>OY987323.1:12265698-12785742 GCA_963920655.1 Geranium rotundifolium
AAGCCAGATATGTGATTTAGATCTGGATGTCCACTTCACTAGCGACAAGTGCTCGGTCAAAGACAAACAACAGAAGGAAGTCATGACAGGCCACAGGTCCCTTGACAACTGTTATCTATGGTCTCCAACAGTCAGTACCTTGCCAACCAAGTGCCTTTTATCCAAAGCTCAAGAGACAAAACTATGGCATCAATAACTTGGTCACATCAATTTGAGGAGTATGCAAAAGATTCTCTCTGAAAAGGCTATCATCGGAGTTCCCAACCTCAAGATCATTGAAGGAAAAATCTGTGGAGAATGCCAAATTGGGAAACAAGTCAAGACGTCACACAAGAAGGTACAACATTTTACTACTTCTCGTGTTCTAGAACTTCTTCATGTTGACCTTATGGGACCCATGCAAGTAGAAAGTCTAGGAGGGAAGAAGTACATATTTGTATGTGTAGACGACTTCTCAAGATACACATGGGTAGATTTCATTCGAGAGAAGTCAGACACCTTCTCAGTCTTTGAAGCCTTATGTCGAAGAGTTCAACGAGAAAAGGGAGAAGTTATTGGGAAAGTCGTTCGACTTCGGAGCGATCATGGAAAGGAGTTTGAAAACATCAGCTTTGCAAACTTTTGTGATGCTGAAGGAATCGCCCATGAATTCTCTGCTCCCATCACTCCTCAGCAAAACGGAATCGTTGAAAGAAAGAATCGCACTCTTCAAGAGATGGCAAGAGTCATGATGTTAGCCAAAGACATCCCGCAACACTTCTGGGCTGAAGCTTTGAATACGGCATGCCATATTCATAATAGAGTGACTCTTTGCCCTGGAACTTCGCTCACTCTTTATGAAATATGGAGGGGGAGAAAGCCGAATGTCAAATACTTCCATGTGTTTGGATCAGTCTGCTACATACTCACAGATAGGGAACCTCGACGCAAACTGGATCCTAAAAGTGAAGAAGGCATCTTCCTCGGATACTCCAGAAATAGTCGGGCTTTTCGTGTATTCAAAAAACGCACCCGAACTATCATGGAATCCATCAATGTCGTAATCAATGACAGCAACGAGCAACCCAGTGACGAGGACGAAGAAGTCCTAAATCTCTCAGGAGAAGTCATACCAGAAGTCAGAGGAGAAGTCAGACCAGAAGTCAAGGACGATGAGCGTAACAAAGAATCTGAAGACGAAGGCCAAATCATCCCGGATGAAGAGGCAACTCCCACAAGGCAAACAGCTCCATCAAGAAGAATTCAGAAGTACCATCCACCCCAGGATGTGATTGGAGACATTAATGAGGGAGTTCGAACTCGTCAAAAGGCAGCCCTTGACTACCAAGAGTTGATAGGTAACATGTGCTTTATTTCCAAAATTGAGCCAAAGAATATACAAGAGGCCATCAATGATGAGTATTGGGTCTGCGCGATGCAAGAAGAATTGGTTAAGTTTGCAAGGAATGAAGTCTGGGAACTTGTACCCAAACTTGACCTTGTCAATGTCATCGGGACAAAATGGATATTCAAAAACAAGTCTGACGAGCAAGGAAACATCACTCGAAACAAAGCGAGACTAGTGGCTTAAGGTTACACACAAGTCGAAGGAGTCGACTTTGAAGAAACCTTTGCTCCAGTATTCAGACTGGAAGCCATACGACTTCTTCTCGGCATCGCATGTCATCTGCGCTTCAAACTCTATCAGATGGATGTAAAGAGTGCCTTCCTTAATGGAAATCTAAACGAAGAAGTCTATGTAGCTCAACCAAAGTGATTCGAAGACCATGACTCTCCGCACCATGTCTACAAGCTAAAGAAAGTTCTCTACGGTCTCAAACAAGCTCCACGAGCATGGTATGAACGTCTTACCCAATTCCTTGTACAGAATGGCTATATTCGAGGGGGAGTAGACAAAACTCTCTTTGTGAAGAAGGAAGGAAAGGACATCATGATAGCTCAAATATATGTCGACGACATTGTATTTGGAGGGAAGTTAGACAAGATGGTGAAACGCTTCGTTCAACACATGCAGTCTGAATTTGAGATGAGTATGGTCGGTGAGCTCACATATTTCCTAGGCTTCCAGATCAAGCAGATGTCAGATGGAATATTTATCTCCCAGAGCAAATACGCAAAGAACATTGTCAAGAAGTTCGGGTTAGAAAAGGTTTCGCACAAGAGGACTCCTATTGCCACACATGACAAGTGCACGAAGGACGAGATGGGAGAACCAGTTGATCAAAGTCTTTATCGAAGCATAATAGGAAGTCTCCTCTATTTGACAGCAGGTCAACCCGACATTGCTTATTCTGTGGGAGTCTGTGCTAGATATCAAGCCAATCCAAAAGTCAGTCACTTGGCTCATGCAAAGAGGATCATAAGGTACATCTCAGGAACCTCTGAATTGGGTTTACTATATTCCTTTGATACCTCTCCTACTCTGGTTGGATATTGTGATGCTGACTGGGCGGGAAGCACACCAGATCGAAGAAGCACCTCTGGAGGTTGTTTCTACCTGGGGAACAACCTTGTATCATGGTTCATCAAAAAGCAAAATTGTATTGCTTTGTCTACTGCTGAGTCCGAATATATCGTAGCTGGAAGTAGCTGTACTCAGCTTCTTTGGATGAAACAAATGTTGGCAGAATATGGAGTCAAGCAAGAAGTCATGACTTTGTTCTGTGACAACATCAGTGCAATCAACATCTCAAAGAACCCAGTACAACATAGCAAGACAAAGCATATTGACATCAGGCACCACTTTATTCAAGAGCTTGTAGAAGACAAGAAAATAAAGCTCGAATATCTACCCACTGAGAAACAAGTCGCTGACATCTTTACAAAAGCATTAGATGCTAAAAGGTTTGAAAGTCTGAGGTCAACCCTCGGACTTTGCTGTCTAGAATAGCCAGAAGTCAAGCAAGAAGAGGAAGAGCTTTTAGTTGATTTTACTCTTCCTCTCGATCAGGACCAAAAAGGGTCCACAAAATCAAGCCGGGCCCAAATCCTTTTATCAAAAGCCCGTTAGTCTTTTTGAATTTTGAGAATGATTACGATCTGACTATCCACCTATCAGAAATCATTCTGTTCAACTCCCACAGACTCTGCACCTCCTCCATCATTTGAAATCGCTAGGGTTTCTCAGATCAAAAAGCTCAACAAAAATTTGCTTTCCCCCACAAAGAACAAAATCCTAGCTAAATGGTTGGTACTCGCAGCGGTAGAATACCATCTGCTTCAAAAGTACTTCGAGCAAAGATGAGGGCAAAAGTCATTGCCAAGAAATTATCTGCCTCCAAATCGACGAGAACCAAGTATGGAGTGAGGATCCGAGGAGGAAGAGGCTTAGGGGAAACTTCGGCAGCACCTCAGGATGTAACAAGCTCGCCCCCATTTGTTACACCGGAAGACACAATCCCCGTCGCTGAGAAGGACGACGCTCTAGCCGCTTCTGCAAACATTGAAGAAGACGCTTCTCTCTCTACTCCGACTCCAACACGAGGTAAACCTGCTATCCTCTCTGAAGAAAACTTAGAAGAAAGCCTGCCTGAAGAGGGTTTAGAAACCCTTGTTCCTGAAGTCCACGACACTAGCACCGAGGACCAACCTAGCCTCTCTAAGTCGACACCCGCACCAGAGAAAACTCCTCTAAACGAGGACTTGCAAAAGGAAGAAAGTTCCCATGTCGCCCCGAACAGTGATTCAGGGCGTGATGATAATCCTGAAGTCATTCCAAAAGTCACTCAACTTTTAGAGGAACCTGTCAAAGAAAGTGTTGATATTGAAACCATGGAAAAGGAAGAAGCTGTGCCCAAAAGGGCTGTGAGAAGGAAACTACCAACACAAAGGTTGGTTGATGAAGAAGAAGAACCTCAAGTTCAGAGAAGATTGACCCCAAAGAGAAAGGCAACAGAAAAAGGAGAAGCTTCGGCGTCCAAACAGCCGAAGAAGTCAAGAAAGAAGTCAGTAACCACAGCAGCCACCTCTGTCCCTGAAGAAAAAGAATCTGAAGAAGAAGACACCCTAATTGTGCTACCACAGGTGAAGAAGACATTATGAGGGCAGAAGCTCCCTAAGTATGTACCGAAGGCACCCACAGACAACGTCTCTTTCCACTCTGTAGACAATGCCGTTAAGTGGCAGTATGTCTATCAACAGAAAATCTATCCAGAAAGAGAACTATCCACAGAAGCACAAAGGATAAATGCGATTGTAGAGCTTATCCGTAGAGCTGGCCTGACCAATACGGCCATAAATATTGGCCCATTCTACCCGACTTTGGTTAAGGAGTTTATCGTCAATCTATCAAGCGAATTCGATGACCCTGAAGATGCTGAATACCGAAAGGTGTTTGTTCGGGGGGAATGCTTCGAAGTCTCTGCCTCAACCATCAACACATACCTTGGTAGAGATGACCCAGAAGTCACTCCGGAAGTCCCGCACTTGGACAAAGTAGCGGTCGAAATAACCGGAGGACGTAAGAAGGGATGGCCAGTCAAGGACACCATTGCGGCAACCGAGCTCACAGCAAAATACTCAATTCTCTATCGCATCGGTCTGGCTAACTGGGCACACTCTACGCATGGGTCAAGCATCAAAAAAGAGCTGGCAAAACTCATTTACCAAATAGGTACGCAGTCTCCCATTGATTTTGGCGCTTACATTATTGACCATCTAGTTAAGCACGCCAAATCATGTGCAATCAAACTTCCAATCGGGTTCCCTTCGCTAATCACCGATATCCTTCTCCAACAATATCCTAACATTGTTCGAGAATCGGATATTCCGGGTAAAAAGTCACTGCCTCTAGCCATCAATCTCAAGAACTTTGAAGGGCAGCAGTTGAAGGACCTTGGACTTCCTATGGCCAAAACTCCAGGAGCTGGATCAAGCTCTCGTCCCTCAGGACCAATTGGCGCTAGGGTGCAGGAAGGACTGGTGGAAATGATTGCTGATCTGGAGAAGTCAATTGCCACGCTCTCAACTCGCAAAGTCGCCTGTGAAGTCCTTCTAGAAGACCTCTGATCTGCTGCTGCTGCTGCTACTGCTGAAGAAGAAGATAACAACTCCACATCGTTTTAGTAATTCTCTGAAATTTGCTATGATAACTTTGTCCACACACACTTTTAAATTCTCGGGGTTTGTCCGAGTTAGTTTCCGCACAATTTGACTGTTTATTTTTGGGATATTTGCTCTTGATTGAGCTGGATTTGAGCTCATGTTTGAGCCGTTTATTTGCTCATGGTGTGAGCTGGTTTTTCTTTTACCCTGCTGTTTAGTCAACTTTGATTATACGATTGCCTTTGGCAATATAATTAGACAAACAGGGGGAGATAAATGTAACGATGCCAGAAGTCGCGCTAAAAGATGTACATAGAAGTTGCCGCTCCAGAAGCCACTCAAGAAATTAAGCTCTAGAAGCTGCTCCAGAAGATACACTAGAAGCCGCACAAGAAGTCGCATCGGAAGTCACGAAACTTGCTGTGTGCGTAACTGCCTCAAAGTGACGACGATGTGCCTCCTTGGAGTAAAGAAGGCACATCACTTGTTGTGCGTAACTGCCACAAGATAAATCACTTGCTGTGCGTAACTGCCACAAGATGACGATGGGCTTACAAAAAAAGTGTTTGCCTAAAAAATTGCCAAAGGGGGAGATTGTTGCTATGTTTAATAGTTGGCATGATTTTTTAGCGCAAAAGTAAGAAGTCGAGCAACATGTTACATGACATGTGGAGCAACTTGTTACGAGCCGCAGATTAGGAAAGTCTGAAGCTTTCCTATTTCGACAAAGCTTGGAGCAAAAGAAGAAAGGCGCCACGAAGACTTGGAGCGCAAGAGAGTGACGTCGACAAGTCAAGCGACTTCCAGCTGGCAGTTACACGTCAGCGAAAAGAGGCAACAAAGGCGGCAACTATACTTGCCTGATTTATTCTGGAAGTCAGAAACAGGCAAGACGACTTCCAGCTGACGAAGGAAGGCGGCAACAACTTGCCTGACTTTCCTGTTCCTGATCCGAGAAGGATTAGGAATGTGAGCTGCTATAAAAAGCCTTTGGGTTCCCATTAGCAGTATCCGTTCTTATTCTAACAATTGCAAGATTTCTCAGAGCTCTTAACCGTGCACCATCGGCGTGTTGAGAGGCTGATGAATATTCGCTAGAACGGACCTTTTGCTTCGATCAAACCTTGAGTCGCGAAGACTAAGTGTTTGGATCGGTTAGGGTTTTTGTTTGTGATTGAAGACTCACAACTCCGTCCAAGAAGACAACGACACCGAGCATGGACTTGCTCGAAGGGTGGAATTGAGGGAATCTCAAAGACAGGGGGAGAGGCTCCTGGTCGAGGCGATTCACGGTGAGATCTATAGTAGCTTAGGACAATAGCTTATGTGATAGCTAGTTGGGCTTGAAGTTGTACTATTGACTACCTAATAGTGAAAAACCTTTCCACTGGCAAAGTGCCCCCAGACGTAGGTGCGGAGTAACCGAACTGGGTAATCATCTCTGGTGTCGTGATTATTATCTGTCTATTACTTTGCTTACGGTTTCCACAAGAAGTCGATACACAAGTTAAAGACTTTGTGTTCGACTTCCTGACTCGGCTACGATTCAGAATTTCAATATGAATGGTTTTGACATGGCGAGAGAGGTCTGTTTGAATCTCGAACATCTATACTCTACCAAAGACACTGTTCACCAATCCCAGTTTTGGAACCGCCTTAGCCAGATGAAACAAGAGTCCGTACAGTCTATCAACGGGTTCTTCACCCAGATGCAAGCCATATGGGATCAACGGGCTGCCTCCGAGCCAAAATGGACAGATGCACATAAACCATCCATCTTTTCTCAATGGTATGATCGTCTCAAGATCTACCAGCTTCTTACTGCTCTACGAGCTGAGTATGAGTCTGTTCGCAGCTCACTTCTACACATGGATCCTTTCCCCATACTCCGGGTGGTTATCTCTGAGCTACTTTCTGAAGAAGCCCGCCTTACCGGTATGTCACATCACCGTCCTGCTGATTCTGTTCTTGCTATCTCTACTGCTGGTTCTCTTAAAAATAAGAAAAAGAGCTCAAATGCAACATGCAGCTACTGCAAACAAAAGGGCCATCATATATCTGAATGTCCACGACCAGGTATACAATATAAGGAATGGCAAAAATCACATAGACTGCCGCCACGAGGTTCTTATTCTCAGAATCCCAGGTGCGAGTATCCTCAGAATCCTAGAACAAAAGTCAACACTGCTGCCTCATCCATCTCTCCTAGTACCGTGTCTCTTGATATGTCCACTCTACTCACTAAGGTTCACGAGTTAATTGCTGCACACACTGGTAATTACTCATCCTCCTCCGTCGCGTCAGGTATTTCCAAACCATGGTATCTTGACTCTGCATGCTTTAACCACATGAGTCCATCCTCATCATTATTTTCACATCTCACACCCATTAAACAATCACCTGTTATTCACACTGCTGATAATTCTATTATTACTGCCTCTCATTCGGGTACTGTGTCCACCCCTCATATGTCATTACCAAACACATTACTTGTCCCTAAACTATCATTAAATCTTGCATCGGTCGGTCAGTTATGTGATTCAGGTCTTGATGTTAACTTTAGTGGTCTTTCCTCATTTGTTTCTGTGCAAGATCCAATGATGGGTCATATCTATGGGACAGGCCGTAGGGCGGGACGTCTGTTCGAGCTCAAAAGTCTACATATTCCGTCCTCATCTTCATCCCGTTGTGGTGCTGTTGTCTCTGCAGATATCTGGCATGCACGTCTTGGTCATCCTTCCTCACAACGTTTTCATCAATACACTTGATACTTGTGTTTCTGGTCAGTTAGCAAAACATCACACACTTCCTTTTTTGAATAATAATGATATTTCTTCAGCACCTTTTGACCTTATTAATTCTTATTTGTGAGGACCATCTCCAATTACATCTATGGGGAGGGGGGGGGGGGGGGGGGAGGAGGGGGGGTGCACGTTATTTTGTTGATGATCATACTCGATATACCTGGATTTACTTGATGAATCACAATTCTGATTTGAACAAAGTCTATCTAAAATTTGCTACCATGATTCAAACTCAATTTTCCAAAGTCATCAAAATCTTTCGGACAGATAATGGCACTGAATTTAAGGAAACATCATTTTTGGATTTTCTCTCCTCTCATGGCACCATCATGCAAAAATCTTGTCCAGGTACCTCTCAGCAAAATGGTCGTGCAGAGCGAAAACATCGACACATTCTTGACACCGCTCGCGCTTTGATCATCTCTGCTGCTTGTCCCTAGTGCTTATGGGGGGAAGCTACTCTTACAACAGTCTACACCGTTAATCGAGTTCCATCTCCAGTCATAGGGAATAAAACCCCCTACGAATGTCTTTATGTTCAGTCTCCTCCTTACAACCTTCTTCGTGTCTTTGGGAGTGTCTGTTTTGTCCACCTACATCCACATGAGCGAAATAAACTGCAAGCACGTGCTCGTCTCTGCTGCTTCCTTGGATATGGAATTGAGCACAGGGGTTATCGATGTTGGGATCCTCTATCTCAACGTCTTCGCATTTCTCGCCATGTCACCTTCTTGGAGGACAAAATGTTCTCCTCTATGTCTGATTTCCGTGTTCCCAATCTATACCATTCTTTTCCAATCATGATATAGATCTTTTTCCTGATGATCCTTTGGATTCTTCTTCCCTCGAGTTTTCTCATGTAGGTATCTCAAACCTGCCTCCAGCAGCTCCCATAGATCCAGCTCCGCCAGAGGATCTTGTTCCTTTAAACCGTCTTCAACGTCAAACACGACCACCATTACACTTTCAAGACTACCAAGTAACGCTACCCAATCTCTCTCGAGTCATGGCTACTGCTATGTCCGTCTATTAACCTCGAACATATCAAGAGGCATGTACTAATTCTTTGTGGCAGCAAGCAATGACTGAAGAACTTAGAGCTCTAGAGAAAAATGGTACATGGGAACTCGTCTCATTACCCGACAACAAGTCAACAGTCAGTTGCAAATGGGTATACAAGGTGAAGACCAAGGCGGATGGGACCATTGAGCGCTACAAAGCCCGTCTCGTTGCCCGAGAGTTCTCTTAGGAGTATGGGATTGATTATGAGAAAACATTTGCACCAGTTGCCCGTCTCACATCTGTTCGAAGTTTACTTGTAGTTGCAGCTGGACGAAAGTGAAATTTCTTTCAGATGGACGTCAAGAATGTTTTTCTCAATGGAGATCTCACAGAAGAAGTCTACATGCAGCCTCCTCCTGGGTATGAGCATCCGCCAAACACAGTCTGTCGTCTGAAGAAGGCTCTGTATGGACTAAAGCAAGCTCCAAGAGCATGGTTTTCAAAATTCAGTGGAAAGATGTTCGATCTTGGCTTCACCTCTAGTCCATATGACACCGCCTTGTTTGTCAAGAAAACCTCTCGCGGTCACATCTTGCTTTTACTCTATGTGGATGATATGATTATCACCGGATATGATGAATCTGATATCTCTGACTTGAAGAGTCAACTCAACAAAAACTCTGAGATGAAAGACCTTTGGAAGCTCACATATTTTCTTGAGCTGGAAATCTTGTCAGTATATTCAAGATATCACTTATCATAAGCTAATTATGCAGCTGACCTTATTTCTCGACCAGGCCTGTCAGACAACAAAGTTGCCTCCACGCCCATCGAGGCAAATGAAAAGCTTACACTTACAGATGGAAAACCTCTCCAGGATGCTACCTTGTATCGACAGCTCATAGGCAGTCTGGTTTATCTTACTGTCACATGACCAGACATTGCCTATGCAATCCACATTGTCAGCCAGTTCATGAGTGCACCACGAACCACGCACTATGAGGCCGTCCTCCGAGTACTCCGCTATGTCGGAGCATCTATCTAACGGTCTTCATTTCTCATGTGATACACCTATGGTGTTGCATGCCTTTTCTGATGCAGATTGGGCTGATGATCCTACTGATCGACGCTCCACAACAGGATACTGCTTCTTTCTTGGTAAATCCCTCATTTCTTGGAGGAGCAAGAAGCAAACGACGGTTTCCCGCTCCAGCATAGAGGCCGAATATCGTGCTCTTGCTGACACTACCTCTGAGCTCCTCTGGCTTCGGTGGCAACTTCATGACATGGGCATTACTCACAGCTCAACCACTTCTATCCATTGTGACAACCGAAGCGCCATTTAAATAGCTCACAATGATGTCTTTCATGAGCGCACCAAACATATTGAGAATGATTGTCACTTTATTAGACATCATCTGACGCAGGGCATTGTCACTCTACGCACTATTCCCTCGAACGAACAGACCGCTGATATCTTCATAAAGCCCCTTCTTCCAGGACGATTCACTTCTTTAGTTTCCAAACTCAATTTGAACCCTACACCTTGAGTTTGAGGGGGCGTGTTAGAATATGTCTCTCTTTCCTCTTTCTTAACTCTGTATATGTGTCTCTTGCCTATTTCTTATAACCCGAATACAATAAATATAGGGTGTTGTACACTGAATATATCATCGAATACAATACCAATTGTCTCTCTTCTAATACCCAGACTTCTTTAGCATTTGTGCATGTATTAACAAGCATGAAGAAATTTTTATCTACTCTTTTGAATATAACGTTGAGTGCTCGGGATTTTTCTAGGGCTTCCTCATCTTCTGTGGGACTCCAATTTTTTTCCGGTTTGGAACCAGTTATATTGCCTTGGGTATCGGCAAACTGTGGTTCGGTCCAACCATTTATTACAGTCTTCCAGGTTTTGCTGTCGAAAGATTTCATGAAGGCACACATCCGAGCTTTCCAATGACCATAGTTGGTTTCGTCAAGGACTGGAGGACGATTGACCGATCCTCCTTCTCTTAAACTATTCATATCTGCCACACAGAATTATCTTTGCATGAAATCACCTAGAGGTTAAGGTGCCCCCTCTGATACCAATCGAAATTCTGATTAGTAGTAGCAACAAGATGTCAAACACAGTGTTGTAACAATTGATTTGACAACTTAGTTGATCACAGATAATGGCCAGTAAATAAATAAATAGTAAACAAGAGACACACGATATACTTACCCAGTTCGGTGCAACATCACCTACGTCTGAGGGCACTCTGCCAATGGAAAGGTTTTCACTATTTGGAAGTCAATAGTTCAACTCAAGCATATTGTCCTAGCTACTATGACTACACATGAAACACCTAGACCAGGGACTCCCCCTGAATTTAAGAACGCCTCAATTCCACTCTTCAAGCAAATGCCTATGCTCGATCTATCGTTGTCTACAATCAGTGTTCGTGAATCTTCAATCACGCAAACATAAACCCACAAATCACAAACACTCAAACTCTCGAATGATGTTTAGTGATTGGCACGTTTTTAACAAATCATACAACCTCTTAACACGCTAGTCCAACACACTTAAGAGTTCTGATATTTTGGACACAAGAACGACCAGGCTGTTAAGGGGGAAGCCTCAAATTTTATAACAGCTACACAAATCTTAAGGGTTTTCGTAACCTACAAGCTAAAAAATAACGTCTGCAACCCTAAAAAATAACAGCTTGCACTAAAAAATAACGTCAACACTGAACGTAACAACATAAAGGTTGCTCAATAGTAACATGCACACAACTAATGTAGTGAAAATCTTCGACTCATCTAACTATTCTTGATTAATCTTCTATAGTTCACAATTAATTCTTTAATTTGATATGTTTTCATATTAATCCTGATTAATTTATAGTTAGTCCCTAGAAAACCATTGCCAGACGACTAGGGCCTAGCAATTTTTACAACATTAACGCAACTCGTAGTAAGGTATGCACACGAGAAACAAGTCTGCAACCCTTAATAAGGGTCTCACACGAGAAACGATATATCCGCAACCTTCAATTTACGATTGTGGAGCGATATCTGCGCAACACGAGTGGCACAAATCATCCAACAGTTATACCTCGTAAGTTGTCTTTATGGCGAAAATCCTTTAGTGCCGATGCTTTTTTTAAAAATAAAATAAAATAAAAACTCTACCTACACAAGAATGAGAGCTTGTATAGAGAACTTTACCATGTTTACGAATTTGGATTGAGAATTTTATTGTGTTCAGTAACTCGTATTGAAAATTTTATTATTATTTAGTATTTACTTTTTAAATTAACTATGTATTTAATATTGTGCATGAAACTCAATAAATGAGTGAATATATGTACCCACTCGTGAGCGGATACAAGAACGTTCATGGCCATATATATCCGCCATTATCCGAGTATGTGATTCTTGCTTCAACTGGACAGAATCATTTGACTTATAATTAATTAGGTCAAAACTATTTAATAGTAATCAATCAATCTCTTTGTAATATGGTTTGGTAGAGTAATGTAACTATGGTGTTGTGTAGGTGAAGGCAACAAAATTAAAATGAGATGAGAGCATATAAATTTGTTGTATAGCGTGACATCGACGTGTAAGCTTCTTAACATAAATTTTTTTGAATTAAAAAATATTATTTTAACAAACTTACAAGTCGATGTCACGGTTAGTTAAATAAGAATAAATAATATTCGTATATTTGAAGTACTCGTAACGATGTAATGTATATCAAGAGGGGGAGATGGGAAGGTGAGGGAGGGGGTATGGGCAATGCAAACAAGTACCTAATTTGGTTGCAAGATTATTAGGGTTTTGTAATTAAATATACAACAACATATATATGCAGTCATTTTCATGCATGTACTTGTCATCTCATAATATAAATGCTCCCACCAACTATTACCGTTTTTACTTCCAAAACTATGTCGATATTAATGAATAGAATGCATATCATGGTTCTTAATTATTGTTCAACTAATTAAAAAATTTAGAAATAACCAATTATAATTACTCTATTGCAACATTCGCCTGTATATTCGATCGAGTAGCGTCCATAGACCCCACCATGAAACAAATATAAGATTTCGTCAAGAGAATCTGACTAGAAAATCTTGGCTTGACTTTAAGATAGAATTAAAGGCGTGGTAGAGGCTCATCGAGGTTTCCCTCACAAAGGAAATAACGACGGTCCAAATGGAATACTTCGAAGTCAAACTCCTTGAATACTAGGATGCTATTGCCAAGTTACAGCTAGCATGCCCTCGCGATCCGTCCGAGAAAGCTTCCCGCAAATAGAGGTACCAAAGGCAAATCTTTCCCCAACCAAAGAGACACTACTACAGATTTAGTCTTAGCCGACCACATCCACTACACTACACTACAAGAATATTGAGTTGAGGACGGCGCACCAAAGGCACCCGTAAAGAGGGAAAAAACGCAGGGGACGGAAAGTGAAGGCGTGTGGTGCGCAGGCCTAATCGCACCGCCAGTACGATGCATGGTGTTTCTGTGACCTATTCAATTGGTGGAAGGCATGCGCAGGTAAACTCTTCAAACGGTGCACCTGTAAAGATACGCAGGTAGACTCTCCAAACGGTGCACCTTTAAGAATGCACAGGTATTATCTACAGACGGCGTACTCGTAAAGAGTGCAACTCCTATTTCTTACATGCGCATGGGTTAAGTGCACCGTCTGTAACCATTATCAGTGCACAAAAATTTAGTTCTAGCCGACCACATCCACTGAGTTGTGACTAGAATTCACCCAGTTGGCAAAACACTGGTGTTGGGTAGGTGAACTGTAGCCGACAACTCAATCGGTATCATTGGCGGGGTGAAATTGTACCCGGCGAGACATAGCGACATATTTTGGTAGTATAAATCAATGTTCAACCCTTTTGAAGTTGAAATTCTGATTTTTTTTTCGTCAGATAAAATGCCAAGAACAATGTTGAGATAAGGTTCTTAATAACAAGAGCAGATGCGAATAATACCAAAACAAAATAACAGCAAACAACGACACACATATTGTTTACCCAGTTCGGTGCTAACTCACCTATGTCTGGGGGCACTTTGCCAGTAGAAAGGTTTCACTATGAAGTAATAAGTCATAATATACAAGTATCGGTGATCATCACACAGATCACTACCCTATGCTACTATTACAAGTGCAAATCTATCTCAGGGACTCCCGCTGAATCCAAGACCCCGTCTTGGTTCTACTCAACGAGCATTCTCCTTGCTCGGATGTCGCAAGTCATTGTTTAACTTGAATGTGATGCTTCAATCACGCATACACACAAAAACACAATCACTCACACTTGATCTTTCGATTCTAGTAGTGATACACAATGTCCTTCGAAGAATACACAACCTCTCAACCCGCAAGTCCTTCACGTCTAAGAGCTTTGTATATTCTCTCGAAGAAGCCAACTCTGCTAAGGGTGGAGCCTCAGCTTTTATAGCATCTATTTAGAATGGTTCACGAATACATTAGGGTTTCCTTAATCCAAGAGATCTTGGTTTCCCAAATTCTTGTCGCCGATTATCTTTGCAGAATATGTATCACGACAGGAAGCTTTTTAGCATCATAACATATTCAAGACTTCCCATAAGTCTTGTACACATCTGGAGATCTTCCAGATTTACAATTGCTGAATAACTTCATATTTAAGGAAACTAGATAATGCTTCGACGTACAGGATGTCAAGAAAGATGAAGCAACCTTTGGATTGACATCTTTCCTGATCATACACTCGACATCCTTCTTGACTAAAAAATAAGCGAACAATCATTGTAATAACAAACTCCCTCTTTGGCTAATTTTTGTAGGCAAGCATCCATATATGCACAAAAACTTGTTCGTTTCTCGCCACCATTATGGTCTTGTGCACCACTACGGTTACAGTCTTGTGTTATGTCTCTTCCTAATTGCCTCAAAAAGAGAAAACATGTTTTTGAAAATAACAGTACCTAGATGAGAGATTAGAATAACTAGATAGGGATCATGCCCTAAATAAACGTTAACACAAATAACTCGTACAGGCGAGTTGTAGACTCGTCACATCATAGCGTTATAGAGTTATCATCAAAAGTACTACCAAATCATAAAATTAAACAGATTATTTACTACTTGATGCATCATCATCACTTGAATCCTCAGTATTGGAGGCCGCTTCATCTTCTTCTTTGGTTGGGTCAGGCCTCTGGCGAGTACATGCTCACATACTTTCTTCTGGTCCTTCAGGTTCTGAATTACCTGTTGCAGATTAGCAACACCTTTTTCAATTTCCTCAATCTTCTGTTTTAGCTCCACGATGGTATCTTGATGAAAAGCAGCAGAGAGAGGACCAATATCCACCGAGGGACCAAAACTCGCTCCTTGAGTTATGACATGTTTCTTGACAAATGGCCTGACAGTCTTCTTGTTCGAGGATGCAACATCCTTCATGACCAGATCCGGAGCGTGCTTTCATTCAAAGAGTTTGTGACTAATAACAATAGCCCCCGGCTTTTTACCCACTCGGTCAGTCTTCAACAAGAAGGAATGACGTTGTTGAAGGAGGAGGCCAAATATAAGGGAAGCAAATCTGACTGGGCGTTTCACTACAAATGATCTAGCATATCTTCCGAATGGTCAATAACAAATTGTACAAAGTCAAAAGAAGAACCGATACCTATTTGGAATATAAGCTTTGGAAGTTCGGCCTTCACTAGTGAGCCATTTGAGGAGGGTTCCCAGTTTGCCAGCCCAATTCGGTACATCACCGAGTATTTGGAAGCCAAATCGGAGGCAATAATTGATCCCTTTACTGGCCAGACCTGGTGTTTGTTCCCTGTAATTTTCTTCGCCACCATATCAAGTGTAGGCATAGGATCAGGCTGCACTGGCTGTCTTCCCAGGAAGGTATTTATAATGTCAGAGGAGATTTCGAACCCATTTTCTCTAACAAAGACCTATTGGTACTCCCGGTCCTCAAGGCAGTCAAACGCAATAGGAAGATTCAGAACAAATTCCCTTACAAGCTGAGGATAGTAAGTACCAATATTCGTCACAGTTTTGAGAAGTTGTGCCTTTTCCAGCATTTCTACGATTTCGGGCAAGCCAAGTGCCTAAGGGGACAACTCCTTCTCAGGAAAAATGACTCTTTGGACGATGAATTTCCACCTATTTGCAGCCTCATCCCTTTTCTCTTCATAACCCTCGGTGTCCCTCTCCTCCCCCTTTGACCTATTATCATCTCCTCAACCACTTCTTCTTGAGGAGGCTTATGATTTTCTAGAAGCGAATTCAAGAGATCGTTATTCCTATAATGCTTAGTATTAGAAATAGTAGATGGTTGGGTACCTTGTTCTTCCTCGCAAGGCACTGGAGAGGTAGCGGACTCATGTGGAGCCGATACATCTTTTTCGAGTGTTCCTTCAGCAGCATGCACTTGGGCTTCTTTTATTGAGGTCAGATTATTGTTAGGATGGCTTCTTTCTGCTCCTTGCATAGGTCCGGTCAAGTCATACCTTGACGACCATGCCCCTCTGATTCTGGGTTTGCTTCTAAAGCTTGGAAATAGTGGAGCGGGAGGAACCTCTGCCAAAACACCTCTGGCATGACCATCGGTTTTTTTCGCTGCTGCTAGACCGCCGAACCGCACCCCCATGGCGATTTACTTCTCTTGTGTAGTCTGAGACTTCACTCTCAATAGTTTTTCAACGAGGACCATTCCCGACCGTCTTCTTTCCACTAGGCTTCTTGCTAGTTGTGCTCCTTGTCTTTACTATTGTTGTCGAGGAGTGTTGAAAAATTTTTGGAATCCCTAGCGTTTGAGAGAGAAATATCGAGAGCAAAGAGCGATTTTCACAAGGGGAAAGTAAATTCTATTAGCGGAGGTGACAAAAAAATAGAGGAAATTCAAACGTCGTGACCTTTTGGCTCGGGCCTTGACAGTTTGGGTCCAAGCAGTTTATTAGGATTGGTTGTGTCGTTTCAGAGGGGGTACCAACTTATAACTCCCCCTTAAATGGCTGCCTTGTCAAAGATCAATTGAACAGAGCCCAATCGACGATCTCATGCTTTCAAATCTGTTTAAGTCCAATGTTTTTGTAAATATATCTGCTAACTGTTTTTCTGTGTAGATGTATTCCAATATGATTTTCTTGTTTTCCACCAACTCCCGAATAAAATGATGCCTAACATCAATATGTTTCGTTTTGCTGTGTTGGACCGGATTTTTGGAGATATTGATCGCACTCACATTGTCACAGTATAATATCATAACATCTTGCGGGACATTATACTCGACCAACATATGCTTCATCCATAGGAGTTGTGTGCAACTACTTCCATCAGCTATGTATTCCGATTTAGTGGTGGATAGAGCTACACAATTCTGCTTTTTACTGAACCATGATATAAGGTTATTGCCTAGGTAGAAGCAGCCTCCCGATGTGCTTCTCTTATCTATTGTGCTACCTGCTCAATCTGCATCGTAGTATCCAACCAGGGTGAAGGAAGTATCAAAGGTGTATAGGAGACCTAGATCAGCAGTGCCAACAATGTACCTTATTATTCTTTTGGCATGAGTCATAAGACTTATTTTAGGGTTTGCTTGGAATCGTGCTCACACATGTACAACATATGTTATATCTGGTCGACTTGTCGTGAGGTAGAAGAGACTCCCAATAATGCTCCTGTACAGGCTCTGGTCAACAGCTTCCTCTGTTTCGTCCTTTGTGAGTTTGAGATGTGTGGCTACGGGGGTTCGCTTGTGAGAGGCCTTTTCCAGCCCAAATCTCCTCACAATGTTCCTTGTGTACTATGGGAAATGAAAATGATGTCTCTCATTTGTTTGATTTGAAATCCCAGAAAGAAGCAGAGTTCACCGACAATGCTTATTTCAAACTCATACTGCATTTTTCGAGCAAATTGGTCCACCGTTATTCTCGACATTCCTTCAAAGACAATGTCGTCGACATATATTTGAGCTATCATCATTTTTCCACCTTCGTTTCTTACAAAGATGGTTTTGTTTGCCCCCCCCCCCCCCCTCTCTCTAGTGTAGCCACTTTTTATAAGGGAACTTAGTGATTCGTTCATACCAAGCTCTTGGTGCTTGTTTCAATCCATATAGAGCTTTTTTGAGCTTGAGCGTGTGATCAGGAAAGTGTGGATCCACAAAACCTTTGGGTTGAGCCACGTACACTTCTTCGTTGAGATACCCATTTAATAATGCACTTTTAACACCCATTTGAAATATCATGAATTTAAGATGACAGGCAACCCCAAGAAGTGGTCTGATTGCTTCAAGTCTTGCCACTGGTGCGAATGTCTCGTCGAAATTCAAGCCTTCAATCTGTGAATATCCTTAAGCAACTAACCAGGCTTTGTTACCCGTGATGTTTCCATGCTCATTGGATTTATTCTTAAAAACCACTTCGTACCGATAACATTCATGTTATCTAGTTTTGGCACTAGTTCCCAGACTTGATTCTTCTCAAATTAAATCAGCTCTTCTTGTATGGTATTCACCCAATATTCATCTTCAATTGCTTCGTTGATGCTCTTGGGCTGTATTGTAGATACAAAACATAAGTTCCCAATCATTTCCCTATAGTTGATGAGAGCTTTGGGACGAGTGCGCATGCCTTCATCAATGTATCCGATTACCCCCAGCGTTGGGTGGTTTACCTGAATTCTTCTTGAAGGATTTCTATTTACGTTTACCAGAGTTTCGTCATCGCTCATGATGTCGGTCATTTTGTCGGCGACATCATTCTTAACATCCGGATTATTAGTTCTGTCAACGACATTCTTCCTATCTTCCTTCGTGCTCACATTAACATCTTTCTTCACATCTTTAGAGGCACTTCCCATGAGTGTGTCGTCCTCTTTAGAGACATTTATCGTGACATTTTGATTGTCATCATTGACAACCACGTTCATTGATTCCATCATGGTATTGGTGCGTTTGTTGAAGACTCGATATGCTCTACTGTTCCTTGAATATCCAAGGAAAATACCTTCATCACTTTTTGGGTCGAATTTTTGTCGTGGATCCCTATCAACCAAAATATAACAAATAGAGCCAAAGATGTGGAAGTACTTGTTTGGTTTCCCTTCCCTCCACAATTCATAATGAGTAACATACATACCTGGGCATAGCGTGACTAGATTGTGAATGTGGCAGGTAATGTTAAGTGCTTCAGCCCAAAAATAGGTAGGAGTGTTCTAAGCCAACATCATGACTCTAGCCATTTTTTGTAGTGTACGATTCTTTCGCTCGACAATCCCGTTCGGTTGGGGAGTGATTGGGGCCGAGAACTTGTGAAAGATACCTTCGGAATTACAATATTCATTAAACTTGCTATTCTCAAACTTCCTCCCATGATCGCTACGCATGCGAACAATCTTCCCAAATTTGTCCCCCTTTTCTCGTTGAACTTAAACACATAATGTCTTGAAGATGGAGAACGTATCAGATTTCTCACGAGCGAAATCAAACCATGTATACCTTGAATAATCATCAACCAAACGAATACATATAGTTTCCCTCCAAGACTCTCAACCTGCATAGGTCCCATGAGGTTAACGTGTAACAGTTACAGAACCCTTGCGGTAGTAATATGTTGCACCTTTTTGTGCGACATCTTAGTTTGTTTACCTACTTGACATTCTCCACATATTTTTTCTTCTACGATTTTCAGTTTAGGAACTCCAACTATGGCCTGTTCAAAAATAGCCTTTTGCATGCTTCGAAGATTTAGGTGTCCAAGTTTTCGATATCATAATTTAGTTTCTTCTGCATTGGTGATTAAACAAGTGGAGTCCTTGTTTCTTAAGTTAGAAGACCAGATATAATAGTTTTCTTGTGACCTTGTCCCTTGCATGACGACATCTTGTTTGACATTCTTTACCTTGCTCCTTTCACGTATGAATTTAACATGAAGATCCAGGTCGCACAATCGGCTAATACTTATGAGATTTGCCTTTAATCCCCCGACTAGTAATGCTTCAGTCATGCATGACACTCTAGGATACTGAATCTGTCCTTTGCCAACGATCCGAGTCTTGATCCCATCACCAAAAGTTACATGACCATTTGTATAGGGTTTAAAGTTTGTTAAGAACTCACGAGTACCTGTCATGTGATGAGAGCAGCCGCTATCAAAATACCAACCAGTGTTGGTCGAGACACACAGATGTATAGGCAATGTTGGCCTGGTAGGGTTCACCCTTTACTCTCCATTCCAAATGCCTAGGCCTCTGAGTGTTAAGCTGGGTGCGGTGTCGTCCTGTCCTTTAGAACCTTTTTTTCATGGAGATAGTAGCAGTATGTGTCCCCTCCGACCACAGTAGTGACAGATCCATTTTGGTTTGTTGACAGGTGCTCGAGACGATTGTCGTCTGTGCTAAGGCACCCTGGCAACAGTCCGACAAATGTTTGTCGAGACAGATGTTGGGACATCTTTCACTTTAAATGACATAGAATGTTGCTTAGGAAGTTCCTTCTCTTCTGTTGGGGTCTGTTGCAGAAAAAACCTGGTCTGAGATGTTGACCCATTATGCATATAGCCAAGTCCCCTCGTGTCTCTGGCGTGCTTGCCGATTGAGAGAATCTTGTCGAGACTTTCCATGCTTGGATTCATCATTTTTATCGATTTGGTCATGAGGTCAATTTCTCCTTTCAGATGAGTGACTTATCTCTTGAGCGCGACGATAGTCTCTAGAAGTATAGATTTTTCATCTGTGAGAACAATAATTTGTGCAGCTTGTTTGTCCAGAATTTGAGATTCCTCAAGCCATTTGGTGTAGAGAATGCAATATGCTTCATTAAGTTGATCACCAGTCCATTCTTCATCAGGTGGCATGTCCTAAACATCTTCATCAACATTAACCAACGAATCAGGTTTAGAGGATGAAATAGAGGCAGTGAATACGACAAAGTTCCTTATCTCCTCTAAGTCACTCTCATCAGAGTCTTCATCAGACAGGGTAGCACTGTACCCCCTTTTCTGTTTCCTAAGGTAATTAGGGCATTCTCTTTGGTAGTGTCTGAATCCTTTGCACTCATGACATTGTATTCCTCTACCTTCGTTGTTGCCTTCGCCAGCTCTATTTTCCCTGTCAAAGTTTCTACTTCGTTGAGCATTCTGCGGAACTTTGTGCTTGACATCAGACGGAACATTTTTCCTGCCATCCGTTGGGACATTCTTCCCAGACATCCTGTTGAATCGTTTCATGACTCGATTATAGTTTTTTGTTAGTAAAGCTATGGTTGCATCAATATCTTCATCTGAATTTGAGCAAGTATGCTCTGCTGACTTTTGAGCTGAGCCTTAGAAAGCCACGCCTTTATTTTTCTTGTCAATACTTGGAAGAGAGAGCTCATAGGTTATTAAAGACCCCATTAGTTCATCGAATGAAAGGGTTTTTAGATCATGGAACTCTTCGATGGCAGTTATCTTCATTTTAAACCTTGAACTCAAGGCTCTTAGGGTCTTCCTCACAAGCTTCTTATCTGACATTGTCTCACCCAGTGAGTAGGATTCATTAGCGAGATCTCGAATTCTCACGTTGAATTCAGAGATGGTTTCATCTTCTCTGATGATGAGTGCTTCAAAGTTTGTTGTTAGGTACTGAAGATTTTGTTCTCGAACCTTGGTCGTCCCCTCATACGTCACAGTCAGGATATCCCAAGCGCCTTTAGCAGTAGTGCATGTGTTAACCAATTTGAAAACATTCTGATCTACGTCGTTGAAGATAGTATTTAAGGCCCTGGAGTTTCCTAGAGCCTCCTCATCTTCTATGGTAGTCCATACTACCTCAGGTTTAGGACCTATGATGACTCCCACAGCGTTTTGGTAGTTAGGTGGAGTCTATCCATTGATTACGGCTCTCCAGGTTTTGTTGTCGAGCGACCTAAAAAAGGCACACATCCAGGGTTTCCAGTACCCGTAGTTGTTTCCATCTAGGATGGGTGGATGATTGACAGATCCTCCTTCTCTGGAACTATCCATGTCTGACAATCAGAACTTTTCGCCAAGGATCTCACCTAAAGCTGTAGGTGCCACGCTCTGATACCAATTGAAAGTCTGATTTCTTTCGTCAGACAAAATGTCAAGAACAATGTTGAGACAATGTTCTTAACAACAAGATCAGATGCGAATGATAACAAAACAAAATAAACAGCAAACAATGACACACATATTGTTTACCCAGTTCGGTGCTAACTCACCTACATCTGGGGGCACTTTGCCAGTGAAAAGGTTTCATTATAAAGTAATAAGTCACAACATACATGTATCGGTGATCATCACACAGATCACTACCCTATGCTACTATTACAAGTGCAAACTTATCTCAAGTACTCCCCCTGAATCCAAGACCTCGTCTTGGTTCCACTCAACGAGCACTCTCCTTACTCGGATGTCGCAAGTCGTTGTTAAACTTTAACGTGATGCATCAATCACACACACACAAAAACACAATTACTCAGACTTGATCTTTCGATTCTAGTAGTGATACATAATGTCCTTCGAAGAATACACGACAACTAAACCCGCAAGTCCTTCACGTCTAAGAGCTCTGTATATTCTCTTGAAGAAGCCAACTCTGCTAAGGGTGGAGCCTCAGCTTTTATAGCAGTTATTCAGAATGGTTCAGGAATGCATTAGAGTTTCCTTAATTCTAGACATCTTGGTTTCCCAAATCCTTATCGCCGATTATCTTTGCAAATCTCTATCACGATAGGAAGCTTTCCAGAATCATAGCATATTCAAGACTTCTCATAAGTACACATCTGGAGATCTTCCAGATTGACAATCGCTAAATATCTTCATGTTTAAGGAAACTAGATAATGCTTCGACGTACAGGGTGTCGAGAAAGATGATGCAACCTTCGGCTTGACATCTTTCCTGATCTTACACTTGACATCCTTCTTGACTAAAAAATAAACCAACAATCATTGTAATAACATAAGTCAACAGTTAGCGCATGTCTCATAACCGACGGGATGACCATTGTTCGTCTGCTAGGTTCTCGGAAGCATTCATTTTCCTTGAACCTAACGGTTAAAAATAACCATCAACAGTATATGACGAAGCCCACAACATACTGGTCTATACGAGTCGACAATGACGGAACCAAGAATTTTCAGTAGGGGGCGACATTTCTTATTAGGATAAATATAAGTAAAAATTCGTAAGATAAATTTAGACACTTAAACGTTTTATTTATAGTCACAAATTAGAAATTTTGAACAAGATTCGAATTCAAAATTTTTTTTTTGAGACAAATCAAGTTTAAATATATATATGAACCTGAGTCAAATAAATTTTCAAGTCGATTCGTATTTGAGTTTGACTTTTGTATGCAAATCGAGAATAACAAAATTAGAATAAATTGGATTTGCTTACGTCCATAATTTTGAAAATAAGAAACTACTAATCGTTAATATTGACTTAAAATCAAAATAAAAACGACAAAAATATGTTTTATGTAAAATAAATATATTAATTATTGAATTAAATAATGTAAATAATCTTCTTGCAAAAAAATATGATTAAATAATATGTATAAAAATTTGTACTATAAAAGTTAGTTGTGGGGATTGAACTCATGACCTCAAAGAGGTGAGAGTAGAATTGAACTTTTACCACTAAGTTAAAGAAATTTTTTATTTATTTTCCCAGCTTCTATATATATTACAATTCAAGAAAGGGCAAATGCATTTTCCAGACCAAATTTTTCATTCAAAATTCTTAAATTCCTGGGTTGAGGGGGGCGGCTGCTCCCCTGTAGTTCCGCATCTCTGCGCGTCGACTATGATGATTTGGAAAGTTTATAAAAGAAATCCTCATGTGTTCATCCTTAATTTCTCGACATTTTAAAGTCGAAAAATATCAAGTTCTTATTATATTATTGTTTTCGTTAGATGTATATATTTGTATTTTAAATGTAAATACTTAAATTTGTTATTCTTATCTAGTTTATGCTGAATGCGATCATTTTTATATTTATTAGTTGAATATAACTAAGGGTAAGTACACATAAATACACCAAACTATACACTATTCTCATATTAGTACCCTCAATTATAAAACATTATTTTGCAGTTACTCAAATTACATTTCGTCTCATTTAGTTTTAACATGGTTAAATATAACAGAATTTTGATGTTAAGAGATCAAAATATTTTCACTAGTTTTGATTTCAAATTAGGATGGTCTGACTGGTTCAAATTAATTAAAATACTAATAATTAAGATGAGAATAATAAAAATAATATTATATATTGTGGTATTAAAAATTACTCTTTTATCCTCGTTCAAACATTCATTACTAATATGATTGGAGGGCAAATTTGAACGAAGGAGTAGAATCGTTTCTTGGTTCATTGCTTGGTTCGTGCATATGGGTACAAGAATCGTGAATCTATAAAAAAAAAGGTTAATTACAGTTTGCCTACACTATATTGGCGCGTTTTAAAATTTGCCCCAGTTATAATTACAGTTTGCCCATACTATACTGGCGCGTTTTACAGTTTGTCTCAGTTATAATAAAAAGTTCAAATTAAGATACGTTAATTGTATTTTTTTACAATTCCATTAGAAATTGGATGGAAAGTTACAAATTTGGATCAAAAAAGACGAAAATACCCCTTCAGCTGGTTTGATTTGGACCAGAAATAAACCAGAATTAATTTCTGGTTTATTTAATTGGACCGGTTATGTATTAAATTATATAATAATAATAATTAAGTAATTAATAATATATTGAAACTTTCAAATGTCATAACTCTCTCACACGAGCTCTATTTCGGGCTCGTAGTATATCAAATCGAAGAGAATCAAAAGATCAACAACTTTGAAAAAGAGTGTGTCTAATTATATAATTTTTTTAATAATTAGACCTGAATGACATTAATAACTATACACTCGAAATAAAAAATAATATAATTAAAATGATTATTTAAAATAATATTAATTATATACTGAAACTTTCGAATGTCATAACTATTTCATACGAGCTCTGTTTCGGACTCATAGCATATCAACTCGAAGACAATCGGAAGATCAACAACTTCAAAAAAAAGTTTTTGTTTAATTATATAAATTATATAATTTTTTAATAATTAGACCTGAATGACATTAATAATTGTACATTTGAAATAAAAATAAAATAATTCAAATGATTAATTAAAATAATATTAATAATATACTGAAATTTTCGAATGTCATAACTCTTTCATATGATCTCCGTTTTGGACTTGTAGTATATCAAATCGAAGAGAATCGACAGATCAACAACTTTGAGTGTTAATAGTTATTAATAATATATCAACACAACTTCTTTATTCAAAATTATTTATCTTAAGATTCTCTTCGATTTGGTATACTATAAGTTTGAAACGGATCTCGTATGACAGAGTCATGACATTCGAAAGTTTCAATATGTTATTAATATTATTTTAATTAATCATTTTAATTATTTTATTTTTTATTTCGAATGTATAGTTATTAATTTCATTCGGGTCTAATTATTAAAAAAAATTATATAAGTAAACAAAATCTTTTTTTAAAGTTGTTGATCTTCCGATTCTCTTCGATTTGATATACTACGAGTCCGAAACGGAGCTCTTATGTAAAAGTTATGACATTCGAAAGTTTCAATATATTATTAATATTATTTTAATTTTTTTATTTTTTATTTCGAACGTATAGTTATTAATGTCATTCGGGTCTAATTATTATGAAAATTATATAATTTATATAATTATACAAATAAAAAATTTCAAAGTTGTTGAAAGATTCTCTTTGACTTGATATACTACGAGCCCGAAACAGAGCTTGTATGAGAGAGTTATGACACTCGAAAGTTTCAATACATTATTAATTAGTTAATTATTATTATTATATAATTTAATACAGAAACGGTCTAATTAAATAAACCAGAAATTAATTCTGATTTATTTATGGTCCAAGTCAAACCAGCTGAATGGGTATTTTTCGTCTTTTTTGAAAAAAAATTAGGTTTCCGTCCAAATTTTTAGGTTTCCATCCAATTTCTAACGGAATTGAAAAAAAAAATACAATTAGCGTATCTTAATATTAACTTTTTATTATAGCGGGAGCAAACTGTAAAATGCGCCAGTATAGTATAGGCAAACTGTAATTAACGTATTATTCAATTGAAGATGTCAATTGAACTTTCTCTTTTACCATTGCTCCCATTCACCACTAAGCTTGATTATAATACAAGTTGTTGGTGTAGAATGACGTTGAAATAAATCAAACAAAAGTAACTAAGAGAAATAAGAAATCAATAAGAATAGTCATTTATGTGATTCAGCAATTTGCATGCATTTTCTCAGTCTTAGATACTTATCACAATTGAGGTTTTTTATCACATGAACAATATAATATGTGAATAAGAGTGTACCGAATGTAGTTCATGTACGAATGTCTGACAGACAAAAATATACTTCTTTTTTTATCTTTTTGGAAGCTAAATCGATTGAAGGTAGATCCTCTTGCTGTTGTTGTTTAACAATTTTCATCTGTGTAAAGTTTAGAAGAATAAATTTCATACACCTTATTTTTCCTTTAAATTATTGTGGGTTACTGAATAATGTCCTAAATAATAATGTGCATGATTTTCAAGTTGCCTATGAACTAGTTTCTTATTAATTGTAATCAACCCAACAGAGTCATGGTTAGTCCCAGACTGCTGTGTAACAACTTGATTTTGTCCTTAATGATAGTATTGAAGTTCAAAATATGCTGCACTACCTTCTATTCTTTTACTCAATTGTGCAAAGAAAGTCATAAAATTGAATTTTCATGCTACAATTTGCGTTTCTCTTGGACTTTCCTTTACAAAACAACATACATTTAAACCAATAACCTCCACAAGATCTTAAGCCATCCTCAAACTTGTTTAACCTTTTTGCATCCCTTACCACAAATACTTTCTTCACCTTCTGATGAACTCAGATCAATCCGGACGACTATTTTCTCCTCTCTCATACCTCTACAAACCATTGCCAATCCGGTTGCCAGCTTTTCACTATGGATCGTCAAGCTCTCCTTCTACTACTCTTCCCCGTCATAAAACTCAAACCTCATTCTCGAAATATAGCCAATCTCTTCTCTCATCCCTCTCTCCATATTCTTCAGTGCATCATGGATTTTGTCTATCAGTGGGTGGGCATCATCGCCGCTACAGAAAAAATGGACCTCCTT
This sequence comes from Geranium rotundifolium, assembly GCA_963920655.1. Classification (NCBI taxonomy): domain Eukaryota; kingdom Viridiplantae; phylum Streptophyta; class Magnoliopsida; order Geraniales; family Geraniaceae; genus Geranium; species Geranium rotundifolium. Next base: position 12,292,809 of record OY987323.1, read on the forward strand.
GTCAACCTCTACCCAACTGTATCCTGCTTCTTTCTTCAGCCCCTTCATCTTCATCAATCTTCTCATTTTCTCAGACTCCTTCCAGTAGCCAGCCTCAACATATACATTTGACATCATTACATAGTTGATTGGATTATCCCCATCCAATTCCATAAGGATACTGCCCACTTGTTTTGCCATTTCCAAGTTCCTATGCACTCTGCAAGCGCTCAGCAATGTCTGCCATATTCCCACGCTTGGTTTCAGTGCCATTCTCTGTATAAGATTCCAAGCTTCATTCAACCGTCCAGCTCGGCCAAGGAGATCTACCACACATGCGTAATGCTCTACTTTAGATCTTACTCTTTGGTCGTTACACAATCTTGAGAAGTACTCTTGACCCTCTCCAACAAGCCCGGAATGGCTACAGGCTGAGAGGATAGCCATGTATGTTACACCGTCAGGCTCAATGTCATTGGACTGCATTTCATTGAAGAGAGAGATGGCATGCCTCCCAAGACCATGCTTCCCATAGCCAGTGATCATCACTGTCCAAGAAACAACATTTTTTGTTGGCATTTCAGCAAAATATCTTTCTGCTTCCTCTGGTGACCCGCACTTGAGATACATGTCCAATACTGAATTGCATACCGATATGTCCATGCCAGACGGGAGTTTTACGCTATACGCATGCAATTGCTTTCCTTGCTCTACAAGCGCGAAATCAGCAAACATCCCCATCATGGTTGATAGAACAAACCCATCTACTTGAGCCTGGCTCTCTCTAAATTGCCTGAACAAGTCCATGGCCTCGGCTAAGTTACAATCTTGGGCATAACCCAAAATTAATGAGGTCCAAGACATCACATTGTTTTGGCCAGTATGAACAAATAGTCTCCTAGCCCTACCAAGGCACCCGCATTTTACATATAGATCAATAAGAGCTCCTGTAACACTGGATTGAGCTGAAAACCGAAATCCTCTTCTGATTAAAAAGGCATGAATCTGATTTCCTTCTGGCATCGCCCCAAGACCACTGCAAGCTTTTAGTATGCTTGTAATTGTGAATTCGTCGGGAGTTTCACCTTCTTGTTGCATTCCCTGCAGCAAAAGTAAAGCTCTCTCCTCCTCTCCTTGTAGCACGAACCCTGCTATCATCGCATTCCAGCTCACAAGATTTCTTACTGGAATTGTTTGGAACATTCTGGCCGCTTCACTGACCTTCCCACATTTAGAATACATGTCCATTATGGAGTTGCCAACAATCGTGCTGCCCCCGAAATAAGATTTAGCAGTCATACCATGAATCTGCACTCCATTCTCAGGTATACCCAATAGCCCACATGCCTTGAAATTGGTTGAGAAAGTGAACTCATTGGGTTCAATTCCAGAAGAAACCATTTTAGTGAACAGAAACAGTGATTCTCTGGCATTGCCACAATGCAAATACCCACACATAAGAGAGGTCCAAGAGACCACGTTTCTCAGGAGCATTTTGTCGAACACAAGACGTGCAATGTAGGGTACGCCACATTTGGCGTACATGTGAATCAGGTAATTGCTGATCATCAAATCAAACCCAAAACCCATTTTGAGCAGAGCTCCGTGGGCTTGCATTCCCTGCTGAAGTAGCAAGTTCCTCGAACACTTCTTCAGGAGATTTGCGAATCTCTGCCGCTCCACCATCATCACTGAAACGGCATATGCAAAAAAGACCCTTTTGGTTGCCCTAGCTAGAGCAACCACTGTATTGCGATGGCTGAAAATAAGCTGCAATCAATCTTGTCCATGGAACGAACTATCAGTACAGAGAGGAGCGAGACGAAGGAGCAAGAAATGAGAATTGCTAGTGCGACTTGGTGCTGCCCTGCAAAATCGGACCTCACCTCTCTAAAACGACGCAGTTTTGAAACCCGCTCACTCACTACTCTTTTTGTATAATAGGGTAGCAAAATCTTAGAACTTAGCCATATTTTTGGGAAAGAACTCGGCAACAAACCTCTCTCCCGCTGCAAATCTTAAAACGCTTCCTCTTCTTTTTTTTCTCTTTTTAGATGATGAATAAAACAAATAGTCTTCCTTTAGCAATTGGTCAACAAGGGCACTAATGACATTTTGTGAATCATTAATATGAGAGGTTCCTTATATTAAGAAATTGATAATTCAAAACATGTATAAATTACGCATTAAAACAACGATTCTGCTTATTTATAACATTACAATTGGCGGCCATGACTGAGCTCGAATAAGAATCAATTATCAGAGGTGAGGTACATGAAACATCTCAGTTCTGGTTAATGAAATCTTTAGCGATACTAACATCTCATGTCATAACCATTTCGTATTGTAGATCATCAAACCAATATGAAGATTGACATTAACAATTCATCTTCTAATCAACCATGTATTGTTTTCAAAAAAACTAGAATTTTGGTTTCAGCTGAAAACTGCATGATGTTGATCAGCCATTGATGAACCTCGATCTCGATCAAAACGTTTCATTGCTTTCTGGTAATTTTGTCACTTGTTACTAGCATTAAAAAAATGATATCTCCGGACGTCCATGATCTTACACCCATATTGGAGGTGGGCGTCAGGAATCAGTTTACGAACCAACAAGGTACTCTGTAAAACTGAGTTATACATATCGGGTCGGACTCCACAACTAAAAGCTCAAACTTATTAGTTGGGTTTATTCTAACCCTTTATATACCACCCGTTCTATTTTATATTCTTTTCATGTGAGACTTTACATTCTCAACACTCCCCCTCACGTGTATTCTACACGTGGTCCTTTATCAACACACTCCCCCTCACGTGGGCCATGTTAGGACGTGTCCTTTGCACGCGGGTTTATTTCCCCCCCCCCCCCCCCCCCCCCTTACGTGGACTACAATATCGGGTTTACAGGCAGGCCCGGCCCGACCATAAGGCTAGTCAAGCAGCCGCTTTAGGCCCACCGAAAAACAAGGGTTTGTGTGTAACAAAAAAGGCCCACTTTTATAGGAAAAAGGCCCAAAATTTGTGTAAACCACTTTACTCTAACCTAATTGAATCGAAATATCTACTCCGTGCGCCGACAATAGATCGCTTCCCATGTCGTTTTGTCTTCAATAATTCTTGACTTCGGTAATTTTCTTCTACCAATTTTTCTTTTTTGTCCTTTCATCTTTTCTCTTCCACACCATTTTTTGGGCTTCATGATGTGGTACTGAGGCTAGGCATATAATTGTGGCTAATTAGGATATCTATGTGTTTTAGGATCTAAGTTTCAATAGTTTTGTAATTGCTTATGGGTTTTGCAGGTACTGAGAGACGTCTGCTGTATGATATTCTCAATGTTTTGAAAAGTGTTGTGGTGAGCCTTTCCAGTTACTTTATTTCCCCTTGTATATAATATTTAGATGTTGTTACTGATTATGAAATTTTTTAATTAATTGGGCTACGATGTATTTTCAAGTTCTTGCTAGGAAAGCAAACAATCTATGTAATTGGAAGGTATTTGGTGAAATCCCCAAGGTTCTGCTAGATCAGAATGTACAGTTTTGAGCTTTAAACTCGATACATAGTATTGAAATTTTGAAGTGTATAACTGTAAATATGTTAACGAGTGATTTCATGTTTTTCCAATCTGCATGTACATTGATTTAATGACATTTCCAATTCACAAGATGGCAGTGTATGTCACTCCTCAAAAGTAGGTGAACTTTGTGTTTTAATTTAATTTCAATAATGTATCTTGATTCAATAGCTAAAGTCATTGCCATTTTGTTGTGTGTTGGTCTCAGATAATAAAGATGTAGCTATTCGTGTCCCTACGTAAATATCATAGCTCTTGAAACTTGACTCCTTTTTATTAAGATTTATATTGCCTTACTTGATCGAGCTTGGGATCGTGTATGACAATCTTTCAAATCTTAACACTGCAAGTCAGAATAACACGTCAAACACAAGTTCTATTCTCAGGTCTTCAGCTTCCTCTAAAACTGGTTAATTGTTATTTTCAATAGCTAATCTTCCCTAAACTGCTTGTAATTTCAGAAGTAATCAGATATGTTGTCTACTTTATATTATACAGATAGTTCATTTAAATGTACATGAGGTTTATTATGTACATAGATTGAATGGATAAGACACGTTATGCCCCAAGCGTATTATTTTACTAATTAATAAAATTATCGGAGGACCGTTCTTTTGATAAGAAATCAAAGGCCTTATTTGCAACTTTTGCTTTGGGCCCCAATAATTGTTGAGCCGACCCTACTTACAGGGGAGCGGAGCCATAAGGAGGCGAGGCCCACCAGCACAGTCCCAAATAGCCCAGCTCTAATACCATGTAAAACTGGCATGTATATATCGGGTTGGGTTTCACAAACTTATAGTTGGGTTTGACCATTTTCTTTATATACAATCATTTGATTTCATATTATTTCAATGTGGGATACTCTATTCTCAACATACTCTTTTAAGGAAAAATAAGAAAAACGTTTAACCATGGACACAAAAGATGTTCATTTGTAACACCCTGCATATAATTTATATGTTCCATTGAAGCCTGTAATTGTGTCATCTTCTACGTTCATGAAACAAGTTGATGTATCCGTGCACTTTTCATCATACGAAAAGCAATTATGTAGTTGTTTAGAAATCATCTCTGGAATCATCGAGTTCAATTAATGAATTTGTAACTATTGAATTATTAATATGACACGTTTGCAGATGTGGTACTTGATTGGATAGTGGACGATACCCAGGTGCCCAACAAACATGAAACCGGTCTTGGAGACATTGAGAATTGAGTTGTAATGGTTGTGTGAATGTGTATGTTTTTTTATTGAAATTCAAAAAAAAATTATGTAAACTCTTATCAATTATGAATAGTATTTCACTATGTTCTTTTTTCTTGAATAGCACGACACAAATGAACATGTCTTGAAACAATAAGATTTGTTAATGAAACCATTAACAATGATATACAGATGAAACAAATGAACTTTGACATGAACCAATTGCACAAAAAGAAACTTAATGATAAAACTATACACGAAACATTCATTATTTTAGATTTACGATGAAACATTTAATACTTACTAATGAACCCATCTTTTTTTATCAACAATTTGATATTTATGGAGGATAACTAGTAAAAAAAATTTAAGAAGGAAACTAGAGCTAGAATTACATCAGGTAAACATGTTACCAGAGCGTACATACTGATGATAATAATGATAAAAAATGAAATGGAGAAATTGACTTGAAACCTAAAAGAAACTCAAAACAGCTCCGGTGAGAATATTTTGAAGATGAACATATTATTCCGCTTCAATCCAAAATTCCAACCATGAATTCTTGGTTGATGCTTGACTTCTTTGAGACTTTTATGGGTCTTAGGCTTGAGTGTGGTGAATGGAGGAGCAAAATAGTCCCTATTAACATTGGAGCCAGAGCCCACCGAAGGCCCTATTGCATGCCTAGGAATATAAGTCCTCTTGATGTGCTTTAGATGCTTCTTAGGGCTTGTGTGTTACTGATGAAACCATCTAATGAAATAAAAATTTATCTTGATGAAATGATTCAGAGCATCGTGTTTATATAATGAAACATTCTCATGAGTTTTTAAACAAAGTGATGAAATAACACGGTGAAACAAAAAATTGAGTTCGATGAAACAATTAAATATAAATCACGTTATAGCTTATAATTGAATTTTGATCGGAAATTGAATGCGATCAGAGAAGATTGTGATAATCAGCGAGATTTTAGCTCATAAATTTAAAAATTAAATGTGATCAGTGAAGATTGTGATGATTTGCAGAAATCGTGTTATAATTGATATCCATAAATCAAAATCCCCCAAATAATGACTAAATTGCCCCCTTAGAAACGCAAGATGACCTTGTTATAACGTTAAAATGTCACAATTTACGTTGACTTGTTATTCCATAGTGCGTGCAAATCATGGTTGTAGAATCTGCGATATAATAGACAAAAAAGGTTTTAAAGTTTGTAATTGGGTCATAAGTTTGTAGTCGATTAACACCCGTAATGTAATAAGACTCAAACATATGTCTTCAATACAATAGCGTGAAGAAGTAACAAATGAATTAGGAAAGTATTTGTCTTATATCTCTAAAATTTAATAATTATTCAAATACATTATTTAAATTTATAAAAGAAATTGTATTTTCTTGTTTCATTATATTTATTGATTAATAGTTTTAAATTTATAAAGATTTTGAATTAGAGGTACTCTCATAAGTGATGAGTGTTTGATCGGTTAATAAAACCACAGAAGATTTAGTGTCACTCTCTGCCAAATCAAATTAATCCGAGTCTAAACAAATAAATATTTTCAATTTGAAGTAAACTAGGTGGTACTAAAATAGATGGAAAAATTAAATGCAATTTAGTATATCAATTGAGATGAATGATGCTCTAAATTGTATTAATAGTGAAATAAAAAGTAGTAGAAATCCAAACACCCCAATTCTCTGAAAATCAATTGATTGTAGAAACTATTTTAATCCAACTTTTAATTTGCAATCGACGTGGTATTAAATTATTAATTAGTGTAGGAACTAAATCGGTAATGTTTTTATAGCTGATTATATTCTCAGGTTAAAATAGCAATAATATAATACATTGCCCTGATATCCTTCCTAAAACATCCTTGGTGAACCGTCCAAGTCTAAATCCTCAATCACAAACTGCTCTATTGTAAAGGAATATTAAAACATATATGCTATATATGAATACATAGTTACGTAGAGAATCGAGTTGGTTAGCAGGAATATTTAGATGTAGTCGAAGAGTTAATTGTATGTACCCACTATTACTAGTACTACTCAGATGAGGATTCTGCTCTATTATTCACCCATTCTTCTTGGTGCTGGTCATTGCTTGGTAACCACCATGAAAGCGCTTCCCATATAGAGGGACAAAACTTGGAGGCGGAGCCATGAACGGATTAGATGCCAAAGGGTTCCCCCACCGACCAATGAGATCATACCGCGCTTCATCGCGCTCACTTAACTCCCCATTGCCCCTACTAGCATAATCGTGAGCCTGTTGCATGCGGTTACTCGCTTGTTCAAGGTTCCTATGCTCTCTATACTGACGAAGCCATTCAGAGGAAGTCATGCCACATAATGGAGGGTACACAGCCTTAGAACCTGGAACAACGGTCCCATAATCATTTTCTTGATTTGGATACTGCAATCCACCATAGCCATAGGGGTTATTGACTCCTCCAAACCTCAGCTCTGGGTAGTCGGATGGAATGCCACTGAACCAAACAGCATCTTCAGGTAATAAAGGTGCTGAAGGCACCGGTGGTGAATAAGTTGGACAAGAGTAATGGCTACTGACAGCATCTTCAGTTTCACCTATAGAGATATCTGACACTGACAGCGATGTAGAGGCTATTTCTTCCTCCACTGTATTTAAGCCATATTTAAAGATATCACTGGTCGGTTTCTCTTTATCGATTCCCAGGTTTCCTCTATTGATTACCCAAGCACTGAGAGAGGGAGGCCCAGCAGATATGGAGGCTTCTAAAGATGGATGTGCCACTGTATTGTTTACTGAAGTCCCCGGTTGCTTCAATGGCTTACTAAACTTAGAATTAGAATCCTTGTGTTGGATGCTCAAAGGGTTGCTGCTGTCTCGGCTTTGGGCTACAAGTAATGACGCGGCATGGCGCAACCATTCATCTGAAGGCACTGGTTCGTCCTGTATATCTCCTGTGCACTTCGGATCATTTCTGGTGGTAGATGCACAGAGTGGTACAGAATTATATCTTCTGAGAGGCTCAAACAGAATGATTTCTTCCTCTTCCATTGCAGTAGATCTTCCATTGACACGGTGGTTTTCTCCTGGGGAAGCATGCTGATGGGGCTCATTCACTTTAAGATCAGAAATACTTGAGTGTGGAATCAAAAACTTCCTGTCCGATTTCTCATAGCATATCCACTTTCGAGAAACACTTGCTCTGCTTGCAATCTTCAGCCCAGCATTTACAATGCGCTCAATACGGTATTCACTTGTAGATGCATAATCATTCAAGTCCGAGCACTGAGTGGAGAAATCTAGTGATTCGTGCATACCAGCTGCTGGGGCATAGCCTCTCAACTCATAGTCTTCCCAGAGAGGAAAATACTTTACTTCGCCCTCACTAATATTTATCTGGTTTAGAAAATCGGATAAGACACTAAAGAAGTCAGACATAGCACTTGTACTTTTTCCATCAGTTGCATATTTGTCTGCCTTATCCACCATGCCCACCAACCATTCCACAAATACAAGAATAGCTGGCAAAAGAGGAGAACAATCTGATGGACTTGCCTTCGAGCATCTGTCAACAAGGCGACCCATGAAAGTGAATATAACCATCAACGCCCATTGTACCATCACAAGCTGTTGTTCACGGCTTTCAGGTTCCAAATCTTCTTGTTCTAGAATGTTGACTAGATTCTGAAAGATAAAGATGAATACAGAAACAACTTGAAGAGTTCGAAATGGGCCTTTTCTAGCTGAATTCATACACTTATATGACTCCAATGCAGATTTCAAATTCGTCTCGCCTAATGTCATTAACGCGTCCAATTCTCTCATCATAGAAGTAAGAGCACAGAGAAAATCATCCAGACTGCCTCACATTAAAAAGAAGGAAAAACTATCAGAATATGAAGGGCAAATTTAAGCTGGTAAGATGAACAGCAGAAAATAGTATGCTATAAATATTCTACAAGTGTCAAATTGTGTCTGCCTCAGGTATTGTATCAGTTGTCTCTAGGAAGTTAGAAACATAAAATCTGATCAGACAAGGCAGAAAGAAACTGTCGTAGTTAAAATAACTGGAAACACAAGAAAATAGAAACATTTCTATGATAATAAGGAAATTGGTGGGTTCAAGTTCAACCTATCTTCTGCTAAAAAATGCACAAGCTTTCTTATTCAATCTTTCTTATACACTATGCTTGAAGAAGTGAAGACTTTGAAGGAATAATGAAAAAAGACTTTGCCAGAAGATTTCTAGAGAATGCCTGTGGCAAAAATGTAGGTTATCAGCTGTCTGATAGACTTTCTAAGAAACACTGCAGTGGAAAAGATAGGTTTTCTGAACTTAAGAAAATTTATCCATTTGTTCTCTTTTCAAATGAGGTTTCCTGAAATTGATGTAAATGGTTTAAGATATATTTCTTTAACAGCAGTAAGCACAGGTGTGGGGATTGGAGACAGTGACCTCATGCTTATTACATGAAGTCCCTGCCACTTCTCCCACAACCCTTGGTTAGATGGTTAAAGATATTATGGACGATACGGCACATGAAGCACAATCAACAAAAGAAGATGAAGCAATATTGTAAAAGTGAGATAGGTACATAATACAGCAATAAGCCACCTATAGTACAATAAGCTAAAATCGGTACCTGAATTTTGTGAAAAAGAAACTTATGGTTCTAATAAAAAGAGACCATAAATTTGTTTTCATTGAAGAATCATGTTTAGCTCCAGGCATACTAGACTTTCCAAAGTCATCACTTGATTGTGATTTAGTATGGACAGTAATTCTTTCGGATGATATTCCAAAATCAGAGCAAGCCTCTCTAGGATGGAGATCCAGATCGGATGACCTGTTCTGGAAGATCACAAAAAACAATTGTCAACTACCAATCAGAAATACATACGGTCATAAAGCAGCAGAACAGTAACTTGCAATAAATGTGAAAAATATGAAGTTACCTTTTCAAACAGTAAAATAAGGTTATTCCAGGCATCAGGAAATGGTTCTTTAACAGCTAAGCTTCTTATGCAGTGGTACAAAGCAAGGAACTCATCACTGACATATGTTGCTAACAGTGCCAACTGCAAATAAGTATAGGTCATCATATGAATATATAAACAACAGGATTAGAATCACACACATGCATATATATTCTCAAGATCGAAAAGGTCATTTAAAATTATCAAATCATCATATAGCAAAAATGTACCTGATTATGGGGATTTCCACTGTCAGGCCATATCATTGTTGCTTCCAAGTAGTGGGTAGCAGCAATACACCAGTTATGGTTTTTAGCATCAGGTTTTCCATAAAGTTCTTTGTATCTAGCAAGATCCCCAAGACAAACAAAAAAGCGATGGCATAGAAATTGGCATTTGCGCAATGTCTCTGGAGCACAAGTGGTATACATGCCTTCCTCTTTGTAGAGCACTGCTTCTTCTGGAAGACCATAACACCTTCTGATTTTCAAGATCAGACTTTGGTAAAACTGACTTGCTTCTGATAGAAATGAATTAAATCCATCTCTATGATTATCATTGCTTCTTTCCACATTGGCCACACTTTGTACCACTCCTAATCTGGTACTCCCTGCGCCATTTGAACTTTTTTGTGCTCTTTTACGAAATTCATCAATATGCTTGTAGTGAAGCTTCCACAAAGAATATTCAGTATCATGAAGATCTTCCAATTCATTACAGTCGATGATGATTTCCTCGTAAATAGAACGAACTTTGCAGTACAATTTCTCGACATCAGAGTGCAATGGACCTTTTCTGTGGATTAAGGCCCACAACTGTTTTTCTTCATTATCAATCTGAAAACATCATAGTTTAAGGATTCAGAAATCAAACGGAAAGAGATGAATAAAACGGTAAATGGTCTGATGTAAATATGGCCCTAGAATTACCTGAATAAGGAGACTCTGTTTGTCATTGTGATCCTTACGTGAAACGAGCAAATGCTTATCCATGAGTGTTGTTGAGAACTTGAGGGTCCCCAATTATATCAGAGAAGAGTGTAAAACACCAACTTTGCTGGCATGTTAGAACAGCAAGACTAAGATACACGCTGAAAAGTTCAGTAAAGCACCAAAACATTCAGTTGTATGGTTTAGTCGTAGTTGTACACAATTTATCAGAGAAGTTCATTGGCTGAAAAAACCCATAACTATAAAATGGCTGTAAAACAGACATTATCAAGTTTTTTTAAATAAAAATAGTAAATGGAACAAAATGAATGTAACTGGGACCATTTAGCATTCTTGCACACCTAAGGCCATAACCTGCAGGAGTCATTGGGCTATGGGCTAAAGTAAAGCACATTTTAAGCAATTTAGGAACTTCCAAAGTAATCCTTATCACATTCAACTAAAGCAGATAAGATTTTTTAATCAGCAATAACCATAACATCATCGGAAACATTTTCATCAAAATCAAGGACAGAACAACACCCACAGAGAAAATCATATGCTTTCTATTCGACAGTGCCCACTCTCTCACGCAATGATCCAACAAAAAGCTGAAAGCAAGTTGCAGCTGCAGAAGGTAAACTAGTACACAGAGGCAGTGGTTTCAGTGGAAATCGGTGAAGAAGTGGAATTAAAAGACAGAAAAGAAAACCCTATCTACAAGAAATTCCCAAAAACAAGTAGATCCAGTAGGAAAGAGGCTGAATCGTAGAAGAGGAAATGAATTACCTAAAGTTGAGCGAAGATTAAAATCCAGGATTTGCAAAAGAAGAGAGAGGAGATAGGAAGGTTGAAGAAGAATGACGACACGCGTAGGCTTTAGTGAGGGTGATGAGGTGTGAATGAGACAAAGGAGAAGGTGGCTGCCAATATAACATGTACAGATAACCTTATTCCCTCTCTTTTTCTATCCCACTCCAATCCCTCATGCCTATTCCTATACACGAGAAAAAGACTCTAAATTTGACCGGAAATGAAACATTCAGAATTTGTCACTTGTGTTACAAAAATAAATGGGGAAATGACATTTTTGTCCATATAAATACATATTTTTTTTACTTTACTATTTTATTTTTTTAGTATTCTTAAATTTTATTTTGAAACAACCTACTTATAAAATATCTAAATTACTTTTAAAATTAAACCAAATTTAAATCTGGTCAAATTTCAATCGTTTAAAATACATAATGTCTTTAAATAAATTTCAAATTTTCAAAACATATCTCTTGACTCTCTACTCTCATCTCTCTCCACCTCCCTCCTCTCTTACTCCTCCTCTGCCTCCTCCTCTTCCTCACCCTCGACAACTGTGCCGACACTTACAAGGCTTACACCTCCATTCCCTCCTCCGCAACTCCCACCATTGCCTCCAACTCCTCCTCCTCAGCCGCTCCGCCGCCGCCAACGACCCCTCGGCAGTCCAAGGGAAGACGGCAACAATATTCGCCGCCCTAAACGTCGACGACTTGGTGCTCTCGTGATTGAGTCTCCAACTGTCGGAATTGTTCGTGCTCAAGGTCCTCAGGCACGGTGGTGATGTGTTGTAATGAGTTCAATAATTGTTTTCAAGATCAAATAGAAATTATAAACTAGAATAGATAAAATGAGAGAGTGGATAAGAAATGAGTTCAAAAATTCAAAATTTTCGCTCGCTAGAAAGTGTGTCGGAACATATTTTTCGACACACTTTCCGGCGAGTGAAAATTTTGAATTCTTGAACTCATTTCTTATCTCGTCTCTCCCTCTATCTCTTTTAGTTTATAATTTGACACACAGCGACGAGACTCTCGACAATAGCGACGACACCTACGAGACTTAGGCTCTCAACAAGGCTTTCTGCGTCGGCAATTTTCACGGTAATTAAGAGCAATAAAAATCAATTTTTATGGGTTTGGATCGAAATTTGAGAACCCCGACTTCGGAGATGTCTCCGGTACCGACACCAACTCTGGTCACTCCCTCGCCGGCACCCATTACCATGTCCGTCGGGTGCGGGGTCCACCACGCCCGCCTCCAACTCGGCTACTTCCGTCGGCGTCGCCGGAGTCTTCACCACCTTGTTAATCGTCGATGTTGCTCTCTTGTTTTAGATGTGATTGTGTAGAATATTTAAGGAGCCAAGGGTGAGGAAGAGGAAGGGCGGCGGAGGAGGAGAGGAGGGAGGTAGAAAGAGATGGGATGAGAGAGTTAAGGGGTATGTTTTGAAAATTGAAGCTGATTTAAGGGCATTGTGGTATTTTCAATTTTAGGGATAATAAGAATTAAGGGGCATTTGAAATTGGACCAGATTTAGTTTTGGTTCAATTTTAGGGGTAGTTTAGGTATTTTTAGTATTTTAGAGGTAAGTTGTCCCAAAATGAAATTTAGGGTACTGAAAAAAAGAAAGAAAAAAAGTATGAAAGTGAGAAAAGTGTATATTTAGGTGCACAAAAGTGTCATTTTCCCAATAAACTATAATGAGTGATATTGGAATAGTTGGAATTATGCAACGAAATCAACTTTTTGATTTCATTCATATTTAGGACTAATTACCGTCTCAGCAATCCTTTGAGTAGGGAGACAATTCCATAAATAGAGTATTTGTAATTATTGTATGATTTCCTTCTTATTATCTATATTTTGTACATTAGTACAAATATTTAGGAATGGCAACAAATCAGGTGTCTGACTCGCAAAAATCTTGCTCACCCTGAGCGGGTGCCCGACCCACAAAATAAACCTCCGGTTACAGGTTTTCTCTGAAACCCGACCCAAAAATTTAAATATGAATTTAATTTACAATTTTTGTACAATAGAACAAAAAAATAATAATATAAATACATGTTATATATATTAGTTTAGTTTAAGTTTTTTGCGTAAGTGGGTAATTAAAATTTAGGTTTTTCGGTTTTCGTTAACAATTAATAAGAATATATAATATATTATATAATATTAATATATAAATTATTATTATTTCAACAATACGGGTGCGGGTAGAAATCGGATCGGGTATAGGTCGACCTGGACCCACTCAAAAACTAGTTCAAGAAACCTGAATCCGACCCAAATTCGCAAAAATTCAGGTTTTACCCATTTCGATCGAGGAGGGTTTATCGGGTACCTGTCGGGTTCAGACTTTTTTGCTATCCCTATAAATATCATACATTAACTTACTTAAATATTAAGTGAGGATATATTCAAAGACTTGCTATACAAGTGATTCCAAATATTCATTTGAGTTCGATCTACGAATGTCGAGCCTAAAACAAGGACAGAGGCACAACACTCTAGTTCATCTAGTCGTATAATTTCCGAGAAAGAGTTGGTTGGCTTGCCAAATCAAAAGGGAAGACATATAAAGGCCCGGTAGAAGACGTTTTCCGAAAATTTAGAGAAAATGAAATGGGAGAAGCACCCTTAATTTGACGAAAGGGGCCAAATCAAAAGGGAAGACATATAAAGGCCCGGTAGAAGACGTTTTCCGAAAATTTAGAGAAAATGAAATGGGAGAAGCACCCTTAATTTGACGAAAGGGGTTAGCTCGTTAGTTTCATAAGGCTCCTGCGAATCTAGTGTACATAAATAAAAAAAATCATTTGTTATTACGAGTTTTCAAATGATTATGAATACGTCTTTGCACATTATTTGGTATTTTCGGGTGCCCGGATGTTGGTGTGGAATAAGGTGATATTTCGGTGCTGAAGCAGGTTGGTTCTTGGTAACTGATACTTATACATGACTTCAAAGGGTGGGAAATGTGATTTATAATAATAACTAGTTATTTAAGTCTTCGAGATGTTTTGTTGGGTTTAATTGAGGAGGGTTGTCTGGTGATGGTAGTTGCTTTGGGGTTTTCATTGCAATTTAATTGATGTTAGGGACATGTTTGACGTTGTTGGGTTGGAGGTGGGTGGTGCTTGAATCTAACGAGACTTATGACGGTGAGGACCAGATTTGGCTTTGATGTTAGATTTATTATCTCTGGGGCATCTACATAAAATGATAGATAACACATTTGTATGGGGATATACATCCAAAGAGCTTGTTTTTTCAGAGAGATGGGTGTTTCGTTTGTTGAATGAGTAGGTTATGTTCATATATATATATATATATATATATATATATATATAATATACCTTATAATGGACGAATGATGTGCACGTACGATGTCTCCAGTATTCTTGATGTGTTTATTTGCCTCTATAATTTATCTCCCCCACATATATTTGAACCCTCAATTTTGAAAGAAATACCAATTCTCTAAACTGACACAACACAACACCAACTTTCTGCAATTTATAGGAAGAAACACAGCAATTGCGCACCCTCCAAATGTACACAGTCACAAGCTAAAGACAGCACACATTCACAATGTGCGTAGTCTTTAGCAACGGTCTCATAACGGCTATAACTAAAGCCGGCCGTTGCCAACAGTCGGCAATTTGGGGAAATGCTTCAGACTACGCACTCAAATTTAAGTGCACAGTTGTTATATTGTAATTGCGCATTTTAATGTGCGCTGTCCTTGCCCTAACTACTGACAGTTCACATTTGTTGTGAGATTTTCTTGCCGCAGCTTACGTTGTTGTTATTTAGGTTTATGGTGAGGAATGACAATGTTCTCAATGAAACGTTGGTTCTACTGGAGGAAGAGGTGGGTTACATTTAGAGTGCGACTTCTTCAATGCTTGAACCAGATGGTTTTTAAGTTGATTGGGTATGGTTGTAGTCAGAAGGAATGATCCACCTCAGCTAATTATTGAAGTTTTACAAATTAGTTGATGGGTTTTTGGTTTTTTGTGTGCTCACTTCATCTTCAGTAAATTATTACATTTTATTAAGGTTTAGCTAGCTCTTTGACTAGCTTATGTTTCTGTGGCTCCCTTATATAGGCTTGAAGTTGTTGCTTGAAACTGAAATGAAATCAGACTCTCGAGTTAATCAACCCGCAACGATGAGTATCCAAACCATAAGTTAATATATTCAAACATAATAAAATAAAGAATTTACATTACAAAAAAATTGAAATCTTAAATCAATATATTTAAATTCCAAATGAGTAACCGTGATGAGTATTTCTACAATAGCCCAAGAACTATAAAGTCACCCCTACGGATTGAACCCTGGACCTCAAATGTAAATGTGTTAAGGACATACAAAATAGTTGTGAAATCAAACATTTGATGAATCAGTGTGTCGACCAGCAAACCAGCGAACAGTTCTCCTTGCAATCACGAGCCAAAGCCTCCTCGTCCTCTCCTCCTCCCCATTCACTCCATTCCTTGCACTGAACCTCGACACATTCGTAATCTCCGACATCGACCTCCTCTCCTCGCCACTCAACGGCCTCGTACTACACCACTGTTCTCCAACGTTGCTGTTCGGGTCAGAGTGACTCCTCCCCAATCTCGACTCTATCACTCTCTTCCTCTCCATATCCTCCTTCACCTTCTCCACCGAAAACCTCCCATTTGTATTCCCTCTCTCGCTGTTCGAGAACCTCTTGCTCGACGCCTCGCTCAGCATCTCCGAGTTCAACAGCAGCAAGTCCGAGGAGTTCACGTCGCTCCAACGGCTCTTTATCACCACGTCCGACACCACTATCTTGTGCTTCACCTTGTGCAACGGTCGAATATCGCTTTCTTGATCCGCAAGCATCGTCTCCTCCCGCTTCCCTCGGAAGCTCCTGCTGATAAAAGAGGAGGACGAAGAGGCTTCTTTGGCCGATTCCTCCTCCCTCTGGACAAAGATGTCCAGATAGTTGAGGTCGTTGGCCGGATTATTGGAAGTACTATTTCCATCTCCGACGTAGCGGAGGCTGTTGGAGTAAGTCAAGCTCCTGATCTCGCGCGCGTCCAACTTGTACCTGCAGAGAGGGCAGCTGGAGTGGCGCTCCAGCCACTGGTCGATGCACGCCATGTGAAACGCGTGCCTGCACTTCGGCAGCAGCCTCAGGACCTCAGAGTCCTCGAATCTCGATATGCAGACCGCGCACTCGAGCCCTTCTTTCGACCCTTTAAGGGACGAGAACCTGAAGAAGGGGAGCGATTCTATTGCCACCTTATCAATTCCCGAGAACCTAGACCTCGACCGGATAAGCCCCCCGAGGCCCTGGTCATGGTTCCGAAAGGAATCCGAATGCCTGGCCGGGCCGTGGCAGAACTTGGCATAGGCACACAACAAAAACGTGACGGAGAACATGACCGAGAGGATTCCGAGCACCACGGGGATGCTAGGGTGGATCGGATTCTGATTCTGACTTTCTTCTGGCTGCGGCTCCAGTTGGGCCGTGGCCAGAAGGACGAGAGTGGAGTGGATTGTGATTAGTAAGAGCATTGGATTCATGGTGATGCCCAATTTTTGTGTACAAAATTGGTGTGTATCTTTAATATGAGATGTGGAATATAAAAGTATCCATCTTTTTCTTTGGTGGGTCCTAAAAAATAAGTTTGTACAAGATGTTAGTCCGTCCGAATTTTGTTTTGAATAAGGGAAATGACTGCTTGTCTCGAGCAGAGGGGAATCGTTTGATAAAGTCTAAGCGCGTGGGGGATGGATATTTGATGACATTAACATTCAATCTTTTTCATTTCCACCCATTTTCTTACCGAATCCAAATATAAAGAGAGTTGTGGTAGTATTAAATTGTGGGGCTGGCGGTCTTGTGGGGGGAGCTATTGGTCGTCCGTTTCTGCTTGTTTGTTGGCCAGATTAACTAACATACATTGGCTGCTCAATTCGTCAATTCATTACTTTGTGTTGAAAGAGACTGCAAGTCTTTTAAAACAAATTTTAAACTGTTTTGTCATCATAAATGATTGCAGGGCAAATTGTACCCATCTTCATTGGTCGTTGATTTTCAGACTTGTTATATGACTATCCCTACACATTTCTTTAATTTTTTTAAGTGAAATGGTAATTTTATCCTTATTATATTATTATTATAATTTTAATTTCTCCTTAGATTAGGCCGTCTTTTAAGAGATTTCAATGGAGCAGTATACGAGCCGAACATTTAACAAAACGCTTGAGCTCAATTCGTTAAATATCCGGTCCAATTTCGTTATAATCGAACTCGAGCCGAGTACAAAGGAAATGTGTTCTTGATGCTCATACTTGTTATATGGCTTTGAGTTTGTTGAGTTCTCAACAATGGTATTTTATACATATCATAGCATTCTTAGAGTTTCATATACATGATAATTTGCTTTCCTACAAAAGCTCTAACATCTTTCTACTCGTCTACAGTTCTCGGTCGTATGATTTGACAACTTGTTATGTAGCTTGTTCACATGTTCACTTTTGTGGGTTAACTTATGTTGTGCGTGCATCAGAAGGAATAATGTGTTAATCTTGGGAGGCAATCGATCGCCACCACAGTCTCCCCTAACAAATTGCTTTCAAATTAGTGATCATTTCTATCACGATACAATATTGTCAGCAAGTCGATCAGTTTCATGTTCCGACGATCATTCTCATACGAGCTCCAACGAGCACAACCAAATTTTGCTAATGTTTGATACTTTCAAGTTTTGCTAATGTTTCAAGTTAGTGATCTCTATCCATTCTATTAACACCTAACGTATTTTTAGAACCTTAGTATTTGTATCAAAATTTCAACCAAACATTCAATAGCGACATAAGAGGTGGAAAGACTTAATAGGTGGTGTCCATTATAAGTCCCCACTAGAGGTGTAAACGAGTCGAATCAAGCCTTCATTTGACAGGGTTCGGCTCGATTTGTGAAAAAAGTGTTCGACTCGAGCTCGAACAAGTTTGTGTAATTAAGCTCGAGTTCGCTTCAAAAAAACTTAGACAAGCTCTAGCTCAGCTCGATTCGATTCAGTTCGCTTAATCTTCAATACAAATATTAATTAAAAATTAAATAAAATATATAATGCATTAAATACTAAACGACCAAGCACGAGATCGATTCGGCTCGTCTAATTTCATTATAAATATTCACCAATTTTGTTTAATAATATATTAACAAAGATTTATAATCAGTTAAATATTAAACGAGCTGGCTCGCAAGCTTATAGAGCCATAAATAGTCAAACTTGAGCTCGAGTCGTTTATTAAACGAGTCAAATCTTGTGCTCAAATTCAACTCGACCTTGATTATAACGAGCTCAAACCTAATATTTAACTAGGTGAGCTCGAGCGGCATATTTATAGTCCTAGTAGTAGTCCCCACGTAGTTCACAACAAAAATAAACATTTACAATTTTCCCGCGATTAAATTCACACTTGCAGCAGGTGCGTGTGACATCATGTGTTATGGTTAGTCGATAGGTTCATCGACCTGGGCTGGATCTGGGTTGGGCTTAGATCCAATGGTTATGGCCTGACGCTATCTTGGATTGAGCCCGTTAGATTGCCCTCCTCTGACTGGGCTTCTCTTAACTCAACTTTGGTGCTAATGCAATGTCCCGCTCTCACTAATAATGGATTAAGCCGGTCACTACACATTTATTTGTAAATAACTTTAATATATGCTTATGTTCACTGTTGTAAGAAAGATTAGCCACTACTTAGTCGGAGAGGGTCTCTTTTCAAAATTAATTGAGAACTAATCTAAAAATACATCAAAATTTATAGAGGATTAAGAATATAAGACTAGTCGAAAGATTAATCGGGAACTAGTCAATAATTTTTACAACATCGTTTATGTCTAATAATGTTATTTGTTTCCAACATTAGAAATATGCAAGTGTTACATTCCAATAACATACGAAGGAAACAAGAACAAGAACAAGATGAGCAAATTAATTATTGAAGACTGGGAAAGAAAATTTAGATACAAAACATAATAAATGTAAATGATGGGAAGAGAGATTAGCTATTATCTCTAGCACATCTGGTAATGACACTACAACCGCGGTTATAAGGGTTGGCCTTTGCCATAGAGTTGCAATTGTAGTACGAATTGCCCCTGCGGTTGCACGGTATGTTATTGGCCGCGAGAGCTTGATAGCTGATGTACCTCTGTCGCCCGGGAGCCAACAGTCGTCGACCTGGCTCAGTTGAATCCGTCATCGCCTCGTGCTCCTCGCCCCCGCGAATGTGACCCCAATTGCTCATGTCGTTCACCGTGGACGAGTGGCCCGCCGCGGCCATACACACCAAGAGTAGGAGAACTGGGAAGAGCCTACACCACATTTTGGTTTGTTGCCAAAAGGACTTTATTTGAAACCAACACAAGAGAGAGATTGGTGAATATAGCTTTTGTTTGCGTTTTCTGATAGAGGGAAGGAAAATGGCAAATCTTAGTCCTCAATTTTAATATTTCAAGTCCTATTCTTTCTCCCACATTCTCGGCTCATTTGCAATGAAATAGTCTAAATCACAGGTTTCTATTACTCTATATTGGATTTAGTAAACCATTTTGAGCTCTATATTTATGAAAATGTTTTAGTCCATGTGATTGGGGGCAAACTGTAGTCCATTTTTATGGTTACTTTGAGAATATAAATTTTTTTACTCAATGATTCTTCTGGTCACATGACAAATCGTATAATAAAAATAAAAAAACGAACTCTAGAGTAAAAAAAAATATGAAAAAATACTTTAAGTTATCGTCAACCTTCTCTTTCTTGAACCCTACCCTTTCCTCGTGATGCCTCCCTTCCACGTTGGCCAAACTAACGCGTTAACTAGTCTGTCGGAGGCAACCTACATCGTCTTATTTCTTCATCTTGATACCCAAGTGACATACTTGTCTTCAACTTGGTGCTTAGTTGTCAACACGAGCTGCAAAATCGCAAAGATTTAATATGTTAAGGTGAAGCACGAGAATTCATCAAAAGTCAAAAGTGAAGCCCGAGAGTTCACAAGGGAGGAAATTGATTTAGAGGGCATCACTAAGTATAATTGGAGATGACTAAGAACAAGAGACATGTCAAATATGAGATTGAAGATGGTTAATATCAATATCACATCATGATGACATCATCAATTATTTAAATTTGAAAACTTATCATTCTGGAAAGTAAAATTGAAATTTTATTTAAATTTTAAGAGTGTTTCTGTCTTCTGTGATAAAATTTAACAAAATTAATAACAATAAAATATAATATAATTTATAACCGTTAAGAATGAATACACTTAAAATTTTATTAATCTGATTGATCAATCAGGTGATTTTACCGTTGTGATTCATAATTACCCAGGAATACATTCACATTTTCCTAGTGGGTAGCCACTAGCCATAGCAAGTGCTAAGTTAATTTGGTTAAAACAAAAGGTATGATAGAAGAAAGAAAGGAAATGAAAGTGACAATAAATGCACATAAATGTTTGCAAGTATATGACTGTCCTCACCCACATTCCACTTCCACACCACACTCTACACTCCCCACAGAAGACACTGATATAAGTAAAGATAAACCAAATCATTTCCTTAACCTCCACGCCTCCATTACATTACATTACATTCAATTCAATTCAATTCAATCTCTCTCTCTCCCCCATTTTCCATTCATTTATAAGCCTCATCAACACCCACACACTCCCAAACCCAAAACAGAGCCTTTCTCCAAATCTTGAAACAGAGCATGGGTTGCTGCAAGAAAGAGGAAGCGAATGTGGTGCTTGTGGAGGGACCCATCATCGTCGGCGCCGGCCCCTCCGGCCTGGCCGTGTCCGCCTCCCTGTCCCGAAACGGCGTCGCTTCCCTCGTCCTCGAGCGCAGCGGCTGCATAGCCTCCCTGTGGCAGCACAAGACCTACGACCGCCTGAAGCTCCACCTCCCCAAGCACCTCTGCGAGCTCCCCTTCCTCGGATTCCCCGAGCACTTCCCGAAATACCCCTCCAAGAAGCAGTTTATTTCCTACCTCGACCACTACGCCGCCCACTTCTCCATCCGCCCCCGCTTCAACTGCGGCGTCAGCTCCGCCGAGTTCGACCCCGCCGCCGCCCTCTGGAGGGTCCGGACCGACGGCGGGGCCGAGTACGCCTCGCGGTGGCTCGTGGTGGCCACCGGAGAGAACGCCGAGCCCGTCATCCCGGAGATCGCGGGGCTCGACAGGTTCGACGGGCCGGTCGTGCACACCAGCGAGTACAACTCCGGCAGCGCCTTCAAGAACCAGAGGGTTCTTGTCGTCGGATGCGGCAACTCGGGAATGGAGGTCAGCTTGGACCTTTGTAGGTACAATGCAACTCCTCACATGGTCGTCAGGAACACGGTAACCATTCATTCATTCATTAATTACGCTTTTGCCATCACTCACAAATAACACACTTGTAATTAATCAGAAGATGGTTTCAAACATATATATTGTAGGTACATGTTCTGCCGAGGGAGGTTGTTGGAATCTCAACATTTGCGATCGCTATGCTACTTCTCAAGTGGCTTCCAGTGAGGGTGGTAGACAAGTTTCTTCTAGCAGCGTCGCATTTGGTTTTGGGCAATACCGACGAACTAGGGCTCCGCCGCCCCAAAACCGGCCCCATCGAGCTCAAAAACGCCACCGGGAAGACCCCCGTGCTCGACGTGGGCGCGCTTTCCCAGATTAGGTCCGGCAGGATTAAGGTACGTACTCACCCATGACCCATCCATATTGACGTTTCAGTTGTGGATATACATTTATAAATGTGACTTTAATTGTTGAATCAGGTTGTGGAGGGGGTGAGAGAAATAAGCAGAAAAGGGGCCAAGTTTGTGGACGGACAAGAGCAAGAGTTTGATTCCATAATCCTAGCAACAGGGTACAAGAGCAACGTACCGAGCTGGCTCAAGGTGACCAATCAATTCTTTGTTTTTGTTTTTGTTTTAGTTTTTAGTTGTATCTTATTACGGATCATGCGTCACTTTCTTGGTTTGGACAAAAGCGCATGCACTGAGAAGCCTCCAAATCTCCTCTTTTCTCCATGCAAAATAGAATAACAATGACACAGCCTTGGCCTTATGTCATATTCTAATGCCTTTTGTATTCCAAGGAAATTACAGTTTCTTCTATCTTGTGTTGTACCCATCATATATCAACAACCCAATAAATAACAATTCTAACTTATTTTTATTTTCACAGGGATGTGACTTTTTTACCAAAGAGGGCATGCCCAAAACGCCATTTCCTAATGGGTGGAAAGGAGAGAATGGACTTTACGCAGTTGGGTTCACAAGGAGAGGACTCCTGGGAACAGCTTCGGATGCTGCTAAGATTGCCAAAGATATTTCGGATCAGTGGAAGAGCAACAGCAATATTAAGCTTGATAATTCCCATATTATCCTTCTCGCGAAATCCAACAATGACGAAAAGGGGTTATAATAATGTTTAGGACTAAGGGTAGGATTGGGATTGGGCATAATTTTCATGTAATTCTAACTTTCTTTTTTATTTTCTGCTCCTGTAAATCCATCAATTTTGGCTGTATGTTTTCTGGGTTTTGCTCTGTAAAGAACGATTTTTATTAATAGGGCTCTGCTCTCCATCAATAACTAGTTCAACTTTAGTGGATAAATACTTCTCAATAACTAGTTCAACTTTAGTGGATAAATTCCATGAAAAATGACATTATTTTCAGTACACCCAAGTCTTTGTTGTGGAAATGTACTAATAATATCTAACTATAAAATTGGTGTCTATCATATTCTACTTCTGACTTGTTTTATTTTTTAATCCATTCTGTTAAATTTTGTTAATTTTATTTTGAAAACACAAAATTGTCATCTATTCAATCTCAAAATTTATAATTGATACCCTCGTCTCAAAAGTTGCAATTGTGTCCACCCCTCCCATCTCCCTCTTCTCGATCATCGACTCGATCTGCCTTGCCTTGCCAGCGTTGTTGCCTATGTCGACTCTTCCGATTCCGCCCTCACTATGCGCCTTCTATGCTTGCGGGAGAAGAGATTGAAGAATGTTCAAAAACAATTAGATGTAAGTGAATCGGAAATTCAAAACCCGTAACTAAATTTCTCTACAGGACTATTGCACAAATTTGATTTTGCCCACTCTTTTATGGTTTTGGTCGTAAGGTTTGTGTGTTGATGATGATTCTGACTTGGTTGCGTTTGATTACTTGTTATAGTAGTTGTTTTGTCGGAAATCACAGACGCATCTCCGTTGTTCTTTCCCTCTACCCATAGCCCCGAGGTCGTCTCACCCTCTCCTAGAACCACCGTCTCCGTCGTCGTGAATGCCAAATCCATCCTCTGTCTCACATCCTCAAACCACACTGCCTATAACTCGACTTCCTCTTCGCCTTTGTCCCAAATCTTGATCTCATCCCTTTCTTGACCAAGCCAAACCAGACCTTCCCCCGATTCCACTATCCATACCTCCGACCCTCCTCCTGATCCCCTATAGTCCGAGTCTGACATGAGCAACCATCTCCAACTTCGTCTCCAATCGTCCGTAGCTGTTCGAATGGAAGCATGTCAAGGATGTTCCGCGATCTTATGCAAAATCCTATGAAGCCGGAAGCATCTCAAGAGCTACAGGATCCATCAGAGACAAAATGGTGCATGCACTCATGGAAGGAATCACCGATCTAGAAGGCACCATTGCTACCATTAGGGGTGTTCACGGTCTGAAAACCGAACCGAACCGACCAGTTCGGTTTTTAAATATTCATAACCGAAAACCGGACCGATGGGTGGTCGGTCGGTTCGGTTATAACCGACCAAGTCACCGGTTCGGTTCGGTCGGTTTCACGGTTTACCGAAATCTAATTGGGCCAATTAATTTTTTGGCTGTTTTCAGCCCATTTCTATAAGCCCAAAACAAAATTATGCAAAATTATAAAACTAAAATATACAAACCTACATAAAATCATCTAATCCAATCCATGATCACAAAATTACAAATAAAAGAACACAAAAAATTATGCTTGGTCATTGTTAAGTTATCATTCCATGTTCTGGTATTCACCCATTATGATCTTGAGGGAAAAACCTTACTCTTCATCCATCCTCAGCTACTCTCCTACTTGATTCAAGTAACCTGTTGTTAATTTCTCCATTTCACTGCTTTATTTAAAAAGGGGTGCATGAGCTGGTTCTCTTGTATTCAATTTTGTTTCTCCTCGATCCCCGAAGAGAACGTCGGCGGAGAGAACGCCGACGATGACGAGCGCGGAGGCCGGAGAGCTCCCTCTTGGGCCCGAAGATATCGGAGGAGACCTTCGGAGGGGGTGGCTGGTCGGCGGCAGAGGAGGAGGGGACCCTGTAACAGCGTCGTCGGCGGGGAGGGTGGATTTGGTTGAGTTGCAGAGAGGGATGGGGTTGAAGAAGGAGAGGGATGGTCGCCTCTATTTTGCAGAAAGGGATGGGGTTGATGCTGATGAATGACGTGGGTGGAAGCTCTGCAAGATATGTATTTATAAGGGATTGGAATTAGGGTTTGGGCGAGTGATGTGTCAAACTATTAGTGGTGAAACTATATTTCAATTTGATATATAAATTATAGTATGTATAATAAAGTAATGGAGTATGTGTGGTGCAATGGTGGAAAGCTTCTACTCTTATCCATGAGACCTAGGTTCAAATCACCTCAGAGTCGCTTAATTTTTTAGAGTATCGGTATTTCGGTCGGTTCGGATAGCTCGGTGTGCATCATTCCCGAACCGAAGTGCTCACGGTTTCGCCCCTTAACCGAACCGCGAAAACTGAAACCGATCGGTTCGGTGACCGAATGTCTCGATTTCGGTTCGGGTCGGGCCGATTTTGCCGGTTTCAGGTTTCTTGAACACCCCTAGCTACCATGACAAGCAGAAAGACCACCTTTGAACAACTACTACATGTACATGAGATACTTGCTACTCCACCAGAGGGTCTTGATGTCAAAGATGATGATGCTCACTCTGCCTCCTCCTAAATAAGAAAATCATCCTACTGAAAAACTTTTATTTTTTTGAAACACTTTGAATCCTCGGGGAATGTCCGGGTTAATTACATTGAATATTTTTGCTCCACGGTGGAGCTGGATTTTGCCCCGTGGTTAGGGGCTGGTTTGCTCATGTTTAGAGCTGTTTCTTTTCATGTTGTGTGTATGTCAATCCTTCTTTTATGATTATGGTTGCCCTTTGCCATTTTTGAGGCAATCAGGGGGAGAAATTGGCATATTAGGCAGGTCATCAAAAAATTTAATTTTGGTGACTTGTTACACAACATGTTGGAACATGTGGTATAACATGTTATGTGCCTTGCTGCTGAAGTCGACATGAAGATGGTGGAACATGTGTTACAACATGTTACGACCTTGCTATAAGAAGACGACGAATAAACAACTAATGAGGGTTGACAGAATAGAAGACGCTGCTAGCCAGTAAACGATGCTCACCCGAAGCGCGTCGTCAAAATGTGATTGCCTAAAAAATTGCCAAAGGGGGAGATTGTTACTAAGCTTAGTATTGCCATATTTTTTTACTGCAAATTCAAGATGTCGGTAAACATGTTGCGACAGAATTGGTGCGACATATTACTTGCAGAATTAGGCAAGACATCGAAGACTTTTTGTTTCATGCACACATGTTGTACACGCAAAGAAGTCAAATACAGATTTATGCAAGGTCCACCTGGAAAGATGACACGTCAGCAAGACCAAAGAAGGCGGCAACGCCAACCTGTCACTTGCAAGAAACGCAAGACGGCAATGGATTTCCTAATCGGAATTGGAATCCGATTAGGCAATAAGGGTTACTATAAAAGCAAGCGCTACCCCCTTAGCAACTCAGTCCTTTCTCTGTACTAAATTCTCAGAACTCTTAACCATGTAAGACTAGCGGATTGAGAGGCTGATCTATTTAGAGAGGACATTGTCGATCACAGACATCTACTCAAGAAGACTTTAGTGTTTGAGATCTATTGGGTTTTGTTCGTGATTGAAGACTTCAAGAAGAAATTGTCGAAGACAACTACACCGAGCATACGCTTGCTCGAAGGGTCGAATTGAGACATTCACAAAGATAGGGGGAGTCCCAGGTCGAGGTTGTTCACGGTGAGATCTCTAGTAGCTTAGGACAATATCTTGTTGAAATTTTGATCAGCTAGTCGTGCAAGATGTCACACACAATGTTACGTATGAAGCTATAACACTGTGTATGACTTCTTGTGTAGATAACGTAGGACAGTAAATATAAAGCTATAAATAACGACACAGCAGATTGTTCACCCAGTTCGGTGCAACGTCATCTACGTCTGGGGGCTCTCAGCCTAGTGGAAAGGTTTCACTTATCAGTAATTCGTCAGAACATACAAGTACCTGTGATCATCCCTAGATCTATACTTTATGCTACGTTTTACAGTGCAACCTATCTTAGGATCTCCCCCTGAATCAAAGACTCCGTCTTGATTCCACTCTTCGAGCAATCGCCTTGCTCTGTCGGTTCAAGTCCTCGTTGAACTTGGTGGTTGCGTGCAGTCTTCACTCACGCGATCAGCAAACCCTCAATCACCTAACTCTCAATAGTTATGGTGATGCACAATATCCTTAGCTCAATCGGCAACCTCTCAGCCCGCACACCTTTACGTCTAAGAGCTTTGCAAATTATTGCTAGAAAACAAATAAAGAACCACACGATTGCTAAGGGGGTAGCCTAAGCTTTTATAGCAATCGAGGATGAGTACTAACCCTAATGGGTTTCCTCTTAAACACCGTCTTTCTTCTTTCCAGAATCAGAGTCCTTATGGAATTTCCTAATCATCTTCGAACTTTCTGCAGAAACTGCACTTTCCTGATTTCTGTCGATCAGGATGTTTACCGAGACGCCGTCAACAATGTCACACAAGATGTCGCATAGGATGCTTCGACATTCTTTGTGACTTGTTCTCTAGTTCCTTTAAAAATCAGCCAATCTCTAAAACCGTCGTAACTACAATCTCCCCCTTTGGCTATTTTTAAGGACAACATTCTTCGTCGCATTCTTCATCGCATTTGTCGTCATCTTTTACTTGCACTCGATCGGCAGTCATCAAGTCTTTGTTCGCGTTTCGCGTCTCGTAGCGTCTTTTGCGTACAGTGCGTATCACCGCGCGTATCATCATGTCTTCTCGTCGTCAGCTCTATTTGACTCCCCCTTGCTGGCTCAAAAAGAGGCAAAATTTTAAGCAAATATTTCTAACAAACATGTCAAGAAGAAACAAACACAAACTTAACTCACACATACTCCCGATTAGCAGTCGAGAATATGCGTGAAACAGTGTTAAATAAAAATTACAAATTAAAAAGTGTTCAGTTGTTCGGTAATCAGAAAGTTCTTCAAAATCAAACAGAGCTGCTGCTGGAACTAGTAGTCTTTTCTTCTGTGGCGTTAGTGGAGGCATCTTGAGGAGTGTCTTCAGTAGCATTTGGTGGAGAGGAGGAATCATCATCTTCTGAGCCTGGAGGAGACATTGATTTCAACAGTTTGGCACATCGAGATTTTCGCTGGGAGAGATGTTTCAGAGCTGTCTTTAGATTGACGATGTCCTTGTCCAGTACAACTATCTCTCTTTCAAACATGATTGCATCCCTGCTGGTGGTCTTGGCTGGAGGGGCGGCACTTGTGGCTCGACTGGTCGTTGCCTTGGTCAGTTTGGCTTCTGGCCTGACAAGATCAGGAGCATGCTTGCCCTCGAACAACTTGTGACTTACCACAATCAGTCCTCCGCGTTTGCCAGCCTTATCAGTTGTTTTCAACACTCCAGGGTGTTGATGCACTAGTAACTCAGAGATAAGGGAGGGAAAGGCAATATGTATCTTCACAACTACTGATCTGGCATGTCTAGTAAGATGATCAATAACAAATTGCAAATGTTGAAATGAAGGCCTCTGACATATACCTTCTCACAATCCGGATCATCCGGAGTCCCAAACCCAGTAGGAAAATTAGCAATGAATTCTTTGACCAAGAGGGGATAGTGGTTACCAATGTTAGTGACGGTCTTCATAAGTTCTGCCTGCTCCAGGAGTTGGACAATGGCTTCTAGTCCAGTAGCTCCGACGACAGGGTCTTCTCGGGATATGCCGTTCTCTGGAACACAAACTCCTAACGTTTAGCACTGTCCGCAGAATGAAACGATACATTGTCGTAAGGAACACTGGGGTTGGTCTTGACCGTCTTCAGGCTTTTTCCCTTCTTTGCAGCCTTTGCAGTAACATCCTCTTCATCGTCATCAGTTTCTTCATCCACCAGTCTCTTTTTGGAGACAACTTTCTTCCCTTTTTCTTTGACGGACATCTTGTTCTTCTTCTTGCTGGGGCCTCCAGCATCTTCTACCTCCTTCATCTTCTTGGTTTCTTTGAGTTTTCCAACCATCACTGCTAGACTTTCATTCTCTTATAATACCTTCTTTTTCAGGGATGACAGCACTGTGTGTGCTGTCTCAGTAGCATCTTCTGTCACATCTTCTCTGGCATCCAGAGGTGTTTCTTCTGTGTTATTGGCGGCGACACTGTTGTCCTTCTCAGCTTCTTCCAGATCGGTATCCCCGTCTCTAGTTTCGTCTTTCTCAACTTCTTCCGAGTCAGCGACTTCTTCTTCTCTTATCACAGCCTCCTTTGTGGCTTCAGGAATGACATCTGTTACACCTTCTTCCTCTCCTTCTCCTTCAGCAATACGCTCCAACCCATGACTGACCGGGGTCAAGTCATTCTTTTCTCCTTCAGGATTTATCAGTTCCTCCACCACACCTTCTTGAGGCGGGTCTTGGTTTTCCAGTAGCGACTCCAACAAATCACTATTTCTAGAGGTATCGGTGTTTGAAATAATGGAGGAGTCGATACCTGGGACATTTGCTGATACTGGAACAGGAACAATTTGTATGGAAGCTTCTCGACTTCCTTGGCCAAGACCAGTCTCCCTTTCTGGCCCTGTTAAGTCCGTCATGGAGAATGCAGAGCTTCCGGTTCGGGACCGTTTGGGAACTCGGGAAAAGATGGGCATTGGTGCTTCCTCCGGTGGGGTTTCTTTAGGAGATTCTTCGGCTTTCTTCTGCGTTTTTAGCCTTTTGATTCGTACTCCATGTTTGTTGGTGTTTGGATTGCTGGTCTTTGAGCTTTTTGCTTCTGCCTTCTTTGGTTTGGGTTGTCGCCTATCAGTGGCCTTCTTTGGTGCTAGGGTACTCCGTGTCTTCACCATGTTTGTGTAGGTAGTGAAGTTTTCGTCTTAGAGTGTGAGAGGTGAGGGAGATGAGAGCGAAAACAAGAAGAGACAGACTAGGTTTTGGTTTTTGAAACGTAGGTCGATTCAAATCAAATCTATTGGAGACTGAGCGTATCTTGTGACCTTTCCTTTTTTTATATGGCCTTTTGGTATGCTTGGCCCAATGACATGTGTTGGGATTTTGAACCGGTTCATGAAGAGGTACCAACCAACTCCTCTCAACCGTTTTTGCAACTTCTATTGCTCGTTGATGGTGCAGAGACCGAGTGACGACCCGAGGTACTCGAATCTGCTTGAAAATAATGCCTTCGTGAAAATATCAGCAAGTTGCTTCTCTGTATGGATGTGCTCTAGGATGATCTTTTTATCTTCGACCAGCTTGCGAATGAAGTGGTGTCTAATGTCAATATGCTTGGTTTTGCTATGTTGGACATGATTTTTAGAGATGTTGATGGCACTGACATTATCGCAATATAAAGTCATGGCTTCTTGTCTGACATTGTATTCGACTAACATTTGCTTCATCCATAACAATTGCGTGCAGCTACTCCCAGCAGCAATATACTCAGATTCAGCAGTGGACAAGGCAACACAGTTTTGCTTTTTACTAAACCATGATATGAGGTTATTGCCAAGGAAGAAGCATCCTCCAGATGTGCTCTTTCTATCTGTTGTGTTTCCAGCCCAATCAGCATCACAGTACCCCACCAGGGTAGAAGATGTGTCGAATGAGTATAATAAACCCAAGTCTGTAGTCCCAAAGATATATCTTATAATTCTTTTAGCTTTGGATAGATGACTCACCTTGGGATTAGCTTGATATCGTGCACATACTCCCACAGAGTAGGCAATATCTGGTCTACTGGCAGTAAGGTAGAGAAGACTACCAATGATGCTTCTGTATAGGTGTTGGTCGACGGCTTCTCCTGGATCATCTTTATTTAGCTTGATATGTGTAGCTGCAGGTGTCCGTTTATGTGAAGCTTTCTCTAGCCCAAATTTCTTATCGAAATATACTCCCTCAATTTGGGTGTACCCTTGTGCTACTAGCCTTGCCTTATTTCGGGTGATGTTTCCAAGCTCATCGGACTTATTTTTGAAGATCCATTTTGTGCCAATGATATTTCATTCACTTGGCTTGGGCACCAGTTCCCATACCTGGTTCTTCTCAAATTGAATCAGTTTCTCTTGCATATCATTGACCCAATACTCATCATTGATAGCTTCATTGATATTTTTTGGTTCAAACTTTGAAACGAAGCATATATTACATATCACCTCATTGTAGCTTTCAGGAGTTTTTGATCGAGTATGTATGCCTTCATTTAGGTCTCCAATTACTCCAGAGATAGGATGATTAGCCTGGATTCTTCGTGAGGGATTCTTGTTGCTGGTTTCAGGAACTGTCTCATCGTTATTGACATTTGGACTAGCATTATTGTTTTCTGATTTGCTGCTAGCATCTTCTCTAACATCAGCAATAGCATCCTTTCTAACATTGTTGGGATAGACTCCGTCTTCGTCTATCGCGTCTTCTGAGGCATCTTCACAATCATCATCAATAACAACATTGATTGATCCCATCACGGTCTTGGTTCGTTTGTTGAAGACCCGGAATGCGCGACTATTCCTTGAGTAACCAAGGAAAATGCATTCATCACTCTTTGGATCAAGCTTTCGACGAGGCTCTCTATCAGCCAGAATATAACTAGTGGATCCAAAGATGTGGAAGTACTTAACATTGGGCTTTCTCCCCCTCCATATTTCATAATGAGTTACTGACATACCTGGTCGGAGAGTGACTCGATTGTGGATATGGCAAGCAGTGTTAAGTGCTTCTGCCCAAAAGTGAGTTGATATGTCCTTGGCCAGCATCATAACTCTAGCCATCTCCTGTAGAGTCCTGTTTTTGCGCTCAACAATCCCATTCTGTTGAGGAGTGATTGGTGCTGAGAACTCATGAGCTATCTCTTCTGAGTTACAGAATTCTGCAAATTTGCTGTTCTCGAACTCTCGACCATGATCACTACGAAGGCGAATTATTTTGCCAATTGTCTCCCCTTTTTCTCATTGGACCTGGGTGCACAGATTCTTCAAGATTGAGAAGGTATCTGATTTATCACGAGGGAAGTCAACCCATGTGTATCGTGAGTAATCATCTACACATACAAAGACATAGCGTTTTCCTCCAAAATTTTCAACTTGCATTGGCCCCATGAGGTCAACATGTATTAGCTCAAGTACTCGAGAGGTGGTGATATGCTGTAGCTTCTTGTGTGACATCTTGGATTGCTTTCCAATCTGACATTCTCCGCAGATCTTTCCTTCTACTATTTTCAGGTTCGAAATTCCAGTAATGGCCTACTCGGAGATTGCCTTCTGCATACTTCTAAGATTTAGATGTCTAAGCTTTCTGTGCTACAGTTTGGTTTCTTCTGCTTTGGAGACAATGCACTTTACCGCTTCGATATGTGATTCGGGGGACCAGATGTAACAATTATCCATTGAGCGGATTCTTTGTAGAATAATGACTTGATCGAAGTCTTTAACTATACAGGCTTCTTTAGTGAATTTCACTTCTGAACCCAGATCACAGATCTGGCTGATGCTAATCAGGTTTGCCTTTAGTCCTTCTATAAGTAATGCTTCAGTTAGGCAAGTAGCTCCTGGATGCTTGAGTACTCATTTTCCAATGATTCGAGCTCGAATCCCATCTCCAAAAGTAACATAGCAGTTTGTATATAATTTGAGATTGGAAAGAAACTCTGGAGTACCTGTCATGTGTCGAGAACATCCACTATCGAGACACCAGTCCTTGTTTGTTGAAGCACTCAAGGAGGTATATGCAACATTAGCTCGATAGACTAGATTCTTAGGTCTCTATTCAAGGCGGGATGTTTTCTGAAGAGTTGAAAGATGCCTTTGATGTCTCATTTGTCTCTGAGGTAGCTGAGCTTGCTTCCTCCCATGGAGTTGAAAACAAAATGGTGTGATGTGACCTCGTTGACCACAGTAATGACATATCCACTGATATTGATAAGCTGGTTTTTTGTAGTATTGTTGTCTGCGTGGAGGATATCTTTTGATAGTTGCTTGACAAGAACATGTTGTAGACGATGTCATGACATTTGTTGTAGGTCGTCCTGTAGGATGTGTTGGGGCATCTAGTGGTTTCTTGTCAACCATGGCTTGTTGTGGGACAAACCTCGTCACTGCTGTCGAGGGGATATCGTGTGTGTACCCTAGTCCCGTCGTATCATTGGACTGCTTTCCTACTGATAGGATTTTGTCAAGGCATTCTGTGCTAGGATTCATCATCTTTACCGATTTAGTCATAAGACTGATTTTTCCATTAAGTCTGGTGATTTCGCGTTTTAGCTCCACGATTGTCTCTAGGAATCTAGACTTGTCGTTGGTAAGACTGATGATTCGTTCTCCTTGTTGATCAAGGATAAGAGTTTCCTTGATCCATCTGGTATGTAAGCTTTTGTACGCCTCGACTAGTTGCTCTTTAGTCCAATTCTCATTTGGTGTTGGATGGTGGTGATCATCATTGATATTGGCAGAGTTATCAATGTTACATACAGGAGTAGTAGTATTGAATGCAACAAAGTTGCTTACCTCTTCAGAACTACTATCTTCATTGTCATCATCTGATAGGGTGGCATTGTATCTTCGTTTTTGTTGTTTGAGGAAATTTGGACATTCTCTGCGAAGATGGCCAAATCCTTCACATTCATGACATTGAAGTCCTTTGTTCTTGTTGTTTTCTTCTCCACTCCTGTTTGGTCTGTCAAGACTTCCTCCTCTTTGAGCTTTTTGTGAAGCTTTGTTTCTGGCATTTGTTGTGACATTCCGTCCACCCATCCAACTGAATCTTCTCATGACTTTGTTGTAATTTTTTGTGAGAAGGGCCATTGTAGCATCGATGTCTTCTTCGGAGTCAGAATCCTCAGGTTCTGGTTGCTTGTGTGTTGAGCTTTTGAAGGCGACTCCTTTATTCCTTTTGTCGATATTGGGCAGAGATAACTCATAAGTCATCAGGGACCCCATCAGCTCATCAAATTTTAAGATCTTTAGGTCATGAACTTCCTCAATTGCAGTGATCTTCATCTTAAATCTAGGGCTAAGAGCATGCAGGGTTTTTCTAACCAAATTTTCATCAGACATTGGTTCTCCCAGATAATAGGATTCATTGGCTAGTTCACAAATATGAACATTGAATTCTGCAATTGATTCGTCCTCCTTCATGACAAGGGCTTCAAAGTTGGTTGTCAAGTATTGCAGTTTTTGTTCTCGAACCTTGGTTGTTCCTTCATATGCAGCTGCTAGGATATCCTATGCGGATTTGGCAGTTGTGCATGTGTTGATTAGTCTGAATACGTTTTTGTCAACACCGTTGAAAATAGCATTCAGAGCTCGAGAGTTTCCCAGTGATTCCTCGTCTTCATCATCAGTCCAGTCTTTTTCTGGTTTTGGACCGATAGGGTTACCATCATTGTCACTGAGTTGTGGAGCATTCCAACCATTGATTACAACCTTCCATGTTTTGTTGTCAAGTGACCTCATGAAGGCACACATCCAAGCCTTCCAATAGCTGTAGTTACTTCCATCTAGAACAGGTGGTCGATTGATGGATTCTCCTTCTCTGGTATTGTCCATCTTGATCAAAATATTTGTTTAGGAACTTACCTAATGCTGTAGGTGCCTCCTCTGATACCAATTGAAATTTTGATCAGCTAGTCGTGCAAGATGTCACGCATAATGTTACGTATGAAGCTATAACACCGTGTATGAATTCTTGTGTAGATAACGTAGGACAGTAAATATAAAGCTATAAACAATGACACAGCAGATTGTTTAACCAGTTCGGTGCAACGTCACCTACGTCTGGGGGCTCTCAGCCTAGTGGAAAGGTTTCACTTATTAGTAATTCGTCAGATCATACAAGTACCTGTGATCATCCCTAGATCTATACTTTATGCTACGTTTTACAGTGCAACCTATCTCAGGGTCTCCCCCTGAATCCAAGACTCCGTCTTGATTCCACTCTTCGAGCAATCGCCTTGCTTTGTCGGTTCAAGTCCTCGTTGAACTTGGTGGTTGCGTGCAGTCTTTATTCACACGATCAACAAACCCTCAATCACCTAACTCTCAATAGTTATGGTGATGCACAATATCCTTAGCTCAATCTGCAACCTCTCAGCCCGCACACCTTCACGTCTAAGAGCTTTGCAAATTATTGCTAGAAAACAAATAAAGAACCACACGATTGCTAAGGGGGTAGCCTAAGCTTTTATAGCAATCGAGGATGAGTACTAACCCTAATGGGTTTCCTCTTAAACACCGTCTTTCTTCTTTCCAGAATCAGAGTCGTTCTGGAATTTCCTAATCGTCTTCGAACTTTCTGCAGAAACTGCACTTTCCTGATTTCTGTCGATCAGGATGTTTGCCGAGACGCCGTCAACAATGTCACACAAGATGTCGCATAAGATGCTTCGACATTCTTTGTGACTTGTTCTCCAGTTCCTTTAAAAATCAGCCAATCTCTAAAACCGTCGTAACTACACTTGTGTGATAGCTAGTTGATGCTTGAAGTTGTATTATTGACTACCGAATAGTGAAAACCTTTCCACTGGAAGAGTGCCCCCAAACGTAGGTGCGAAGTCACCGAACTGTGTAAAATACTGTGTGTCTTATGTTTTCTGCTCTAATATTTACAGTCCATAAACTGTGATTAAACAAGTTTTCGAACCAATCGTTACAACGTTGTGTTCGACATCTTATTCCTACTACTTAACATAATTTCAATTGGTATTAGAGGGGGCACCTTAAACTCTTAGGTGATTTCCTGCAAAGATTCTATATAGAAAATATGGACTCAAAGGAAGGAGGATCGATCAATCGACCACTAGTGCTCGATGGAACCAACTATGGTTATAAGAAAGCACGAATGTGTTCTTTCATGAAATCCCTCGATAGCAAAACTTGAAAAGATGTTATCAATGGATGGGAAGAACCGTAGTATGCTGATGCTCAAGGAAAACAAACCGGTCCAAAACCCGAGAAAGATTGGAGCAATGAAGAAGATGAAGCAGCCCTAGGTAACTCTAAAGCTCTCAACGCTATATTTAATGGAGTTGACAAGAATATCTTTAGGCTTATCAACACCTATACAAGTGCCAAGATAGCATGGGATGCTCTTGCCACTGCCTATGAGGGAACCTCCAAAGTCCGAGAGCACAAACTACAATATCTCACCAACAATTTTGAAGCTCTCTCTATGAATGAAGACGAAACCATAGATGAGTTCAATGTACGGATCAGGGATCTAGCCAACGAGTCATACTTATTGGGAAGACCAATGACTGATGAAGATCTAGTCAGAAAGACTCTTAGAGCTCTAAGCTCCAGATTCAAGATGAAGATCATTGAAATACAAGAATGTCATGATATAAAAATCCTGAAATTTGATGAACTCATGGGATCCCTCATGACCTACGAGATCTCCTTTCCAACTATGGAGAAAAGGCACAAAGGCGTAGCCTTCAAAATCTCCACTCAAGCTCAGAATGACCAAGTACTTTCAGACTCTGACAGCGATGTTGATGACATTATCGCTATGCTAGCCAAAAACTACAGTCGAAACATGAAAAGGTTCAATCAAATGGCTGATAAGAATGTCTCACGCGATGTTAGAAACAAACCTCAACCAAGGTTTCAAGTACCTGAGAACAGAGAAGGCAGACGAGGAGAAAGAGCAAAAAAGAAAAATGGGTACAGTTCTTTGAATGCAAAAGCTATGTGCATGTACAAAGGGAATGTCCAAACTTCTTGAAAAAACAAAAGAAGGGATATACTGCATCCTTCTCCGATGAAGAAGAAGAAGACAATGATGCAAACTTAATGAGCAACTATTTAGCATTCACTGCCTCTACATCCACTAAACCCTTAAGCTACTAACCTCAGATGATGAATTATCATATGAGACACTCAATAACGTCTACAACGAGTAGTATGTCAAATGGGTTGAAGATTCTCAAGTTATTCAGAAACAAAACTCAATTATCCTCTCTCAATGAAGACAAGACAAGACTTCTTGAAACAATCATTGACCTGAACAAGTATATCGCTCATCTGAAGGGGGAACTAGAGCTCATGACCAAGTCCATCAAGCCCATCAAAAGAACCACCACCATGGCAGCCCAAAGAAAAGAATGCATAATTGGACATGCCATCACTGTGGACAAAGGGGTCACATCCGACCATTCTTCTATCACCTCTATGGAAAAAGATTCGTCAAACGCAGAACTGCCAAAGCTCAAACCCAACAAATATGGAGGGAGAAAAAGGTGGATCACCAACCTAAAATACAGAAAGAATGATGAGTAAAGGAATTACATTATCAAGCAAATATTGCTTAGACCTCTCCAAAAGCATCTACCAGCAACGATTGATACTTTGATAGCAGCTCCTCTCGGCATATGACTGGTAATAATTGTAGGTTTTTGGAGCGTTCAAGATCATGAGATAGCGGAAGCATAAAAAAGGAACTCCAAACCTTGTCCAAGAACATGAACCATTAAGTCTCAAGGTAAAATCTATTCCACAAGAAATTTACCTTTTAGTCTTTGTTGAATAAAGAAAGAAGAACTATATGATCTTCTTCTCTAGAGCAAGTCCACACCAAGAGGATGATCCTTCACAAAGAGCCTACTAGAAATAATATGTGAAGAACAAGAGAGCAAGAAGAGAGGAGAGAGGGAGGTGGTCGGCCACTAGAGTGAGAGTGAGTGAGAGTGAAAAGAATTATTTTGATATTTGTCTACTTCATCAACTCATAAGCATGGGTCATTAAAGTAACAAATGATGAAAGCATGAGTTAAAGGCAAGTCATCACCTAATCCCCTTAAATCACTCTCCTCTTAATCAACAACACCAACTAAGCATGGTGTGTGGCCCCCACACTTGGACCCACCAAGGTGGCCGGCCATGTGGGCTTATTGGGCCTTATTTGGGCCCTTGTAGGGCCAGCTAGGTGACCTCATGGGCCGAGCCCAATGGGCTCGCCCATGTGGTCGCGTGCCGTGTCCAAAAGTTATCTGACCTTTTTTTTCGTTACTTATCAAACAAAATCCGACGCGACATCGACGAAAATCTCAGTTTTCTCAGTTCGCTAATTATTCTCTCAAACAGAACCCATGGCACAAAACCTTCAGTTTTTTCCATGTCTTGTTCACCAAGAAACGTTAATGTTTCCTTGTCACAAGTTATCCATCTTGTATGTGTGTGACCTTTCAGGCTCATGCCACCGTTGGCAGATCGGCGCAAGAGATCTCTCTTGCGCGATCCATCATAAGTGGTCTCTAGTAAGACATTATAATTACCCAAGGTGCATGATGATCGATGATTCGATTTAACCTTGTGCGTACAAGTCACTATCCTATTATCTCTAGACATCCCGATTGATCACAAGGTATAGAGTCGTCATCCTTGTTTAATCAATCATTGTTACTTGATATGTGAGATGGCTGAGAACTGATAACTTATATCACTGGCATGGCCATGCTCTTTCTCTCAGTTACTCTCGATCAAGCGGCCTTAACGGATATCTTTCCCATACCGTAGTACGAGGGATAAATCCCTTATCCGTCTTTCGTGTCACTCATGCAATCCGTTCCGCCATCCAATCATGCCCGTTATTACAATCCTATTACGGAAAGCGTTAGGCGCAAGTTAAAGCCGTAAATCGATCGCATAGCGATCACAAAAACTCCTTGGTCTAAGGATATCGTGACAAGCTATCGCATTTGAATATATTCATGGCTTAATCTATGAAACACTATTCAAAGCGGGTCATCCGATATCAATCACCTCATGATATCTATGATATGATTTCGGGATCCCACATCCCTATGATAAGCAGAACTACATCATTGAGAACCATCCTCATACTGGTCGCTTCGATTGAAGCGTATATTGACCAGGGACTCGTTAAGTGTGATACGTACAGATTTATGGTTCTACTACTTTAGTGGTCATAAATCAGATCATGCTTAACATATTACTTCAACACATAAGCAATACAAAGCCGTTTTATTTATTACAAACGATGATAACTATACATAGACATTTATAGACTACTAGAAATTGGACTAGGGCACAAAAATGCTATCAATAATACATTCCTTACTGCTCTGGCACCATGCTCAAACTGTTTTGTCACCTTCGGAGATGGAGTAAAAGCTAAAGTATCAGGAAAAGGAAAACTCAACCTTCCCGACTCACCCTGCCTCAAGGAAGCCTTACTGGTAGAAGGACTCACTGCCAATTTAATAAGCATCAACCAACTCTGCGATCTAGACCTCGAAGTTAAAATTACTTGTAACAAGTGTGTAGTGGTGGACACTCAACTAGAGGAACTCATGACTGGACTTAGGTCACAAGACAACTGCTATCTATGGTTTCCAACAGCAGCTCCTCTACCTACTAAATGCCTTATATCCAAAGCACAAGAAACCAAGCTCTGGCACCAAAAGCTTGGACACAAAAATCTGAGGAGCATGCAAAAAATCTATCTAAAAAGGCCATCACCGGAGTACCAGATCTAAAGATCATCGAAGGAAAAATCTGTGATGAATGTCAGATAGGAAAACAAGTCCAGAAGTCACACAAGAAGGTACAACATCTTACCACCTCGCAGGTCTTAGAACTTCTGCATGTAGATCTTATGTGACCTATGCAAGTTGAAAGTTTTGGAGGAAAGAAAAATATTTTTCTATGTGTGGAAGACTTCTCAAGGTACACTTGGGTTGGGTTTATTCGTGAAAATTCGGACACATTCTCTGTTTTCGAATCCCTATGTCGAAGAGTTTAAAGAGAGAAAGGAGAAACCATTGGCAAAATTGTGAGACTCGGGAGTGAACATGGACGAGAATTTGAAAACATAAGTTTTGCAAACTTTTGCGATGCTGAAGGAATTGCTCATGAATTCTCTGCTCCCATTACCCTTCAACAAAATAGGATTGTTGAAAGGAAGAACCGAACTCTTCAAGATATCGCTAGAGTCATGATGTTAGCCAAAGACATTCCTACAGGCTTTTGGGCAGAGGCGCTCAACACGGCTTGTCATATTCACAATCGTGTCACCCTTCGTCTAGGTACCTCGGTAACACTTTATGAAATATGGAGGGCGAGAAAGCCTAATGTAAAGTATTTTCATATCTTTGGGTGAGTATGCTACATTATAGCTGATAGAGAACCCCGACAAAAGCTTGACCCTAAAAGCGATGAAGGAATATTTCTTGGATACTCCAGAAACAGTCGTGCTTATCGGGTCTATAACAAACGAACCAAGACCGTGATGGATTTTATCAACGTGGTCATTGATGATAGTCCGGAACAAACCAACGACGATGAGGAAGGAAATCCAAACACTCTAGATGTCTATCCTGGCCTGACTCTTCGGCTACATAGCAAGAGACGCTGCCTATCCTTCTTGGTTCTCGATTTCTCTCTCAACACTCTCCAAAACGTTTAGGGTTTTGCTGCTCACGATCCATCCCTCTATGTATAAAAAACAAACTAAAACGATCAAATAATCTCTGACCCAAAAAATTCTCCAACTCTTCTACCAAGAACAAAAATGGTGAGAATCAAGCATGTGGCTAAGAAAAAGGTCACCCCAAAGGTAACCCAGAACAGATTTGGAGTAAGGATGCAGGAAACAACTTCCTCCAAAGATAAATCTAAACAACCGCGAGGCGAGCCATCCTCCACACCCTCTCGTATCCCGGAAGAAGAAAGTGACAAAGAAATCGCACCCCTCAAAAGACGATCAGGTAAACCTAAAACCACTACTTTGTCTATTCCTCAAACTCCCACCTCTGAGGAATCTCTACCAGAGATGGAAAAGGAAGAAATGCAAACTGAGGAGAAGAATGCCCTGAGATCACCAGTCATACCAGATAACACTATGGAGTTCATTGTTGACGACTCGTCTGAAGAGTCGAAATCACAGAGTGAGGACAATGTTCCTCTTAAGAAGTTGATGTCTAAGAAGAACGAGGTAAGAATCGAAGAAAAGATGACTCTAGATAGGAAAGGAAACATGTTGGAACATGTGGTACAACATGTTACCACATGTTATGTGCCTTGCTGCAGAAGACGACATGAAGATGCTGGAACATGTGTTAAAACATGTTACGACCTTACCATAAGAAGACGACGAATAAACAATTAAAGAGGGTTGACAGAATAGAAGACGATGCTAGCCAGTAAACGATGCTCACCCAAAGCGCGTCGTCAAAATATGCTTACCTAAAAAATTGTCAAAGGGGGAGATTGTTACTACGCTTAGTATTGGCATATTTTTTAGTGCAAATTCAAGATGTCGGTAAACATGTTGCGACAGAATTGGTGCGACATATTACTTGCAGAATTAAGCAAGACATCGAAAACTTTTTGTTTCATGCACACATGTTGTACACGCAAAGAAGTCAAATCAAGACAGATTTATGCAAGGTCCGGCTAGAAAGAGGACAGGTCAGCAAGACTAAAGAAGGCGGCAACGCCAACCTGTCACTTGCAAGAAACGCAAGAAGGCAATGGATTTCCTAATCGGAATTGGAATTCGATTAGGCAATAAGCGTTGCTATAAAAGCAAGTGCTACCCCCTTAGTAACTCAGTCCTTTCTCTGTACTAAATTCTGAGAACTCTTAACCATGTAAGACTAGCGGATTGTGAGGCTGATCTATTTAGAGAGGACGATGTCGGTCACAGAATTCCACTCAAGAAGACTTGAGTGTTTGTGATCTATTGGTTTTTGTTCGTGATTGAAGATTTCACGAGGAAATTGTCGAAGACAACTACACCGAGCATAGACTTGCTCGAATGGTGGAATTGAGACGTTCTTAAAGACAGTGGGAGTCCCTGGTCGAGGTTGTTCGTGGTGAGATCTCTATTAGCTTAGGACAATAGCTTGTATGATAGCTAGTTGATGCTTGAAGTTGTACTATTGACTACCGAATAGTGAAAACCTTTCCACCGGCAAAGTGCCCCCAAACGTAGGTGCGAAGTCACCGAACTGGGTAAACATATTGTGTGTCTTCTGTTTACTGCTTTAATATTTACAGTCCATAAACTATTATTAAACAAGTTATCAAACCAATCATTACAA
Source organism: Geranium rotundifolium (assembly GCA_963920655.1). Classification (NCBI taxonomy): domain Eukaryota; kingdom Viridiplantae; phylum Streptophyta; class Magnoliopsida; order Geraniales; family Geraniaceae; genus Geranium; species Geranium rotundifolium. The sequence continues at coordinate 12,334,786 of OY987323.1, forward strand.
CATTGTGTTCGACATCTTGTTCATTCTACTTAACAAAATTTCATCATGCATAAAAATCAATTCACAATTCAAGAATTCATAAATAAAAAATATTTGACCTAGCACCCATTATAATGGGGAGTTAACCCATAATCATAAGCATGGTGTTAGAATCTATATTTATCAAGTTCAATACACAAATAAGAGAGAGAAAAATAAGTTCAAAACCTAAAACCCGCTAGGGTTGAAGCTCATGAATCAGTAAATTCTCCTTTAATTGTGTTTTTCCTTGATGCCTAATCGATCCTTGTGCCCGTATTCACCTCCAACGGCTTTGAAACTTTTCTTGAAGCCTCCAACGCAGTCTTGGGAGTCTCGGGTCATCACTTGGGTGCTCTAGGCCGAAGTCTCTCCAAAATTAGGTCAACAATCGTGATTTATAAAATTCTGGCCCCGGAATGTCACCCCGAGACATCAGGGGGTGACATAAGATTGCAATCTTCACAGTATTGATGTGACGACTGTGACAATTGGGACATGACATGACCCAAACGTTGAAATTTGCCAAAACTTCATTCCTCAAAGTTGTAGATATTCGAATTCCGTTCTTTTTTATATATTACGGACCCAAAACGGAGCTCAGACAAGAAACTTATGCCACTCGAAAGTTTCAATTTTGTTACAAGATTTGTTTCATCGATTTCTTTTCAATTTTCTCGCTTTTTGCTTCATACCTATATAATAGCACTCGAAGTACCCATGAAACATAGAGTGACATTTGATCAATAAAATACTAATATCAAAAGGTAAAACAAACCTAAAGTGTTATAAAAATTTGCCAAAAATGTAGTCTTCATGTAGTTGCATCAAGTGAATATGGCTAATTATGTCCTTTTTCAAAAATACTTAAACCGAAATATCCAAAAATGTTAAAGTAGTTAGTAAACCAATAAATAAATAGTTACGGTACCATCGAAAACATTTTTATAATTAGGCATAGTTAGTGAAACAGTTCGTAAAGTATTGTTTTTCCTAAATTTGTGGGGAAATAGAAAAATATGTTCCATATACTATAACGATTTTATAAGAGAGGGATATGTACTTTATTAATAGTAAAGTTATGTTTTAATTTTATCTACTCGTAAAAATATGTTTTTTTATAACAATGAATTATTACACTTAGTTGCACTCAATATGACATGTTTTACAACTTATTATACTTATTATAAAAAGTTTATTTTCAATTTAGTTAATTATGTTTTTTTACACTTTACTCTAATACCGTCAAATTTTAGATAATTTTTGTTTATAAAAGTATGAAAATTTTAAAATATCCCTAAATAACTATCAATTTTCAGTGTACATGATATTTTTCCCAATTTTGTCTTTTTAGATAACAAAATTTAAAAGAACTCATTATTAATTGACTTTTGGACCGATGGTTATGGCGGTGGTTTAGCTGATTAGTATTCGATTTTAGGTGAGATTGTTGTGGTTTTTTTAACAATAGAAATCAACACAAGTCTGATTTATTTCAACCTGAACACTACATAGACCCTTCAAAAGTTGTGCAAAGATGGTGTATTTTGCTCAAATCTCCCAAACCCTGAACCAATTCAAGGCGTAATCAGACCTTTCTTTTCCGATTTGGTCGAGTTCGATTCGTTTGTTCTGACTTTGGGTGATTTTTTAGTTCGAGTTTTCTTTTGAGAGAGAGCGATTGGTAAGGAAGATATGAGATTTGTACAACCATGGATCTACGACTTGATTTCCTCGTTTCTGGCTTCAAAAAGAAAATTAAGATCTTAGGTTCTATTTGCTATAATTTCTCAATCACCATGTGAATCATATTTATCACTATGGTCGTTGTTGGAACTCCGAAGGCGAAATACATCCATATCATCACTTCTTACAGACACGATTTTTTAAATTGATATAAATTGCTATAATCGTCATATTAAATATAGTTGAGTGTAATTATCCCTTAAAAAGGTGAAACCGCCATAGACCAATTTTTCTATTTATCTTCTAATCAAAAATTTTAATTCATTTATTTTATGAAAATTAAATTTTAGGTGGAATTTAGTTTTTTTTAAGAAAATTAATACATACATGTTGCACACACACACAAAAACAAATTTTACAATTCCCTTTGACAAAGTTTATGACACATTTTCTCATCCTCTCTTAAAATTTAAATAAATGGTGAGAAAGAAATTCACATCAATATAAATAGCTTAATCAATATATTTTACTGGAAATTTTTCTTTAATCATATCAATATAAAGAGATTAAAGTCATAAAAATTTAATTTTTCGTGAATGAAAAATATTAAAATAAGGAAAATTGAATATTCAAAACATCCCAAACATTAGGTATAACTATAAGGGAAAATGACACTTTTGTGCACCTGAATATACACTTTTGACATTCTCATACCCTACCTTTCTTTTTTTCGGTACTCTGAAATACATTTTGGGACACTTTACTCCTAAAATACTAAAAATACCTAAACTACCCTTGAGTTGAACCAAAATTAAACCTAGTCTAATTTCAATTGTGTAAAAAGACAAAATTACCCTCAACTATTCATTGAATTTTCAAGTGAATGCCACCCTTTCAACTATTCCTCTCCTCCTCCTCCTCCGCCGCCCCCTCCTCGCCGGCGTTTCTCCAGCATGGTGTCCAAGTCCTCGTCGGTCCATCGCTCTCTTCCCCTCCTCTCCTCCTCCTCCGATACCCATCGCACGGTGGCGCCACCGTAGGGCTCGCCGTGGGTCATAGAGCCCCACCACGGCGTCACGCCGCTGTTGTCCCGGAGGACGTCACTTTCATAGAGCTTCGGGTACCTCTCGAGACACTCGTCCTGGACCTCTGAGAAGGTTCTCAGCGTTGAAGACGGTGTCGTCATCATCAAGAACAAACCATCGAACCTCCGACAAGCTGAGGCGGAAGCTCTCGCCCACGATTCGCGAGATTTGGAGTCTGGAGGGGTGGCCCGTCTGGTTGGGTATGTGAAAACAGAGAACTCTTGTAGTAAGTAAAAGTTCTATGTTTTCATATACCCAAAACAGAGCACTCCATGCCGCACATAGCATAACAAAATGAAGCTCCCATTATGCTTTGTTTCTCTCTTCTCGACCCACCAACAGTCCGCAACTCTCTCCGACGGTTCCAGTTTTATTTGAGAGCTTCTTGAAACTTCATGGTTGTTACTGACCTGCTTGACCCTAGGTTTCGATTTGGGTCTCGATGGAATTGAAGTGGTTGTTGGCGGTTGCGAAGTAGAGGACGGAGGCGAGGGTGAGGAAGAGAAGGGGGCGGCGGCGGAGGAGAAGGAGGAGAAGAGGGAGGTAGAGAGAGGGGCATTCACTTGAAAATTTGATGAATAGTTGAGGGTATTTTCGTTTTTTACACAATTGAAATTGGACCATGTTTAATTTTGGTTCAACTCAAGGGTATTTTGGGTATTTTTAGTATTTTAGGAGTAAAGTGTCCCAAAATGTAGTTCAGGTTACTAAAAAAGAAAAAAAATTAGAGTATGAAAGTATCAAAAGCGTATATTTAGGTACACAAAAGTGTCATTTTTCATAACTATAATTTTAGTGAACTTATTGCTCTAAAATTTAGCAATGTCTATTGATGATTAACATTTAAAATAGATGTCTCAAGTGGTACACTTCCCAGCAGTTTAAGGCACAAACTTTGTTTAGGGGAGATTATTTTAGGAGAGACTGCATGTTTAAATTTTACTGGTAGATTAGATACGATATAATAGAGGTATGACGTAATTATTAGAAAAATATTTAAAATCAGATTATTTGAGGTTCTTCGTTGGGAATTCACTTTTTATAAGAAGTTTTGAACAATTTTAAAATCAATTTCTTCTCCCAACCTAAATGATATAATTAGCGAATTACAAATTATTGAAAACAAACCAAATCATTTTATTCCGAATAGTGCTGTTGGATTGAAATTACTTCTTTTGACAAGATAAGGCAAGAGAATAGCTAAATCCCTACACCGAGAAGCAATTAATTTTAACTTTTTTGATAGGGGAAGAAGAAGCAGAATAAGATACACCAAATCAGCACTCAATCTGCCGCAACTATTTGATCAGTGTTAATCAATGCATGTAAATATAATTTGGTCACTTCTTCACACATCTATCTGCCAACTGCTGACTTGTTATTAGTACTTTCAGTAAATAAATGAATCTATTTCTAAAAAAACTGTTTCTGTACCTGTAATTATAAATGTGCCATACGAGTACATGTTACTTTTGAAGTGTAATTGCAAGTACATATATAGAAAAATTAATTTTATCATACAAATGATCAGCGAGTAAATTGTTGTTAACAAATACTTAGGTGAATTTTAATTTGTAAAAGCACCATTCTATTCATTTTTGTTATATTATTTCATGTTAAAATTACCAAAATGCTATTGGTTGTTTATCAACCAAAATAAACTAAAAAATAAACCAAATTGCCAATTTAGGTCCACTAGTTGAGCATACCAAAACTAGGCTCTACCATGTGCTTTTGCATGAAATGTTGCAGCTTTCAAGCTTTCAAGTTGGACAAGTTTGATCAATTAATTCAATAGATTGGATGATTACCCTTATGTAAAAGAGTCAATATTGCCAATTCAATTCCGCTGGTAGAGAGACCCAACAAAAATTGGGAGAGTTCCAACATAAGTTGAAAAATAAAGGCGAGATAACGCAGTTTAAACACACGATCTTTGGACCCAAGTTCAAGTGCTTAGCCAATTAGTCAAGTAAGGGTTGGTGAAACAATTGATTTTAATTTATTGAAACACATTTTTTAAACACATTCATTTTTTCAGCATTATAACAAGATAATAAATCGAATGTAACAAAAGAAGAGGTGTAATAAGGATCCTGGGTTTCGTACTAAAATTATGATTAGTTGAGCTAGACAAGATATCACGAATAATGCTGCCAAGACAAAGTTCTAAACAACTTGTCAGTGAGCGGATATGAACAATAACAATACAAAAACAGTAAACAACGGCACACAAAATGTTTACCCAATTCGGTGCAATCTCACCTACATCTGGGGGCACTCTTCCAGTTGAACAGGTTCACTATATCGTAATTAGTCACAACATACAAGTATCAAAGACCATCACACAGATCTATACCCTATGCTACTGTTACAAGGGCAAACTCATCTCAGGAACTCCCCCTGAATCCAAGACTCCGTATTGGTTCCACTTTACGAGCACTCTTCCTGCTTGGATGTCACAAGTCGTTGTTTTAACTTGAGCGTGAATCTTCAATCATGCATACACCATGAAACCCGCAATCACTCACTCTTGATCTTCCGATTATGGTAGTCATTCATAATTGTCCTTCGTGGAACACACAAACTCTCAACCCGATAATTCTTCACGTCTAAGAGTTCTGTTTATTCACCGAAGAAGCTCAAAGCTACTAAGGGTGGAGAGTCAGCTTTAATAACAACTTCAAAATGAATCCTAGAATGCATTAGGGTTTCATTAACCATTTACGATCTTGGTTTCCAAATCCTTGTCACCGAATATCTTTTTAGAATCTCTATCACATCAGGTAGCTTTTAAAAATCATGACACAATCAAGACTTCTCAAAAGTCTTGTACACGCCTGGAGATCTTCCACATTCACAATCACCGAATATCTTCATAATAAGGAAACTTACTAATCCCACGATACTTAGAATGTCGAGCAAGAAGTTGTAACATACATCTTGACATCTTTCCAGATCAGATGTTCGACCTCTTTCTCCGTGTTTAAAAAATAAGCCAACAAATAACGTAATAACAAACTCCCCCTTTGGCTATTTTAGGCAATCACTTGCTTCATCTATACTTTTCCGCCTCTCGTGTTTCATCACACTTCTCACATCGGCACATGCGTGTTAATTAGCTTCACTACGGGCACTTCACTTCATTTACCGGTGTGTCTCCCCCTGATTACCTCAAAAAGAGACAAGTCTACTAGGCACAACAGAAATCTCAAGGGAGTAAGCAAAAATCTACACTGAAAGACCTATTTCACAAATCAAGAGTCAACATACAACTCGTACAAGCGAGTCAAAATAAGAGTCATAGTAAATGTATCAGACATAAGATAGAGTTTTTTTTTTGAATAAAATCAAGCAGACTCATCACTGCTTGATTCTTATTCGTCACTAGAATCTTTAGCACTGGAGATCTCTTCCTCCTCTTCTTTGGTAGGGTTAAGAAACTTGACAAGTATCGATTCACAGGTTGTCTTCCGCGCACTTAGGGTCACGATCACTTGCTCTAGATTGGCAATGTCATTGTCGATTGTGGCTATCTTTCTCGTCAGCTCCATAGTGATATCATTGTGAAAGGCAGTAGAGATAGGCCCAACATCCATTGTATGAATGGAACTGGGTTTAGGGCCGATGACATTTTTCTTCATAGCGGGCTTGACAATTCGCTCGACAGAGGCTTCCACATCCTTCCTGACAAGCTCCATGGCATGCTTACCCTCAAACAGCTTGTGGCTGATCATGATGACCCCATGTTTCTTGCCTACTTTATCAGTATTTAGCAGCACAGATGGGTGTTGTTGTATGAGACACCAGAGATCAGGGAGGCAAATCCGATAGGGCGTTTAACAACGGAAGATCTCGCATGTCGGACAAAATGATCAATAACAAATTGCCCAAAGTCAAGAGGCGAGCCCATACCTATTTGGAAGATGAGAATTGCAAGCTCAGCCTTAACTAGAGATCCATTGGAAGAGGGCGCCCAATTCGCCACCCCAATGCGGTATATCACAAAGTATTTTGATGTTAGGTTTGAAGCATCAATGGAAACTTTGGGTGGCCACACCTTGTTCTTGTTCCCGGTGATCTCTTTAGCAATTATATCAAGATGAGGAATGGGGGCGGTTTGCACAGACACTCCCTAGAAAGGCATTGATGATGTTAGAGGTGATGTCAAAAAATTTTCCTCTAACATAGACCTTTTCATATTTCGGGTCCTCGGGAGAATCAAAGGCGATAGGAAGGTTTACCACAAATTGTTTGACTAGCAGAGGATAGTAGTTACTTATGTTCGACAATGTTTTGATCAGCTTCACTCTTTCTGTAAGAGCTAGTGCCATGGTCCAAGTCTTTTCTATGTAATCTTCTTCTGTTATGCAATGAAAGACATTTTCATTATTATTGTGTTGTAATGATGAGTCAAGCGATAATTTCATCTAAAGCCATTGAGTGTGTCATCACTAATAGTGGATACTTTAGATACTATTAAATTATGCTTGATGAATCCCTAGTTGAATACTTATCAATAAGTGACTAGCGTGAGGATGACTTATGATCAACTTCTGGTGATCGAAGGTAATGAGATTACAAAAGTCATATCACAGATATCATCTGAAAGAAGGTATTGGATGACCCAGCTTGGAGTATGGGGCATAGATTAATTCACCAACGCTACTCCGTCGTCGTATGATCACAACCTTAATACCTTGGAGCGAGTGGCTCACATGCACGTCACTCCATTAGTTTGACATCTCCTAACACTACTTGTACCAGGGTAGTCATAACGTACATTGTTGGCTCTTGGAATGACTGTAGTGGGAGCGCACGTTGCGTCCGAAGGGATTTGTTTCCCCACGGTGAGACATGGTGAAGGGTATAGTTCTGGGCCTCTTGATGAGCATGACTGAGGAAGTGTGCGGCCGCACCAGATACGTTTCAGTCATCTCTAGATCAAGGAACTCAATCTAATCGATGAGGATGACTGCTCTATGCCTCATCTCGATCGTATATGCCTCAAAGCAAACAACGGGTTAGTGACACAGATGATAGAGAAGAGATATCGAATCGATCGATACCTCGTGGACATTGGGTAATCACTACGTCTTACTAGAGACCACTTGTGATGGATCGGGTGAAATTATATTTCACGCCGATCTGCCTATGGGTCACGGGCCTACAGGGTCACACGCCAAGAGCGAGGACCGAAACAACTCGATAGGACTCAAGAGGTCCAAGATGGGTTAAGGGTGGAATAGGAATGTTGTCCACGTGTGGGGTGTTGATCGACACACATCACATGTAGGGTGTCGGTCGATACGCAGACACGGGTGGTGTCGATCAACACCTTGGTGGTGTATATCGACACCTATGTGTCAATCGACACCTACGTCTGACGGGCTCACAACCCTAGGCACTACCTAAAGCCTATAAGTACAAGGCTTTGGGTGAGAGCCATCCAAGCCAAGAGGCAACATTAGCTATTCACTATACTCTCTCTAGTTCTTCCATTGAGGGCTTGAAATCGAGAGGAAGGGTTCTTCGGCGGTCTAGTACCCACCGAGAGGATTTAAGTTTCCACTTCAAGCTCCCGCGTGTGTGTGCTCGTGGAGGACGGGTTCGAGCACGCTTCTTCGATTCAGATCAATTCACGCTTCAAGAGGTAGATATTTCGATCTACCTCTCCTAATAATTCATTTAGAGCATGCAATAGATCCTTGCAAGCGATTCTTGATTAGATTAACATTTTTCCGCTTCGCCTAGAACCCGAGAATCCCAAACACTTTCCAATAGGTCTATAATTGTTGGGTTTTTGTGCCCTAGCACAATGTATTTTCAATCTAATCATGTAATAAGATTATTAGTTGAAATAAAATCGGCATTCATATTACTAATTGTTGTAATAATATCTTAAGTATGATTTGATTTGTATCATTGACGTGTCAACACATAATAGTAGATATACAGATAAGATAAAATCTTACTTAAGCAGTCCCCGATCCGAATAGCTTCATAAGAAGCGATCGGTATGAGGCTAACTCCAAATGATCACACTCTACTGATTATGGCGGCCAGAGTTAGGTCATGGTATCATCAGACAGGGGTGATATAGGAAGACCCGATCATGAGTGTTATATAGACACAGTCATGAACATACTCATATGTCGGCACATGAAATCACATTCTCAGACAGAAGGATCATTGAGGTCACTATGTAATGAGTGACGAGTTTGACTCAGTCTAACGTCTCATGTAAAAGGGTTACAATAACGACTGTGATTGGCTCAATCACGAGATACATGACTTGAATCAATAGAGCACTGAAGGATTTATCCCTCAAACGAACGTGTGAGCAGATATCAGTTTAGGCCACTTGATGAGTACAACTGAAATATAATAGCATGACCAAGCAGTCGATACAGAGTATCAGTTACAATTCAGTTAACTTAGAATAAAGAAACAGGACAGTTGAACAAGGTTGACTTGTCTATGCCTCGTGGTTGTCAAAGATATCAAGAGGATAAAAGGATAGATTCATGTACGACAAGGTTAAGTCGAAATCTCGATAATCACAAGCATTAGGTAATCATGATGTCTTGCTAGAGGCCACTCATTATGGAAAGGGTAAAATGATAATTTTCCCAGTCCGCCGACGTGTCATGAGCCTAGAGGGTCACACACTAAAGGTTGAGTAAAACGGATGGAATCATATAGATGAATCATGAGAGACACAAAATCCGATTTTGGATTAAACCGGATTAGACCGATTTCGGTTTAGGACTAAACCGAAAATCAAGAACGGTTTAGCTGGACCAATTAATTATAATCTAATTAAATAGATTTAATTAATTTAGCTAAACAGTGCCTAGCCATATTGGGCTAAACCAGAATGGACTTCTCTACATTAATTAATTAAAAGCTTTGAGCTTTAAGCCCATTAAGGTCTTTAATTAATTATTTCCTAAAAAGGGTTATAAATGGAAATTTTCAGATCTGAATATTAAGGAAAATTATTTTCAAACTAGCTAATCTCCCTCTCTCTCTCTCTCTCTCTCTAGCCGAATTCGGCCCCCTCTCACTCTCCTTCCGTTTTGTTTGCTTCGATCTTCTAGTAAGGATCGTTGTGAGTATCCCCGAATTGCTCTTCCTGCGTGGACATCCTCTAGAGGTTATTAAATCTTATTTAGTAACAAAGAGATTTTTGAATCAAGTTAATATTCAGATTTTATTCGAGCCTAGATCTCATGATCAATTCATGATCATGTAAGATCATTATTACATATGGAACTTTGAGGTTAATTTCTTGTATGGGCATGAAATTAATTGATTGAAACCCTCCAATAATTCCTTTAAGTGGTATCAGAGCCTTGGTTACGCATGATTTTGTATTCAAGCATGATAGGCTGTATTTAATTTTGCAATTTATTTCGGGGTTTTGAAATTAAAATTCCAAATTCTATAATTTTTGGTTAATGAATTAATTGCTGGAAATTTTTTTATCGTTGCTGAAAAATTAAAATTGATCGAGTTAGATCAGGATCGAGACCCGCGGGAGGCCGAGGCTAGCCGATAGGCTAACCCCGGCCGAGCCACGGGTCGATCGACAGGAACGGGAAGGCCGACCAGATCTGCCCGTGGCAGATCTGGCCGAGCCTCTCGTGCTCCGGCCAGGGGAAGGCCACGACCCGACCAGTTCTGGCCAGGCGGCCCGCCACGGCCAGGCCTCACTGGCTGGTCGGTCATGGCGCGACCAGTCCTGGCGGCTAGGGTTTGGCGGAACCCTAATTGGCCCTCGGGTCAATTTTGGTTCGGTCAAACCGGAAAGGATTCGGGTGAGAATTAATTAAAATTTCAGACCGGGTAGGTTTCGATAAATCAGAGCGTGAACCGATATAATTCAGAAATTAACCAGTTCAAAAAAACGGTTTCGATAAACCGTATTTTATGATTTAAATCAAGATAAAATTGGAATTAATATGTTTGCTTGATAACATGATTGTTTGATATCACAGTGTTTGCAACATGATTGCTAAGTTAGCCCGAATTTAGAATTTAATTTCGGTTTGCAACCTGTGAGTTGCTTTTGGATTGTATTTAATTGTGACCTGTGTGTCACATCATTTATTTTATTTAAATTAAATATAATTACGAAGTTCCAAGACGAGAAGAACCGAAGAGAAGGATGGTAATCCCGAGGAGGCGTGGAGCCAGTGGGAGTTTAGGAGAATGAGGAAAGACAAGACCTAATATAGGTTTTAGTTTATTCCAGTAGGGTTAGCGGGCTAGCTAAAGCAAGTTTACATTTATGTTTATGAATGTATGGTTTAGTTTTCATAAGTACATGTTAATTAGATCATCACCCACATGTGTAAAGATTAATAATAATAAGTTAATCACGCACATGTAAACCAGAATTGAAAGTATCTCTATATGAATTTGTGGATGATAATTTCAAATTAAGATCAAGTAATGATCAGTGAAAATGGACATTTAAAAGGCAATTAATTTCAAGTCAAGCTAGATACCGCCCACTTTTCATCACTTCGATTAGTTCTCAGACTCATGGGTGGATATGATTAATGGGGATCCATGGGAATGGATTCTAATAGAAGATGGACAATCTTGCACGTGTACATGCGAATTAGTGTAGTAACCATGCAGATTGGACCATGCGTTGAAAGATAGTTGACTTGGCTGCGATTCTTAGATGATCTGAGCTAGGGTATCAGATATAGGGCAATGCCGTATACATACAATGTATAAGCCCTAGCCAAGAATCACATGGAATTGTGAAAGGACTGGACTGTCCTACTCCAATGTCCAAAATTGGGGTGATGAGATTAACTCACTTCAGTTTTGGGTATGCGGAGATCTTGGTTTAGATTCAGACACAAGAATTAGAAATGTTCATAATCAAGTATCTCTCACTTCAACTTAGTTAAGAATCTGATTGAATTTATTTTCATGTGTAGATTAATGGCACCGTCGCAACCCAAATCAACACGTTCTAGCAGTTAAGCCTTAAAGTCTCTTCTGTCGAGTGACAGGCTTTCAGGGACCAACTTCCTGGGGTTTGGGAGAGGAACTTGAAGCTTGCCCTTCAGTATGACAGACAGGAGTATATCCTTACGGATAAGTCAATAAAAGTGCCTGCAGATGATGCCAGCGAGGCCAATAAGAACGCTTATGACAAGTACATAAGCGATCGACAAGATGTTGGCATCCTCATGGTCGGGTCCATCGAAAATGACACCCAGGACCAGTTTATGAATCTCATGGACAATCCACAAGAGATGATGGAGGAGATCAAAGTATACTACCAGAAGAATGCTCGTGTTGAAAGATACGACACTCTTAGGGAGTTGTTCTACAACATGCTAAATGCTGGTGAGGCAGTGAGCCCACATGTCCTCAAGATGAAACGGCTCTTTGATCGCTTGGCCAGTCTAGGTCACAGCTTCACAGAGCAGCAGAAATAAGTTATAATCCTAATGTCGTTTCTTAAGGTTTATGGAGATGTGATCACAAGTTACAATCTCCATAATATGGAAAAGACAATCAAGGAACTACATGGGATGTTGGTGACAGCAGAGAAAAATCTCAAGGGCAAGACCCCTGAGGTTCTGATGGTCAATAAGGATGTCAATTTCAAAAGTGCTGGCAAACCTACTGGCAGGTCATGGGACATCCCAACAAGGGCAAGGCACCAGCAGTGGTGGGTAAGGGTAAGGTGTCAATGCACCTAGCTTGGCAAATAAGGGCACCTAGGGGTCCGAAGATCCAAGCGGTTCCTAGAACCAAAGGGAGTACTTCGACCTCAAGGGTAGTCTGTTACTACTGCCAGCAGCCAAGTCATTGGAAAAAGGATTGCAGGCAGCACAAGGAATATGTGAAGAGCTTGCAGAAGGGAGGACACCCTTCAGGACCTGGATCATGTATTTACGTTGTTGAGTATAATCTCAACGTTACTTTCTCAGATACATGGTTAGTTGATACCGGAGCAGAAACTCACATTTGTGTTAATCTGCAAGATCTGGAAAGTAAGAAGCACCTTGGGAAAGGCGAGTGGGATCTGAGAGTCAGAGAAAACAGTTCGGTGTCAACGACGGTTGTCGGTTCTGTTAGTCTTAGGATGCCCACAGGGCTTATTTTAGTTTTGGACGATGTCTTGTGTGTACCTACTTTTAGTAGGAATATTATTTCAGTGTCCAATTTGGACAAACTTGAATTTTTATTGACTATGGTTTATTTACTTTATCAAGAAATAATATTGTTTATGGCACTACATCTATGGTTGGTGGATTATACATTTTAAATGTTGATAACTCTAACTAAAGTTCAAACTATAACGTAAATAAGAGGTTGAAGTCGGATGACTTAAACCAGACAGTGATGTGGCACTGTCGTCTGGGCCATATTGGCGAGAAACGCGTCTCGACACTTCACAAGTGTGGGCAATCAAGTCCGTTTGAATTCACACCAATCGAGAGATGCGAATCTTGCATTATGGGAAAGATGACAAAGGCGCCTTTTGGCGGCTTAGGTGAAAGGGCGAGTGATCTCCTGGGCCTAATATATTCAGACGTATGTGGGCCCATGAGCACACAAGCTAGGAGAGATTTCAGATACTTCATAACCTTTACCGACGATTTCAGTTGGTATGGGTATGTCTATTTAATGAGACATAAGTCGTAGTCCTTTGATAAATTCAAAGAATTCCATAATGAAGTACATAACCAGCTTGGTAAAAGTATAAAGGCACTTCAATCTGATCGAGGTGGCGAGTACTTAGATCAAGATTTTCTCAGTCACCTAAGGGATAACGGTATACTCTCGGAACTAACTCCTCCAGGAACCCCTCAGCTGAATGGTGTTTCCGAACGGAGGAACAGAACCCTGCTTGACATGGTTCGTTCCATGATGAGTCACGCCGACCTTCTAGTATCTTTCTAGGGCCATGCCCCAGAAACGGCTTCATTCATTTTGAATTGGGCACCTACAAAGGCAGTGGAGACCACTCCATTTGAGGTTTGACAAGGGAAAGCTCCCAAGCTGTCTTTCCTCAAGATCTGGGGGTGCGACGTTTACGTCAAGCGGTTGCTTGGTGATAAACTCGAACCTAAGGTAGATAAGTGTGTCTTTGTAGGTTACCCCAAAGGAATCATGGGGTACTACTTCTATAAACCTGAAGAGAAAAAGATCTTTGTTGCTCGAGGTGGGGTTTTCTTGGAAAGAGAATTCTTATCCAAGAATCCTAGTGGGAGTCTTGTGCTTCTTGAAGATATTCGAGAAGAAACAGAACAACCTACAGAGGATGTAGAGGTACAAGATGAGGTAAATGATCCAAGTCCTATTCCAACAGAAACTCCCGTAGGACCAAGGAGGTCTGAAAGATCTCGTCAAAACCCAGTCAGATATGGCTTCTTAGCCACAGAGGGTAATGATTTGATCGTTGTGGATCAGGATGATCCCGCAAGAGTTCAGCAAGCCTTCTCCAGTCCCAACTCCAAAGAATGACAAAATGCCATGGATGAGGAAATGAAGTCCATGAAAGACAATCAGGTTTGGAACTTAGTAGACAGCACACCTGGGATAAAACCCATAGGGTGCAAGTGGATATATAAGTTAAAGACAGATATGGACGGAAAGCCTCAGACTTACAAGGCAAGACTGGTTGCAAAAGGTTATCGTCAAGTCCAAGGCATGGACTATGATCAGACCTTTTCGCCAGTAGCCATGATTAAGTCAATTCAGATGATGTTAGCCATTGCAACATATTTCGATTACGAGATATGACAAATGGACGTCAAAACCGCATTCCTTAACGGGAATTTGCAGGAGGATGTCTATATGACTCAACCAGAAGGTTTTGTCGATCCAGATCATCCCGAAAATGTGTGTAAGCTCCAACGTTCCATTTATGGACTGAAGCGAGCTTCCAGGAGTTGGAACTTACGGTTCGATGAAGCCGTAAAAGAGTTCGGGTTTATCAGGAATCCAGATGAACCCTGTATCTAGATGAAGAGTAGTGGGAGTACATTAGTGTTCCTGGTGTTGTATGTCAACGACATACTAGTCATGGGAAATAACGTCCCAACCTTGCTTGAGACCAAAGCTTGGTTAGGAAAGTGTTTCTCCATAAAGGAATTAGGAGAGACCGCTTTAAGATTCTCAATGCTTGACTCTAAGAAATGGAATCTCCCGGTAAGACATGCTCAGCAAGAATCAGTGTCCTAAAACACCTGATGAGCTTAAGAAGATGGAGGGAATCTCGTATATTTCGGCAGTAGGATCCATCATGCATGCCGTGATCTGTACGAGGTCTGACGTATCGTTTGCCCTCAGCTGTGCCGGCAGATTTCAGTTTAACTAAGGCCAAGATAACCGGATTGCTGTCAAGTGTATCCTCAAATATATGAGGAGAACAAAGGACGCCTTTTTAGTGTATGGCGGGATGAAAGGAGAACTAAGCGTCACTGGATATGTTGATGCTAGTTTTCAGACAGACCCATATGACTGTAAGTCTCAAGGTGGGTATGTGTTCATGTTAAACGGGGGAGCTTTCAGTTGGAAAAGCTTTAAGGAAGCGATAATAGCCGACTCCACTACGGAGGCGGAATACATAGCTGCGTCAGAGGCAGCTAAGGAGGCTGTGTGGGTCAGGAGCTTCTTGAAAGGATTAGATGTACTGCCGCGAACGTCTAATCTTGTGAGTTTAAGGTGTGACAACACGGGGGCTGTAGCATTCGCTAAAGAGCCCAGATTTCACAACAGGACCAAACACGTCAAAAGGAAGTATCACATCATTAGAGAGATGTGTTGCTACGTTTAATGTTGGCATAATTTTTTAGCGCAAAAGTAAGAAGTCAGTGCAACATGTTACAAGACATTTGGAGCGACTCATTACGCTCCAGATTAGGAAAGGCCTGAAGCTTTCCTATTTAGAGTCGCTTGGAACGCAAGAAGAATGACATCACAACAACTGAAAGACTTGGAGCACAAGAGAATGACGTCAACAAACCTGGGCGACTTCCAGCTGTCATTAACATGTCAGCAAAGGCGGCAACTGCTTGCCTAATTTGTTTAGGAAGTCTGAGACTTCATATTCCTAATTCGAGCCAGATTAGGAATGTGGGGCTGCTATAAAAAGCTTGTGCTGCCCCATTAGCAGCCTGTCCGTTCTTGTTCTTTATTTGCTAAATTTCTCAGAGCTCTTAAGTGTGCACCATTGGAGTGTTGAGAGGCTGATTAGTTTGCTAGAACGGCTTTGCTTCGATTAAACATAAATTCGCGAAGATTGAGTGTTTGATCGATTAGGGTTTTTGTGTTCCTGATTGAAGATTCACAAATCTGTCAAAGAAGACTACGACACCAGGCATAGGCGCTTGCTCGAAGGGTGGAATTGAGAGGATCTCAAAGACAGGGGGAGAGGACTCTGGTCGAGGTTGTTCACGATGAGATCTATAGTAGCTTAGGACAATAGCTTGTGTGATAGCTAGTTGGTGCTTGAAATCGTACTATTGACTACCATATAGTGAAAACCTTTCCACTGTCAAAGTGCCCCCAAATGTAGGTGACGTTGCACCGAACTGGGTAATCATCTCTGGTGTCGTTATTATCACTTGTTTATTTTTTAAACTACGGTTTGAGTTTTAGGCAAGTTGTCGAAACAAAAGTTACGACTTTGTGTTCGACTTCTTGACTCGGCTACGAATCAGAATTTCAATTGGTATCAGAGGGGGCACCTTATCTCTTAGGTGATTTTCCTGTAAAGATTCTGAGTAGCTAATATGGACTCAAAGGAAGGAGGATCTATCAATCGACCACCGGTGCTCGACGAAACTAACTATGGGTACTGGAAAGCACGGATGTGTACCTTTTTGAAGTCTCTCGACAGCAAAACCTGGAAGGCTGTCATCAATGGGTGGGAGGAACCTCACTATGTTGATGCTCAAGGACATCAAACTTGCATTAAACCAGAAAAAGAGAGGAGTGCGGAAGAAGATGAAGCCGCCCTAGGTAATTCTCGTGCACTCAATGCCATATTTAATGGAGTAGACACGAATGTTTTTCGACTTATCAACACTTGCACAAGTGCCAAAATTGCTTGGGACACTCTTGCTGTTGCTTATGAGGGTACATCCAAAGTCAGAGAGCAAAAGTTACAGTACCTCACGACCAACTTTGAAACCCTTACCATGAATGAAGACGAAACTATAGCTGAGTTTAATGTTCGTATCAAGGATCTAGCCAATGAATCATATTCAATCAGCAAGCCTATGACCGATGAAGATTTAGTCAGAAAAACGCTGAGAGCCCTAAGTCCCAGATTCAAGATGAAGATCACGGCCATAGAAGAAGTTCATGACTTGAAGACACTGAAGTTTGATGAGCTCATGGGATCCCTTATGACCTTCGAGCTCTCCCTACCGTTTATCGAGAATAAGCATAAAGGTGTAGCATTCAAAAGTTCTACCCGAAAGCAGAAAAAATTGGCTTACTCTGATTCGGATAGTGAAATTGATGAGACTATCGCTATGCTGGCCAAAAACTACAATAAAGTCATGAAGAGATTTAACCAGATGACATGAAAGAATGTCACCCGAGAAGTTAGAGACAAGCCTCAGCACAAGTTCCAGAAGTTCGAGAGCACTAATAACGATGGTAGACGTGGTGAGCGATCAGGAAAAGAAAAAGGAGTTCAGTGCTTTGAATGTGAGGGGTATGGGCACATGCAGAAAGAATGTCCTAACTTCTTAAAGAAACAGAAGAAGAGATTCAATGCCTCTCTAACTAACGATGAAGAAGAAGAAGACAGTGACTCTAAGCATACAAGTAACTATGTTGCTTTTACTGTCTCCACAATAGATCAACCATCTGAGATTTCAACGAAGTATGACTCTGATGATGAGCTATCCAATGAGACTCTCAACAACGCATACAACGATTGGTATGTCAAGTGGCTTGAAGACTCTCAGGTAATCGAAAAACAGAATGCTCTCATTCTCTCTCTTAATGAAGACAAGTCACGACTTCTCGAAACTACTGTTGATCTCAAAAAGGAAGTGGCTCGGTCAAAAAGCGAGTTAGACCAAGTCACCATCTCTGTAAAGATGATGAATCCAAGCACTGACACTCTAGATCAAATTCTCTCGATAAGAAAACCAGCTAAAAATATGGAAGGCCTTGGATATTCGAAAGGAGCTTCATCATCGCACACCGTCTTTGTTCCTCAGAAGGTTGTCACCCACATGCCCTGTCAGATGTCTCCGACCTACACACCTGATCAAGCAACCGTAAAGCCTCATACCCTGGTCGCTTCTGGGACAAAGAACAAGAGACATAACTGGGTGTGTCACTACTATGGACGAAGAGGTCACATTCGACCTTTCTGCTATCGTCTATATGGAAAGAGCTTCGTCAAACAAAGGACCACCATCAAGAAAGCCCAACAACATAAGGAATGTCGAGTCAAAGAGGTAAACTATCGAGCAAATATCGCTTACACCTCCCTAAAAGCTTCAATTAGCAATGATTGGTACTTTGATAGTAGATCCTCTCGACATATGACTGCTAATAGCTCGTTCTTGGTCACCTTAATACCTTGCACAAATAGCTTTTTCACTTTTGGTGATGGGGTAAAAGCTAGAGTTCTTGGAAAGGGAAAGCTCAACCTTCCTAACTCACCTTGCTTAAAAGAGGCTCTACTGGTAGAAGGTCTTACAGCCAACCTCATCAGCATCAGTCAAATATGTGATCTGGATCTAGATGTCAACTTCACTCGTGACAAGTGCACTGTCAAAGACGAACACCAGAAGGAAGTCATGACAGGTCTCAGGTCTCTTGATAACTGTTATCTATGGTCTCCAACAGTCACAACCTTGCCAACCAAGTGCTTTTTATCCAAAGCTCAAGAGACGAAGCTATGGCATCAAAAACTTGGTCACATCAATTTGAGGAGTATGAAGAAGATTCACTCTGAAAAGGCGATCATTGGAGTTCCCAACCTCAAGATTGTTGAAGGAAAAATTTGTGGAGAATGCCAGATTGGCAAACAAGTTAAGACGTCACACAAGAAGGTACAACATCTTACTACTTCTCGTGTTCTAGAACTTCTACATGTTGACCTTATGGGCCTATGCAAGTGGAAAGTCTAGGAGGTAAGAAGTACATATTTTTCTGTGTCGACGACTTCTCAAGGTACACCTGGGTTGACTTTATCAGAGAAAAGTCAGACACTTTCTCAGTCTTTGAAGCCCTATGTCGGAGAGTTCAACGAGAAAAAGGAGAAGCCATTGGCAAAGTCGTCCGACTCAGAAGTGATCATGGAAATGAGTTTGAAAACATCAGCTTC
Source organism: Geranium rotundifolium (assembly GCA_963920655.1). Taxonomy (NCBI): domain Eukaryota; kingdom Viridiplantae; phylum Streptophyta; class Magnoliopsida; order Geraniales; family Geraniaceae; genus Geranium; species Geranium rotundifolium. Next base: position 12,353,920 of record OY987323.1, read on the forward strand.
GCAAACTTCTGTGATGCTGATGGAATAGCTCGTGAAATCTCTGCCCCCATCACTCCTCAGCAGAACGGGATCGTGGAAAGGAAAAATCGTACTCTTCAAGAAATGGCCAGAGTCATGATGCTAGCCAAAGACATTCCGCATCACTTCTGGGCTGAGGCTCTGAATACGGCTTGTCATATTCATAATAGAGTGACCCTCCGCCCTGTAACATCGCTCACTATTTATGAAATATGGAGGGGGAGGAAGCCTAATTTCAAATATTTCTATGTCTTTGGATCGATATGCTACATACTTGCAGATAGGGAACCTCGATGCAAACTTGATCCTAAAAGCGATGAAGGCATCTTCCTTGGCTATTCCAGAAGCAGTCGGGCCTTTCGTGTATTCAACAAAAGCACCCGGTCTATCATGGAATCCATCAATGTCGTGATTGATGGCAGTTATGAGCAACCCAGTGACGATAAGGAAGAAGTTCTAAATCTCTCAGGTGAAGTCAGGCCAGAAGTCAGAACCGAAGATCGCAACGAAGAATCTGAAGCCGAAAGCCAAATCATCTCTGACAAAGAGGCATCCCCCATCATAGAACAGAGAGCTCTGTCCAGAAGAATCACCCATCCCAGGATGTGATAGGAGACATCAATGAAGGAGTGCGGACTCGATAGAAGGCACCTGTAAACTACAAAGAGATGATATGTAACATTTGCTTTGTTTCAAAAGTTGAACCAAAGAATATACAAGAAGCCATCAATGATGAGTACTGGGCCTGCGCCATGCAAGAAGAATTGGTTCAATTTGCAAGGAATGAAGTCTGGGAACTAGTACCCAAGCAAGACTGGTGGCGCAGGGGTACACACAAGTAGAAGGAGTTGATTTCGAAGAAACTTTTGCTCTAGTAGCTAGACTGGAAGCCATCCGACTTCTTCTCGGCATAGCATGCCATCTGCGTTTCAAACTCTATCAGATGGATGTAAAGAGTGCCTTCCTCAATGGATATCTCAACGAAGAAGTCTATGTTGCTCAACCAAAGGGATTTGAAGATCATGACTCTCCTCATCATGTCTAAAAACTGAAGAAAGCTCTCTACGGCCTCAAACAAGCACCACGAGCATGGTATGAACGTCTTACTCAATTCCTAGTACAAGATGGCTATATTCGAGGGGGAGTAGACAAAAATCTCTTTGTGAAAAAGGAAGGAAGTGACATCATGATTGCCCAAATATATGTCGATGATATCGTATTTGGAGGGATGTCAGACAAGATGGTGGAACGTTTTATACAACATATGCAATCTGAATTTGAGATGAGTATGGTTGGAGAGCTAACGTACTTCATAGGCTTCCAGATCAAACAGATGAAAGATGGAATATTTATCTCCTAAAGCAAATATGCAAAGAATATTGTGAAGAAATTCGGGTTAGAAAAGGCTTCGCACAAAAGAACCCCCATTGCCACTATCAAATGCACAAAGGACGATCTTGGAGAACCAGTTGATCAAAGCCTCTATCGAAGCATTATTGGAAGTCTTCTCTATCTCACAGCAAGTCGACCCGACATTGTTTTCTTAGTGGGAGTCTGTGCTCGGTATCAAGCCAATCCAAAAGCTAGACACTTAACTCATGCCAAGAGGATAATAAGGTACATCTCAGGAACCTCTAAATCCGAGCGTTGGATTTAGACAACGCGTTGGATCCATCATTTGAACCTCAAAAGCACGACTCGTTCAATCTATCGTTTTTCGACGACATGTTGGATTCTACTAGTGCCATAGTTGGCCATCATGCCCGGTCAAATCCGAGCTGTGATACAACTTTGGTGCAACAGAAGAGTGCTTCGAAACGAAGCAAAGATAAAACCCTAACTTTAGGGAGAAAACAGAATAAATCCAAGTAACTCAAATTGATAATTGTGATAATGATGATAATAATCTCTACACAAGCTAAGACTTATATAAGACTAATTCTCCAAAACTAACTCAAACTAATAAACCTAAACTAATGGAACTAATCAATCCAAACTAATTAGAGTTAGGAAACCTAACTTAATAGGAAAATCTAAAATTATCCAAAATCTAATATAATTAAGTGTCCTAATTCATATCGTCCTACATCAACTAGCTTTAGAGAACACATACTTTTGTGTTAAGATTTGATTCCTCAAGGTAATAATCTTAGATTTATGTTATTTACTATACTGAAATTTATTGCATGAAGATCATATAATGTTTATATGGAATCCATGGTTAAATATCGCTTCCGCTTGCATGAAATTTATTGTTTGAGACCCCATGGAATTCCTTCAACTATCGCTACCATTATTTTTTTTACTCAGCGAAGAGATTGATTCGTTGTTGTTATGTCAACAGTCCACCCCAACGATGGTATCCCTTCCAAGGCAACTCATCTTAGACTCCCTCTTGAAACGAATATACACCTACTATCACTAAAAGTAAAAAAAAAATACGGCATTAAAAACACCCACAGTTGTGATATGCATAATCTCTAGCCTCCATCGTTCGGAAGGAGATCAGAAAGTTATGATTACTCAAGTTTTGTACCTTAAAATCCTTTAAGCTTTTCTCAACCATTTGAGCATGCAAAGTACCTACATCAATCTCTCCCCTTTCTACAACAATCACACAACACTTTAGGGAATCAGAGAGACTATGGTTAACAGTTCTCACCACTCTCTTCTTTTCCACCTTGGACAGGACTTCCACCTCATTGACAGACAAAGAGTTAATTTTCCGAACAAGATTTCATTCATTCAGATTCCCATCACTCTCTTCTTTCTTCTCTCGTGCATATTTCGTTCATCACCGAAATAGATCGGTCCACATCTGCTTGGCATCAGATGTGCACAAAAGCATACATTTTCCCCATGGTAGTGAGTTTAGACAGAATGTCCGTTTCAAGGATAACACCATAGCGAGAAAAAAGATTTTCTAGGCGAAAATTTGTAATTTCCAAAGGAAGGTTACATACAAAAATCGAGTAATCCATCAACGATCCTTTCCCACCTACTGTTCATTCATTGCACTAGCATGCGATTGCACCTCCGACTAATTCTGCCTACCAAATCTCCTTAGTGCTCCACCACCGCCTCTCATACTACCTCTCCCTCTCATGGTTTCAAATTTTAGATATGATTTATTTAGTATGTAGTATTTGCAAATGTCAAATAGTGTTTAACAGGAAATCAAGTTTTTAGTTTCACAAAATGAGTTGTAAGTTGAATGATAAAGACTTATATTAAATTTTAGGTGTGAATTAATGTATTTTTGATGTAATTTGAGTTTGGTTGAGTTGTAAGTTTATTTAATATTTTTCATGGTTCTGTTTAGATTGAATGATATGATCATTATCAAGTTTGTTGTTATATGTATATTATGTTTGTTGTATGTATATCAAAATGAGTTATCAAGATTGGATAGTGTAAAAGTTATCAATTATCAAGTTTGTTGTTGAATAGTGTTATCATTATCATGATTCTATTTATTAGTAGGATTAAGTTGTAAATTTAGTTTGTTGACATTATGTATTATTGTCTTTATTCATCAAAGTTAATAAGTTATTAACTTGTTAGTCATTTGTGCATTATTGTGTTTAGTTTTGAATATGTGTTTTGCTACTTCAATTTGATTATGAATTTTGAACTTTTAATAATTGACTATGAATAAGTATGTTAATTTTATATTAGATAAATTAAATGAAATACAAAAATGGAAATCCGACATAGTCCTGCCATGCCCCGAATGCCTCTATCCGCCATTATAGTGTCGTGCGACATCTACAATCTTGCTAATTACCATACCCTTTAGGTAGCGCTTCCACACTTTTTTCTTCGCATAACAACAAATGAACGCCATACCTTGAATTTTTTTTACAATCACATTACTTTCATGTTGAACATTGCGAAACTTCCCGCAATTTCTCTTTCCATATCACATAGACTACGAGACTCAAAATCATTTTATAAATTTGATGGTGTATGACATTTGTATATACTGGGCTTGAGCATGACTTACTTCTCTTTGCCAGTTACACGACCTCGTCGTGATTCCGAACCATCCCATAACAGTTTCCCACACCTTAGTGTCATACTCACAACTGAAAAATAGGTGTGACAGCCAATCTATCACATGTGGGTTGTTACAAATCATCTTTCTCTAACTCACTATAGTGATCTCTCCTCTAATCGAATTATACATTTTACACGCTGAAAATGTTGACTCATTCAGTATATCAACTCCCCAATCAAGGTAAATACACCACTGAAAATATTGTCTAATCCTAAATCATGCAATTAGAAAAAAAACCTCGTTCAATTCCCCATCATCCTACCCTGATCAAGATACTTAGCTACTCATGTTCATGACCATGTTCATACAAATATCATAATCAACATTCATATTAGAAGGAAAAAAAACCCATCATGTTTATCAATCTCAAAGCTAAATCAATAATTCAATTCGAGATATCAATATAAAATAAAGGAATAATGTCACCTAACTACCCCTAAAGTTGACGTTTTTTCACTTAGGTACCCTAACAACTTTTTTGACATTGTGAGTACCCTAAATTTGCAAAATTTTCACCGTTAGTACCCAAAGGCATTTCCATCAAATTTTTTTCTAAAATTGTTAAATTTTGAGGCAAAAAGACTAAAATGTCCCTATAAGTGTTTTAAGTTTTCAAAATATGTCATTTCTCTCAATCCCTCTTCTTCCTTCATACTTCTCTCTATCCTTCATCCATCTCTATTCTTCATACAGAATAAGTTCCATTCTTCTCCAATCCAAATCACAAATTGAGATCAAACATTAACCCAATAACATTAGCAAAAAAAAATTTGAGTGTAATCAATTTGGGTATTTTTCCTTTGCGCTTGTTTTGGATAGATCGATATGGGTTGTGTTCGGATTGAGGTGTTTTGGAAGCGAATATAGAGGGCTAGACTTTTGGCTATCAGACTCCCGGAAACGTCTCTCCGACGAGGCTCTGTTAGCCTCTATTTTTTCTGGATAATTGGGGAGGCACATCGTTTCTGGGTAGCAAACTGCTGGAGGATCCTTTGATGCTACTAGAGTCTTTGAATTACAGCTCGGAAAATTCAACTTTTTCTCTCGTTTTGGTATATTCTGTTTTTCTGAACTTTTTCGGCGAAGTTTCGGGTGCATTTCTGGCAAGTGTTGCTAGTTGCAGGAGGCTTATAGGAGGTTCTTGGAGCTTTTTTGGGTGTTCTTCGGGGACCCAGAAGGCAGAGAATGCAACGACCTCTCTATGGTTTAGAAGCGGAGGTGGAGCGATAGGTGTTACCTTTACAAGAATCGAAGTGGGTGTGCGATCGATTGCTTGGAGCCCAAGTGCGATCTGACTTTTCACGTCACATGTGGATAGGAGGAGGAGCTGTGTATTAACTACAGGGAAGGGCAGAAGAAAGGATTTGTGGTTGCTGGGTTCTACAAGGACCACTCTGAACTGTGGAAAAGGGTACCAATTTTAAAAGAAAAAAATCATTGAATCTGACTCAGTTTATATTTTATGGGTGTTTTAGAGAAATTGATTGTTGATGTTTGTTTAATTTGGTTATGGGTTTTGTGTTTGCAACAACAACAGACTGGAAAGTCCAAGATTGTGGCTAGAGAGGATTAGTAGAGTGAAGACCATATGGGGAGCTTTTGGTTGATGTCATAAATTTGGATTTGGTGATTTTGTGATAAGATTTTAAGTTCATAGTTATAGCTCGTTCTTCATGTTCATATACGACACCGCACATATCACTACTTGCCGGCGACGGTCCCAGCGCTGCGTGGATGCACAGGGACGGAGCAAGCGTCGCCGTCGACCGAGGAGACGGACGGTGACCAACCAATGGCCGACGATGACGGAGAACTCGCCGGAGACAAAACAGTGGCCGACGATTATAACCGAACTCGCCAGAGTTGAACGAGTAGCTGCCGAAAACGAGCAAGACAAGGATAATTGTAGGTGAGGTATAGAGGAAGAAGAGAGAGAGCCCAAAGGGCACTTTTTGAAAATTTAAAACACTTACATGAGCATTTTAGTCTTTTCACCTCAAAAGTTAACAGTTTTTTTGCAAACAATGGACGGAAATGGCTTTAGGTACTAACAGGGAAAATTTTGCAAATTTAGGGTACACAATTACTACGTTTAATATTAGCATATTTTTTAGTGCGAAGTCAAGATATCAGACAACATGTTGCAACACAGTTGGAGCGACATGATACTCGCGGGATTAGACAAGACATCGAAGACTTCCTGTTTTTGAACAAAAAAGCTACGCGCGCAAAAGGATTAAAGACTACGGATGAATTAGGCAAGGTCCAGCTGAAAGAGAGACACGCAAGCAAAGTTTAATGAAGGCGGCAACGCCAACTTGTCACTTGCCAGAAACGCAAGGCGGCAAGGGATTTCCTAATCGGAATAGGAATCCGATAGGCAATATGAGTTGCTATAAAAGTAGGCGTTATCCCATTAGCAACTCAGTCCTTTCTCTGTGCTAAATTCTCAGAGCTTTTAACCGTGTAAAACTAGCGGATTGAGAGGTTGATCTATTTAGCGAGGACGTTTTCGATTCCATACATCAAGTTGAGGAGATTTGAGTGTCTGTAATCTATTGGGTTTTGCTCGTGATTGAAGACTCACAAAGAAGATTGTCGAAGACAACACAACCGAGCATAGGCTTGCTCGAAGGGTAGAATTGAGAGGATCTCAAAGACATGGGGAGTCCCTGGTCGAGGTTGTTCACGGTGAGATCTCTAGTAGCTTAGGGCAATAGCTTGTGTGATAGCTAGTTGATTCTTAAAGTTGTACTATTGACTACCGAATAGTGAAAACCTTTCCACTGGCAGAGTGCCCCCAGACGTAGGTGCGGAGTCACCGAACTAGGTAAACATATTGTGTGTCTTATGTTTACTGTACTATTTACTGTCCATAAACTGTGATTAGGCAAGTTGTCGAACCAATCATTACAACATTGTGTTCGACATCTTGTCCCTGCTACTTAACAGAATTTCATACACACAATGTCAAAAAAAAAATTTAGGGTACCTAAGTGAAGAAAACATCAACTTTAGGGGTAGTCAGGTGCCATTATCCCTAAAATAAATCTAAGCATGTAGATTCGCTTCTCCAACATAGAATCGATTTAATAACAATCTTAGATCACTTTAAAATGCTGAATTTAAAGTACAAATCAAGAACCTTAAACCTCTAGAATCTCAAACCCTTGTTTCAAGTGATTCTCGTCTTCGAAATTGATCCCAAGGCGTGCCAAAGTGACCTTCGTTCTCCTCTCCAACATGTTCTCTACTAAATTATTCATCCAGAAGTGTCATTTTCGGAACCCAATGCGATGCTTAAATAGTCAGGGTGTCAATAGTCCAAATTGGGAAAAGACTATTCGAAGATCAGATCACACGCCTTTAATAGCTGAGTCTGACTCGGCTATTTATTGTTGTCCTCTTCTGCATGTGGTTGTCGAGCGTGATTGATGAGTGTGACTGGTCGAGTGGTCTTCGTTGTAGTCGAGTATTGGGCCGGCAGTAAACTCGGCTGCAAAGGTCTTTTAATATGGTTGCTCTCTAGTTATTTTTAATTAAATCATCCGAGTCCTTGAGGTGGTAGCCGAGTCTGGGACTCAACTAGGGGACTCAGCTGCTGGCCTTCTTCTTCAAGGTGCTCACTACCTTGTTTTAACTAAGTTGGCTGAGTTCCTAAGATTAGTAGTTGATTATGGGACTCTGTTAGAGGACTCGGCCACTCGCTCCCTTTGCGGCTCTTCTGCCTTTAGCTTCATTTTGGTCCAAAAAGGTGTTTTCTTAACTTGAAATGCACTTAACGCAATCGTGACGGAAGAGTTGCAAGATTCACTATAAAATTAAGAAATTCGAGGAAAAAATGGGCTTAAAAGCGAGATAGATTACCTTAGCAAAATGCTAAGATTCTCCCTTATCAAGCCCCGACACTCCCCTGCTGATGTGGAACCAACGGTTGTAGGAAAAAGATGTGGAGTCTGCATCGATAGATTTGGTAAGACGAAGAAGAAGATTTTGAAAAGTTTGAGGAAGGAGAACCTAGATGGTATATTTTGAAATTTTGAAGAAAGTATAAGGGTATTTTTGTCAATTCCAAATAGAAAACAAAAAAAAACAATCAGTGTTAATAATGGTGAGACATGCAAAGTTTTAGGAGACATAAAGTTATAAAAAAAAGGTTAATCAACCTATTTAACAATCAAAACATTTTGTGTGTACCGACGTGGAATCATCCCTGATTAAATTAAGAGAAATTCATTCGTTTGGGGATAAAGTCTAAACTAAATGAAAAATGTAGTAACAATTAGGAAATATAAAACAATATGTAAAAGGCCTAAACTATAATTGGAGATATGTATGTTGGCAAACTAGGAAGAAAGGCGACAGTTCATCATCAGAGCCATCACGGTTGAATAGCTAACAAACGACCTCAATTTTGAACGTCATTGCAAGCCTTTTTGGAAAAAAAAAGAACCTTAACGCTCCTATCTCCATCTGAACCTCCACCTGATGTTGCTCAATTTCATTCTCAATGTACTTTACTCTTTAAAGAATAAGCTAATAAAGGCGAACTTACTTTAGTCACCCACTAAAGCAAGTTCATAATGACAAGCTAAATAGATTTGGGGCCTTTACTGCGGTGACATGCCAAACAAGATTCATTGTTGTGCTAGTGTCAATAGATACATGCAAATCCGCCACTCTTGTAATAGACGTGGATCTTGTTTGGTCCGCTACATTAATAATGACCGCCAACATTTTTGGGTCTGCTGCTACAATTGTGCCGGCGGAATGAGTTAGATTCGCCTCCACTGACGGTGTCAACGCTAGTGCCCCTCTCGATAACTGTGAGTTGTTGTTGAGGAGAGTTAATTATCAGACTATTTAATACTGGGAGAAGGTCCGTCGCCACTCCTTAGAATAATTACGTTAGATTAAAATTGATCTAACAATAGAATTGAATTAAAATAAACGTATTTGATTTAATTATGTTATTAGATTAAAATAATTTGACAGACTCATAAATTTTAATAATCAATTCTTCTAATTAAACCTATAAGTTCTCTATAGATATTATAAATCTGTTGTACATGATCTCTTAACTACTATCTTTCTCATTTTAACTAATTTTCATCTAAGTAAGTTTTTGCTGGATGATTATTTCTTGATCTTAATTAAGAGGTTATTAAGTGAAAACTAGTCAACATATTTAGCTTTTACTTGTTTATAGTTCCGTATTATTTGGATATTCTTGGTGACGCGATTCTCACAAATGTCTCTAAAAGGTAAAATTGACATTTCAAAAGCTATTGGTTAGGCTATAGGTTTCTCAAATTGATTCTTGACTGATTACCTCGTACATGCAGGTGCTCCGAAAAGGCATCACACACAATTATAAGGCTATAATGATACCTTAATAATAATAATTAGTAGTAAAGTTATGTGGATTTTAAGGTATGGACTGCTAATTCTGTGAAAAATGAAAAGGAAAAAAGTGAAATGTTTTGGCCATTTTCTATTTCCCTGACACACGCGCACATGAGTGTGCAAGAGTCGTTGTCTAATACACCATGGGTATCGATTTTGATTTAAGGAAACATATGGTTCATTTTGGTTAATACAAATTCTGTTTTTCAAATTATTAATTATCATAATTCTTTCAACCATTTACCATTATTTTTAAAATATTTATTCACTAATTTTACAATTATTTTAAAGTGATTGGTAAAGTATTTAAAACTAATTCACAGAGAGAAATTGATTGAAAATTATTGATTATGATCCGATTGATTTCTACTGTAATAGCTTAAATTTTTTTTAAATAGATCAATTCTAATTTATATCCTTTGAAGAGTAAATTAAAGTGCATCTCATATTTTAGCTACGTAGAATAAGATTAGATCGATTTAATTCGTTGAAGAGATTTAAGTTTGGTGAATAGTAGACGCGCGTGTATATATACAATACACATGACATGGGCACAGTTTGTGATGGGCATTGGGTCAGTCACAGAGAGCTAAGCTGATTATTGACACAATGATGGGAATGGGTATGCAGTATGCTCCAACTGCATATAATATTGTGTCATTGCTTCCACTCTCTGCAACAACTCATCATTCACACGTCTCTCTCTTTCTCCCTCCATCATATTACATTCTACGTACTATTTTTATTTCCATGTTTCCTTAATTAATCATTCTCCCTGGCATAATTAAAAGTATATTAAAGGTTAGATTAATAATGAACCTTTTTCTTACCCACTTAGCTCCGTGGTTGTTCGGTTTCTACGGGTCAACCACCCGACCCACCCACCATTCAGTCAAGTAAAACAAAGAGTGAAAATTGGGTGTATAGGTTGGGTTCGGGTCTCGAAGCCCCCACCCGTACACAAACGGGTGGGTGGAGACCCGACCCGTGAACATTTATTCCTGCCTGCTCCCTAACTTCAAACTATACATTATTTATGTGAGTAGGTGCAAAAGTAAAAAAGGAAACTGATGTAGTGTTCAAAAAATTAATACTAAATTATTTTACATTACAATATCACACTAACTACTCATATATATTTAGTCCATCAGATACTTACATATGAGGTGAGCAGTTGGATAATCAGATCAGACTCGACAAGGTAAATTAATAATAAAGTTTATTTCATGTTTTCAATTCGGAACCAGTATTATATTTTTGTTAAAACTCACTGTTCAGAAGATCCGTTTTCGAAAATAACCATGTACCATATAACTACGAAAAATATTTTAAATCAATTAAATATTAAATAATTTTATTTTTTCATAATAGTTTGATTTTTATTTTTGACGATGATTGAAATTTTATTTATATTTAGCATATATAATTAGAATGTGAGCCTTTAAATCTATTTAGTTATTATAAAGTTAATTTGATTTAGTAACGTAAATAACTTAAAGATCAGTATATAGCAACGATTAAATGGTCCACTCCACTGTATATACATAGGATTTAGAGAGGGTAATAATCTTCTGGGTTTCTGATAGTGTCATGCATGCAGTTGAGGTGATGGGAGGGTGATAATGACGTAAGCTTCTGCATGCTGTGAAAATGAATAAATAAATAAAATACATATTCTCTGTGCCGCCAGCCATGAGACAAGTCCAAAATGAATTCACACGCTTTCCTTACGTCATTCTTTTTTGGGGTTTACACTCTGACTCACTGACTACACTCTACACATCTTCCTCTACTCTCTCTCTACGTCTTTATATTTATTACTCATAGCCTATGGCTATGTCTATGTCTATGTCTATCTCTATCTCTATGGCTGCCTCACCCACGGATTGCAGGAGCTCTCATACATCCACATTGTATGCTTTACCATAAAATCAAATTTGTTTTGTATTTTCTGTCTGCTACTAACCTATTATATTTATACATTCACGCGAGATGAGTTAAAAGATCCATGTAGGTATCATTTTTATTTAGATGAATGGACTATACAAATTTTGGAGTTATGTTTTGGGAAGACGTCACATATTTCAAGTAATTATATTTTTGGCTCATGTGTTAGCTTTTTCTTTTTATCAACAATAACAAAATGTAAGAAAATAAAAGTAATCCATGAAAACTGAAAATTACGGGCATGGATTATAATGAGAGAAAATAATGATATTTGACTTTGATGTTATTCACAATGAGAACAATTATTTATACCAGCTCTTATATGAAAGGATAATAAATTAAAGAAATTAATTGTAATCAATGTGTCATATTTTAGACATACAATCGTGAATTTGTGGTGGAAATAAATATTTCCCTTTAAGTTGTAGCACGTGGATTATGCATACTCCCCGTCAATCAAATATGGATGTTGCGTTTCATGTCCTCCGCCATCTTAAGAGTTTCATATAGTAGGGCATCTTGCTTCCCTCAAAAGTTCCCTTATCTCCTCGAACATAGTGTGCTGCAAACTGAGCGGGATGTGAAGGTAGACGCAATCACTGGATACATCGCCTTTTTTGAATCTTTGTCAATCTTATGGAGATCTAAGAAGTAAACTGTTGTTTAATGCTCCTTTGCTGAATCAAAATACTAAGTCATGATGTACATCAGTCGAGAGATCGTTTGGTTACAACACTTGCTCAGTGACCTTCAGGCTCCTCAACTCAACTCGTCCACTCTATTTTGTGACAACTAGGAATGGCAATGGGGCAAGTTCAGGGCGGATTTGATAATCACATCCCCATCCCCATTAGAAAAGGGGCGGGATTTCCCGTTTTTAACGGATCGAGGTTTCCCCGTCCTGTCCTCATCCTGGTTCGGGGATCCCCATCGGGACGGGGTATATTGTCATCCCTAGCGACAACCATACTGTTATTCACATTGAATCGAATCATGTCTTCCACGAGCAAACCAAGCACATAGAGATCGATTGTCATTTCGTGCGACAACACCTGCAGATATCATTACTTCATCCAAAGACAATCCTCAACAAACATCAGCTTGTCGACATGTTCATGAAAGGGCTCGGGCGGGACCACTTCCATGAACTTCTTTACAAGTTAGGCATTTCCACCATTCATGCTCCAACTTGAGAGGAGTATTGACGATATTGGTAGGAAACAAATACGATTTCTAACTTTTATCACGTGATTGATCCATTACAATACATATCTAGTCAACCACTAATTTATTTTCACCAATAGTCAACGAAATATTTTGTAGTTAAGCATTAATTTGATTTCTTTTATTTACCTCCAATACTTACATAGATATGTACACCACAAGATCAATAAAATCAAGTCAAAATACACTATTCAACTTTTCTACATAGACGTCAAAATGTGCATGCAAGCACCCTCTAAAATTTCAATTACCATGCTAGGGACATGTCGACCAAGAAATAAAAGAGGCGAGGGGTTGTCCATGAGCTCTCTCATGAGAACGTAAAAGAGAAAAGGCATACTGATGTGGTTGCATTAATACTGCATTCCACGTTGTTTTTTTATCCCACTAAAAGTTTATTCTACCCTTATGCGTTGCATTTTATCTATTTTAGTGTCATATATATCTTCACGGTATTTTTAGTGCAACTGTGTTGGTGCAAAGATAAGAACGGGCCAAGAATGGCAAGAGAGCAGATCTGTATGGTTTCTCCATCTCTTCCACCAACCACATGTACTGTGTCGTCGTTGCTCTAGCAGCATCAACATCCACTGCAATCACCATAACAACTGCTTCGAGTTGTTTAACTCTAACATCTCGACCCGGGTCTACATTTTTGCTACATTCAGAATTGGCAGATTTTTTAGTGCAAGGAAAAGATGTCAGCCAACATGTTGCAACACACGTGGCATGACATGTTGTACACATGAATAAGCAAGTATCGCAGATTTCCTAGTTTGAACAACAGAATTTCAGCACGCGTAAAGATTAGACGACGACAGAAACAGGCAACCTCCAGCTAAGCTCAAGACACGTCAGCAAGGTTATATGCAGTAACACCAACTTGTCAAACTTGCCAAAGGCAGCAAGGGTTTGGATTTCCTAATCGGTATTGGAAACCGATCAGGCATAACGAGTTGTTATAAAAGTAGGTGCTTCCCCCTCAGCAACTCATGTTTTTTCTCCGTACTAAATTCTCAGAGCTCTTAACCGTGTACGACTAGCGGATTGAGAGGTGGTCAATTTAGAAAGGACATTGTCGATCATATACATAAACTCGAGGCGATTTGAGTGTTTGTGATCTGAAGGTTTTTGTTCGTGATTGAAGATTCACGCAGAAGCAACATTTCTTTTAAACTAACTAAGTTCTTGCATGGCGTTGACCCAATATTCGTTAACAATAGCTTCTTGCAAATTTTTGGGCTCAATTTTTGAAACAAAACAAAGATTACCGATCATCTCTCTGTAGTTCACTAGAGCTTTAGGTCGAGTACGAATCTTATCTTTAATGTTTTCAATCACTTCATGCACTGGATGGTCTTTCTGAATTGTTCTCGAAGGAATTCTTTATCTGGCACAGGGGCAGATTCTATGTCTAACTCAATGTCACTGATCATGTCAGGCTGTTTGTCGACAACATATGTCCTGAAATCCGTTGTTACTGTAGTACCTGTCACATTTGGCACAATTTCATCTTCATCATCGTTGATGACCACGTTTATAGACTCTATCATAGTCCTTGTGCACTTGTTAAAGACCCGAAACGCTCGATTATTCCTGGAGTATCCTAGAAATATTCCCTCATCACTCTTAGGATCAAACTTGCGATGAGAATCCCTGTCAGCTAAAATGTAGCAAGTCGAGCCAAAGATATGAAAATACTTAAGGTTGGGCTCCCCCTCCATATTTCATAAGGAGTAGTATTTGTACCTGGACGAAGACTTACTATATTGTGAATATGACAAGCTGTGTTTAGTGCTTCGGCCCAGAAGTGTGTAGGTAAATCTCTTGTGAGCGTCATTACTCTAGCCATCTCTTTCTATTTTTTCTTTCCACGATCCCTTTTTGATGAGGAATGATAGATGCTAAAAAATCGTGGGCTATTTCCTTAGCATCAAAATACTTAGCGAAACTCATGTTTTCAAATTCTTTCCTGTGATCGCTTCTGAGTGACAACTTTTTCAATTTTATCGCCTTTTTCTCTTTCCACTCTGTTGCACAGGGCTTCAAACACATTGAATGTGTCAGATCTTTCTCGAATAAAATCTACCCAAGTGTACCTGGAAAAGTCGTCGACAAAAAAAAGACATATTTCTTTCCTCCAAGACTTTTCACTTGCATTGGTCCCATTAGATCCACATGGAGCAGCTCCAAAACTCTTGAGGTAGTACCATGCTGCACCATCTTGTGTGGCATCTTGACCTGTTTTCTAATCTAGCAGTTACCATAGATTCTTCCTTCAATGATCTTGAGAGCTGAGACACCAGTTATGGCCTTTTCTGATATTATCTTCTTCATACTTCTGAGATTTAAGTGCCCAAGTCTTTGATGCCAGATATGGGCCTCATCTATTTTGGAGAAAAGACATTTTGATCTTGGAGCATTTATTGGAGACCATAAGTAGCAGTTGTCTCTAGACATGGATCTCATTATGAGTTCGGCCTGCTTTTCTGTCATCACAGAACATTGGTTACGCGTAAAGTTTACAAGTAGATCGAGATCACATCAGTAACGAATACTGACGAGGTCACCAGTTAGTCCTTCCACAAATAATACCTCGGTTAAGCATGGAAAGGCAGGAAAGTTTAGCTGCCATTTCCCAATAACTCTGGCTTTGACCCTGTCGCCAAATGTAACGTAGCAGTTGAAGCATGGCCTTATGTTGGTCAAAAGCTTACGGTCACCAGTCATGTGGCGTGAACATCCACTATCAAAGTACCAATCCTTATCGGTGGAAGCAGTTGGTGTAGTGTATGCAATGTTGGCACGGTATGTCACATTCTTCACTCTCCACTCTTTCTGTGGTGTGGCTTCTGACTAGGTGGAACACGCTTGTGTGATAGTTGATGTCGAGTACATTTCTTCCCGTAAAGATGATAGCAAAAAGGTTGTACGTGGCCTTTCTATCCGCAGTAATGACAGACCCATCGTGGTTTGTTGGAAACGACAGAAGGATGTTGCTGACGATGTCGCTGAACTTGATTTCCATCGGATGTTTGTAGCATTGTATTGGAAATAGCAGAAGGATGTTGCTGATGATGTCGTTGGACTTGATTGTCACCAGATGTTAGTAATATCTGACTCGTCATCTGGCTTATCTCCATTTGGGGAACAAAAATGGTCTGATATGTGGAAGCCTCATGAGTGTAGCCTAGTCCCTTCATGTTTTTAGCTGGCTTTCCTATTGATAAGATTTAATCAAATGCCTCAGTGCTGGAGTTCACCATCCTGACAGACGTAGTTATCTGATCAATCTTTCCATTTAGTCGGCTAACTTCCTTCTTTAGATCGACAACTGTTTCCAGTAACCTTGTCTTGTCTTTAGTGAGAGATAGATTAATATCCCTCTGTTTTTCAAGAATTTTTTACTCTTTTATCCATTAGGGGTACAAGTGTTATAGGCTTCGTTTATGGCATCATCCGATATCAGTTCTGTTTCATCAAATGTTATAACATTGTTAGATGAGGTAGAAGCTGTAAATGCAACGAAATTGCTTATCTGTTCGGTGCCACTATCTTCTTCTTCATCATCATACATGGTTGCATTGAATCTTTTCATCTGCTTTCTCATGAAGTTGGGGCATTCCCTTTGAACGTGTCTAAAGCCATCACAGTCGTGGCATTGAATGTCTTTTCCTTTTGCGGTACGATCTATACCCCTTCCATTCTTTGGATTATTTCCAAACTTCTATGTTTTCTGTAGCAGGTTGTCTTTGACATCATGTGGAACATGTTTTCCTGTCACCTAGTTGAACCTTTTTCATGATCATGTTATAGTTTTTGACCAGCAAAGCAATAGTTTCATTAGTTTCATCATCGGAATAAGTCAATACTTGTTCATTTGAACTAAGTGCGGAACTTTTTAATGCCACCCCTTGTGTTTCTTATCCAAGCTAGGAAAAGATAGCTCGAATGTCATCAGTGACCCCATGAGTTCATCGAACTTAAGATTTTTGAGGTCATGCACTTCTTCAATGGCGGTGATCTTCATTTTGAACCTCGGACTCAATGCTCTTAGAGTTTTCCTGACCAGATCTTCATCGTCATAGGTTTTCCTAGAGCGTAGGATTCATTGGCTAGATCTCTGATTCTTACGTTGAACTCATTAATGGTCTCATCTTCTTTCATGGATAAAGCTTCAAAGTTTGTGCTCACGAACTTTAGTCGTCCCTTCATAGGCAGTGGCTATAATCTCCCATTCTTCTTTTGCATTGTGCATGTATTGATCATCCTGGATACATTTTTGTCAACTCCGTTGAATATAGCATTTAAGGCACAAGAATTTCCTAAGGCTGACTCGTCTTCGGTGTGGCTCCAGTCACTTTCCGACTTGGGATATGTGATGTTTCTCTGAGCATCAATAGTCTGTGGAGCCTAATATCCATGAATTACTGCCTTCAAGGTCTTAATGTCAAGGGATTTCAGGAAAGCACTCATGCGAGCCTTCCAATAGCCATAGTTCGTTCCATCAAGTGAAGGAGGCCTATTGACTGAACCTCCTTCTCTTAAGCTATCCATATCTAGTGCATAGAATTCGACTTACGGGAAATCACCTATAGGATTAGGTGCCCCTCTCATACCATAGGATTAGTGTAGTAGAGGTCTCTAGGTTTTCCTTAACCCTTTAAGACGAATCACAACGAATCTGGAGTTTCCATATCCTTCTACAAGTATAAATCATACCGAATCAAGCTCAATATAGAGATTCTCTTAAAGCCGGAAACTTACCAAAATTATTGTCTCGAAAGATGTGTTGTCAAGATGTTGCATCACACGACTAGACATCTTTCTGTTTGCTAAAATCTATAGCCAACAAACATGTGAACAAACATCTTTTTGTCTAGGGATGGCAAGAAAATCCGAACCCGACGGGTACCCGATCAAAACGGGTGAAACCCGAATTTTTGCGGGTTAGGGTCGGGTTCGGGTTTTTTGAACGGATTTTTGAGCGGGTTCGGGTCGGGTGCGGGTTTACGTATACCCGATCCGGTTTCGACCCGCACCTGTTCGAATTTTAAAAAATAATAATTTATATGATAATATTATATAATATATTTTATATTGTCAATCATTTTTTAACAAAAAAATGTTAAAACCTAAATTTTAATTACCCAATCACGCAAAAAACCTAAAATAATATAATATAACATCTATTTATATTATTATTTTTGCTTGTATTGTAAAAAAAATTATTTATCAAGTTCATATTTGAATATACGAGTCGAGTTTCGGGTTTAGGAGAAAACCCGTACCCGATGTGTTTTTTACGGGTCGGGCACCCGCTCAAATTGGCCAGGTTTTTTGCGGGTCGGGGACCCGTTGAAAGGAGCGGGTCCGGGTGCGGGTTGGGCCGAATCCGACCCAAACCCGTCCTGTTGCCATCCCTAATTCTGTCCACTAAAAATATAGCCAATTTAAACGTAACAACACTCCTCAAGAAGAAGGCTCGTGGTGGTTCATGGCTTTTTATCTCCCACGAGCCCACCAACCCAGAATCGGTCTCGTCCTTATTGTTGTTTAAGGTTGGGGTGGCGGTTGTTGACGGCAGTGAAGGAGAGGACAAAGGCGAGGGTGATGAAGAGAGGCAGGGGGTGGAGGAGGAGGAGATGAGGAAGGAGAGAGGAGAGAGGTGTACGGGGATTGGAGGAAAGAGCTAAGAGATAGGTTTTGAAAATTTTAAGTTAATTTGAGGGCATTTTGGTATTTTCAACAATACCAAAATTAGGTCGGTTCTCTCAATTAGACAATATTTAATTTTGGTTTAATTTCAGGATTAGTTTAGATATTTTTAGTATTTTAGGAGTAGATTGTCTTAAAATGAAATTCAGGGTACTGAAAAAAAGAAGAAAAAAAGGCAGGGTATGAAAGTGAAAATTGTGTATAGGTGGAACATCTCTAATGTTGCTCCCTACACTTAAAATAATGTAGAGAGTGATTTACATTGGAGTTAGAGTAGGGAGCCACTTTTTCATGTTCAACTTCAATCACACTCCCCATATTTAAACAACATATATTATTTTATTAATATTTCACTCTTTAATTACAAAAAGTTTTGCATGAGAGAGAGTAAAGTGAGATAAAGTGGACTACAAAGTAATAAAATAGTATGAGAGAGAATGTGTGAGCTCCCTACATGTATGGAGAGAAATGTGGGGAGCTCTCTATTATAGAGAGTCATGAAAGGAGCCCCATTGGAGTCCATTTTTTCACTTTCACTCCCTACAATAGTTTTTAGCTATTGTAGGGAGCCACATTGGAGATGCTCTTAGGTGCACAAAAGTGTCATTTTCAATAATAATTTCAGTTTAGAGAGAGAGAAAGAGAATAATTTGAGGAGAGAGATTTAAAATTCAAATTATGCTTCAAGTTAACGTTAGCATAATTTTATTAAATTTTAAAAACTTTTGAGAAAATTTTTAATTTAGCACATGTTTAGTTATAAGAAGTCAAATTTCTCAAGTAAATTAAAAACTATGTTGTTTTTGGTCGTCGGTGGCGTCGTTGGTCTTCGGTGGCACCGTCAATCTCCGACTGAGACGTCCCGACGATCGTTTCTCCTGGTTTCCTTTCTCCTAAGGGGTTTTGGTGAGGACTGTTTTTTCGGAGGAATCTTGTGTAGGTTTTGAGTGCTCATAAGGGGAGATCTTCTCATACCTGGTTTGAAAACTCGGTTTTTATAAAGGAAAGGTGATGTCGGGGTCTGCGCCGACCACGGAGAGGCGGAGCTGTGGGGGCGGAGGTTTCAGGTCTTTCGAGGCTTTCCAAATCTAAGATGTGAGATGTGGCTGGACCTTTTGGGGTTTCTTGGATTGGACCAGGGCTCTGCTGGTCGACGGAATCTATTCCGAGGAATGAAGGTTGGTTTAGTGATGTTTTGGTGTTAGTGTTTAGTGTTTTAGTATGTTTAGTGCTATTTAGAGTCTAGCGACCTGATTGTTTCTCGTTGTGGAATGTCAGTGCGCATCATTCGATTTGAAAATCATGTGAACTCGAACATAATTGTGTAGAGTCGTGAAAATTTTGGATTAATTGAACCGAATAGCGAGCCCTCGTAGCGTTTGTATTGGTGCTCTCATTAGGAGTCTTCTAGAATACAAAGTTTGCGTTCTTTCAAAAAATAAAAAAAATAAAAATTCTGTATCAAGCTTTGTTATGGATTGATAATTAGAGTTGCATATCTTAGATGCATTAACATTATAGTTATAATTGTTTTGTAAGAAAAAAAAGGAGGGTGAGTTAGTGTTGTTCAGTTATGCACACAACACAAGAGAAAAGCACAAGACACACCTGAGGATGACGCCAGCGTGTGAAGATAGATGTCAAAATTCCTGCACTCAATGTACGAACCTGTTCTCTTCTGCATCTCATTGCATGCCTTGCATTCTCAGGTCTCTATCTATCTCCATTTCCCTCTTTTGTCCATTTACTCCCATTTCTTCTTCTTCTTCTTCTTCTTTTATTTATTATTATATTTTATATTGTTTTGACCGCCTCAACCCAAACCGTCATTTGTCGTCAAGCTCGATTTCCAACTATGATTCTCAATCACTCTTCTTTATTTAATCAACTATTTACTATTTTGATTGTTAACTCGTAAAGTCTTGTTTACATCACATACGTCATTGCTAATTTTATTATTATTATTTTATTAATTATCGGATGTAAATGGAAATATTACTTTCCAATTCTTTATATACGACAAGACTGTCCAAGATTTCGTAATGTGTATGTAATCCAATTCCGCTTCACTTTTTTGCAATGCCCTCGTCATTATTGTCCAAATAGCAAAACCATCTCGTTTTGGGTGTAAGTATGTGTTCTATCGGTTGAGATTGAATAGACGTCACAATGACCATCGGCCGAAAAAGTGAAGCCCAATCCATAATGGCCACTTGGAAATGCAAGAAATAACTTTAAGGCTTTGATGGTAAAGAAAATGGCAAAAAAAACTGGCTCTAAATTATCACATTTTTACCAGATAGAATTCTGTTTCTGTTGGTGATAAATAAGTGTATTTGTACAAATTAATGAAATTTTCCTTAACATTATACATTATTTTCAAAAAATAAATATTTTAAAAGTTTTTCTTTCTCAAATTTCATTTAACTAAAATTTATATAATCAAGCATTACAATTTAATATTTAGTTGATTTAATTTTTAAGAAAATATTTTTATAAAAATCGTAATTCTTGATTTATGGGGTAAATTTGTTTCGTACTTTTGCAAAAAAAACAAAGTCTGACATTTTCTTGTCATCGACAAAGTATATAGCACTCTTTTAAAAGTATGATGGTATACAACACCATTTTGTCATTTTTCTTTGATCAAATAATTTAAAGGGGTAATCTTGCTTCACTACACCCAAGTATGCACGATTTCAAAATCAGTACCCTAAGTTAAAGAAAATTAAGAGGTCCTACAACAAGTTTTAAGTTATACACATAAGGTAACTTCTGTTAAATCTAACAAAATTGGTGTGAAAAAAGTTCAAAATGTCTTCAATAGTTATGATTTGAAATCAGACTGGTCTGACAAGTTCAAATTCCGCCATACCGGTTTAATTTTTAATAATAAAATAATATTAATAATATATTTAATTAATCATTAATAGTAATATATTGAAACTTTCGAATGACATAACTCTCTCGTAAGAGATTTGTTTCGGGCTCGTAATATATCAAATCGAAGAGTATCGGAAGTTCAACAAATGTGAAGAAAGAAGTTTTTGTCCAAAATTTCGTCCAACTAAAAAAATCGTCCAAAATTTAACGGTTTTGAGCAAAATGTAGCAAAAACGTATTTATACTATTAATATATTTGGTAAAGATTATTTATCAAACAAAAGTAACTCAATTATTAATAATGTATAGAAAAAAATCTTATTTATGTTATCGTTCAGTTCATAAGTTAGTCCATCCTCTGCCTGTGTGAAAGTTTTGCGATCGTTTATTCAAGAAAGGGGACAAATTATTTGCTTCTACTAGCCTACATTTATCTTGAGAGAGAAGAATATACTTCGAACAAGATGAGCAAACCCTCTGACCCCCTTCCTCTTTCATTTTTGTCTTCAACCTTCTGACTGTCAATTCTTTGGAGTGGTTGCAGATTCTTTTGGCTGAATTTGGACACATTAAATCTACTTACCTTCCTAAAAACCATAGCAAATCCGGTAGAAATTTCGATTTGCCTACTTTAAGAACTCTGCCAACGCTGCCAAAGCAATCTCTTAACTATTTTTGCGCGTTCTTTTATAGAGGGTTACTCGTAAGGTAGTCATCCTTAGAAATAATTCGTAAATAAAGGAGGATGATCCTAAACCAATTAAGAAAAATTGCACTGGGTAACTTTTACTTAGTGATTTATGTCATCATTGGAATCATATTCGTTAACACGAGATTTTTTACTTCTGCAGTCGACATGGAAATTTTGATTTGGCCAGCCATTAAAAGGAACTTGTCTTAAATGAAAAAGAAATCTAGTTGTACCGGGCGGCGACGCACATGCGAGCGTAGCAGTGTGTGTAGCACACACGATTGATAGGAAATTTGGGAAAGTGCATATCGACTGTTTTTGTGACGCTGATGTTGAACACCCTAGAGGTGAAAACCAAGGGTACCTGGAACGAAATAGATCGGAATCGTAAAACCCTTGACTCCGAGTGACGAGTTATCTCAAAAAACTGACAGGAGAAAATATCAACTAAGAGATCACTCGCTCCCATATGCACGACAAGGGTACCGGTTGTCAAGAAATATGGATAAATTACGCCTCGAGTTTATCGATCCCACGAGTAGGTTGTAGCTAATGGACACTAGCCTAGATGTTTAGAATTATCCTAGAATCACTCTAGTCAACCTAGGACTATTTATGAGATCTCTTCCTAGATTTGATAACTATCGAGCCTACTTGGGAGGTGGAGCACTTAATCTGCCACATAGGCCACCACCACATAGGCCACCACCGGAAATGAGATTACACCACCGCCAATATAAATATAGTGGGGACACATGCGCGACATTACACCCAATATAACTATAGTGAAAGCCGCTTATGTTTCTGGTCACAAATAAACGTTTGGAGGGGAATGATGAATTTGCCCTCACGGAACAACACAGGCGATTTACGTTTGAGTTATTTCAACCATCCGGATATTGCGCAAAAATTTGATAGCTGGATCAAACGTTCGGACGAGTTCGGATATTCAAGTTAGAACCAGACCACGTTGTGTGAACCCATGCGAACCAACTAGGTGGGGACACATGCGTGTGTGTTTCCATTATTAAGCTATGTATTTCCATAAAACACTCGGCTGGTGTTTCCATTACTATGATATGTATCTCCATAACTGTTATAACCACTTGTTACACCCTGGGGACCTCCGTTACACCCAGGGACCCCCCGTCACACCATTTCACCGACATGGTTCCCTGATTGGGTATAGAAAAATACACATCCCCCTCTTAACCTGGGGATCCTTTGTTACACATTTCTCCCGATATTATGGAAATACATATTATAATAATAGAAATACATGATTTGATAAAAATATATATATGTTCGAGCATCAGTTCGCACCAGCCTCTTGGTTCGTACTTGAATATATATATATATATAGGAGATTGTGTATTAAAGACTTCATACTAATGTATGGACACGGTGGTCATGAATTTTCATTGAAATGAGATTGAGGGGGAAATGAAAAAGTATTATGTATTTAATTCATATAAACTAAAAAAACGATTCATTCTATATCATCACTTTGATCTCCTTAGTTTGAATGATAATAGTTAGGTATCGCTTATAAACAATAGGGAAAATTACAAAAAGTCTTCTTATAGTTATTATTTTAACAAACTCTCCATTCATTATATTTTTGGAAAAACTCTTCTTTACTCATGTTTACATTTGCACTGTTTGTGCAAATCCGTGAAAATTTAAGAAGTTTCACTTAAGTGCTAGATATTTAAGTTAGCATGTTTAAGGGTAGGGTGAAAAATCGAATTGGACCAAACTTCTCGATTCTCCATTTTAGGAACCAAAACTGTTACCCACGGCTCTCGGTTCCGGTTCCGTTGCCTAAGTGTACACCCCTAAGCACGTTTGGGTTAACACTGAAGTGACACTTCCATTAATCATAAAAAATTTGCAAACAAAAATAAAATTGAGTAAGAAAATTTTTTTGCAAAAATGAACATGAGTGAATGAGAGTTTTTACAAAAATAAAGTTCTTGGAGAGTAAAAAAAACATAATTATAATGATACTTTTTGCAATTTTTTCTAAATTTTTTTAATTATTCCGATGATAAGAGTATCCATCGTAAACCTATCATTTTAGACAAGATGGCGCCACTACATTCAAATACAGCAAAAGAAACCTGATAAATAAAAGGTCGCTGGTCTCACTGACCGCATCCAATGGATATGTGTGGAATTTTCTGTAAATGATGGATGAAATGCTTCTACTCACAACAAGGAATAAATGAAAACCCTAGAATTGTAATAGGGAGCTGCGTACCAACTCTGCAATTAGAAGAAGATAATAGCTTTCATATTAAAAACACTTGATACTGAGGTTGCCACCAAAAAAAAGAGAGGGAAATGAGAAGGAAGAAAAGAGCTGTACAAAGATATGGGCAGCTAAAATTCCAGTTCAACATATTGCACTTAACAAAACACCTTGCAGCAAGCAAAGTGAATATGGTAGGTTGAACTGGCACTACCCGATAACCGAAAATGTGTGATTCAGCTGTAGGAGTCACCAAGTCTTCTCCTTCCACTGCCCACAGCCCTCGCGCAATAAGTTGGGCCTCTAACAAGAGGAAAAAAGCAGATCCATTCGGGCAAAAACAATGTATTATCTATACGTAGATTCTTTTGCAACACAGCTGCAATGAACAAAGGACTTCTGTTTATCATTGGCTTTCCTTTTTACTGATCATCCTCCAAACAAGCTTTGATAGCCTCTGCAGTCGTGAGAGCAACCACAGCCTTGTGAATTGCTATATCAGCTATGTACATTAATCTCTGTGCGTTCTCTCTCTTGAGCTTGGCCATATTCACCGCATGCTTAGCTGCACCAGATGCATCCCTTATCCTAAACTCATCAAGATCCGAGCCATCAAACTGCTCTATGCCACGACTTTCCGACTGATATACGCGTTGGCTTGGGCTTTCTGGCAAGCTCCCTATCCACCGTTGAACTCCATTTCTTTGACCCATTATTCTGTGGTTGTAGGACGGGACCATCTGTGAATCATTTATAGTAGAAAACCCCAATTTCTTTGATTTTTTCCTGGTAAGTTTTGGACTGTGACTCCTATCGAACCCTTCACTACTTGTTGAGATATAACCCCAGCTTGCATCCCTCGGCGAAATTACCCTTGAGGAGGTCCGAGGTAAAGGAGAGTCATCCAATTGTTCATAGTTATAATAACCATGATACATAGACTTTTCATCCCCAAAAGCAAACCCATTTACCCTTCTTCCTGCCATGACAAAAATAACCACATTCAGGAAGAAGTTCGAAAGAAAAATAAGTTTAAGAAGCTAAATAGTTCTTGATATGTAGAAGATAGTAGAAAGTTACCAAAACCATGGAAAGCATCCTGATCTCCAGGAATAGCATTGCGTAGCCCAGAAACAGAAATCTTCCTGTGGGACCTTTGCTTTGGACCTTTATTTGGAACTTCCAAGCCTCGGGGTTTCAAGCAGAAAGCAAACATAGGTGGTTTCTCCATGAGTGCAGTCTTCTGGCATCCATTGGAGAGGGAGGAACTGTTTTTGCTGATTGCTAGTTCCCACCCCCTCAGTTGCTGTTGATACCTTTCCCACAATGGGGGCTGATGAAGCACACGAAATGTACATTTGAATTAAGAAAGTTACAATCATATATATATACATGAAAAACATAGCAGAATGGAAAGAAACAAGTTCACAAACATAATAAATAGTATAGATGGATAAAAACCTGGTAAATACTACAATTACAGCTCTAAGAAAGCAAAAGATGAATAAGCAACAACTCCACTACTCACCAAACTATGTATCAGATAATTTTATGAAACTATGTGCTTAATAAGAGAAGATATAACTCTGTTGGTTCCTGTTCAGTGGAGTATGAAAACAGGCCTTCTCCGTAGACCGTGCATAATATAAACATCCAGCAGATAGCAATCAGTCTAAACGCAAGACATGGCTAATAAAGACCCTTTGCATGGTATAGTGGATGGAAATCAATACTTCATGGCAGCATAACTAAACACTGAATTGACCAAGTCGGGTGGGTGGAACAGTCCCTATCAAAACAGGTGTATTTGAAATAAACATCTCAAAGAATATAAAAAAGATACATGATTATATTTGGCTTATCAGTTCAAGTTCATATTACATACTGGTAGCCCTAACTCAAGAGTAAAGGCTTTACCCCCTCTTCCATATTTTGGGTGGGGAGTTATGAAAACGTTTTACATCAAGACAAACTACACCAGAAAAGTAAGCAAACAAAGTGAAAACAGAGAACATCAAAAATAAATGTCAGCATTGTTATTAGTTAAGACATTAAACATGTTTGACTTGTATTATGTCTATGCCCATGGACTATCTCCTAACAGTATATGGTTAATGAAACTAAGAACTTTGAGGGCCATTTTATCAAAACTCTTTTTTCAATTTAAGGAATTCGCTCCTTGCTCTGACCTATTACATAAGTTGGATTTCTTTCTCATTTCTGTTTCTTTTCCCGCCTTATTTTGTTTGAAAATCCCAGGGAACACGTGCAACCCATTTCTATACATCAGGTAGTACTGACCGCCCCATCAGGTAGTACTGACCGCCCACCCCAGATGCTGAAATAACTCCTTTGTTTTTTATGGTACAGAGTTCACCAGTACATGACAACCTAAGCTTAGTAATCAGATGTTTTGCATTTGAGAATGTAATCTTACAGCATAAACTTCATAAACATCTGTCACAATAGTGAGGCAAGCCTTATAATGACATCTGTCCAGAATATCTAATGGTATAGGAACTGAACTCCAACCAGCCCTTGCATAAAATATACATCAGTTTTAGCTGAAATCCTACCGCTCCATCAAGCATGTGAATACTGAAAATTTGAAACTGCTAAATTTACCTTTTAACCTATTTAGAAATATTTTTCTAGTCTTTTTTCTCTTCTACAGATTGTCTGTGTTTTCTTTCTTTTCATTGCTTTTGCTTATGAGCACCCCAGGGAGTACTTTCTTTTGGAACTTATTTTCTCCATTTATTATATATTCTCTTTTCTGAATGTGATAAGTAAATAAATAAGTTAAGATTAAATTAAATTAAATTAAATTACACAGAAGTATACTCAGGCACCTCAGGAGAGATCGAGATCAGTTAAACTAAGGGTGCCTTGCAAATTCAATTATCACCAAAAATGTAATAATGAAGAAAATGCTATTAACAGGCGATTGTGAGTACCTGAAGATGCCTAATCAAAGGCATTCCATTAGCCTGCCTCTTCTGCCACCAATACTCATGAATGTTTGTAATGACTTCAATAGACCCGACTTCAGTCATAAGTCCTGCAATTTCCTCCGACGTGAATTGATCGCATTGCTGCTCATATGAGGCCTTCTCAAACATGTCCATTGTCTTCTCAAATACCTGCTCTAAGACCTCTCCTAGAGAGTTCTGATTCTCAACTATCCATTCTTCATCATCACTATCCATGTCATATAAAACCCGTGACGGATCCAAAGCCATCTCAATATCTGTTTCAACCTGCCGAAAGTATTTTGAACTTCGAACAAATGCTACTTCAGTACTGCAATCTTCATTTTCCTCAATCAAGCGAACACCTGGAATGGGAATGTTTTTAATCAAAGCAGCGCGGAAATTACGGTTATAACACTCTTCATGCATTTCTTTGAAAATGGCCCACTGACTCCTGTCTGGAAACTCTAAAGTCCAATCCTTCCCCCCCTTCCACATCATGGCATGTGTGTATCTGTTTGTCGAACCAGGCTGCAAAAACTGATGTGCCTTGTATGAATACTTTGTATTACCTGATATTTTTACTGCAAGCCTCCACTCATTCTCTTCTAATAGCTCCAATACAACTTGGACCCCAGATTCTCTCCAACCCTTATCACTAACCGTGATCAGCACGTTTGCCCCACAAGTTAACAACTCCAACTTTCTAGGAGAACCTCTAGAAACACCTGATGACTTCTTCTCGGTAGCTTTCCTAATCCGTTTGTAAGGAAAGCCTTTCTGGGAATGGCTTCTGGATCTAGAGCCAAACTCCATACCTCCATATGGAATTGAATATGAAACCTGAGTTCGAGGCTTCTTGGGTCCGTTGCCAAAATTAGTCTTGAAAAGATCAGAACTTCCATCAGACCATCCATGTGACAGGCACCCAAATGATGAATTTGAACTGCTTCTGCATCGGTGCCCCGTACTTCTTGGAGCAGTAGGGTTTGGACTAGAAATGATGCCACCATTCATATTCCAAGTCAAATCACCGGACTGTTGAGCACCTTGTACTTCTCTGTCAACTGACTTTTCAGATTGGTTGAACTGTGGAATTTCAACACTCAAGCCATTTGCACAAGAATGAGATGACCCACCCACATAATTATCACTGTCAACCAACTGCCTCGATGATACAATGCTCGGTTCTGGCTCCGATTGGTTAAGTTGCTTTTGCAATAGGACAGAGCTATCACTTATCTTTTGCCCAAGATTGTGACAGCTAACAGAAGCTCCAGCAACACTCCGCTCACCATTTTGGTAATTGCAAGTTGCCTTTAGACATTCTCCATTACTGTGAATAGCAATGCCACCGGTCTCTAAATCGGGTTTAGTGCCAGCCAGCCATCCATCACAAGCAGTACTCGTTGGCAAAACCTTCAAACTATTCTCATGAGCAACCTTCGGAGATATGCTAGAACAATCCTCCATACTAGAGCTGCCGGAGTTTTCAGTAAGTTCTATACAGTCATGATTCCTAAAGCTGATATTTGCAACACTATGTTCCATAAGCAGCTTGAGATGCAAACCAAGAAAGAATGTAGGTGCACCGGTAAATGAAAGAGCAAATGGGAGAAGTTTTCGATGCTTCTCATCAGAATGACAAAGGTCACTAGTACTTGCGCAAGTAAAGTCTCTGGAGATGCCCATCAGACCAATAGCCTTCGTAGACCTTGTCTGCAAACCCTGACCATGTAAGGAAAACATAACAGCTCTTATAACTAATAGAAAAAGGGGAAAAAACAATTTGCAGTACCAAGATTATAATTTCTACAGTGCAAGATTAGGAATAACTTTTCAATTTCAGTTCAAATTCGTACCCTTCAAAATTGAACCAAGAACAAATCACTCACTTTAATTAAGCATATAGACATGAACATTAATACCTTGTATGAAACAGGTTCCTGATAAGCAGAAGTCCTGATTAAACTATTAGGGCCATTCTGCAGGGCCTTAATGTTGTGATAAGTGCATTCGGATAGTGGCAATTGCTTCGTAAATAAGCAATGCCTTTCAAGCTTACTGTCCAGATACAACCACTTTGAATTGTTCATATGAGAGAAGTTGTGGAATGCAAAAACAAGCTGCTTTCTTAGACTCTGGAACTGAGAAAATTTGAACCTGATTGAAGTTGCTGGCAGCTGCAGGTCAACAAATTTCCCTGTTTCGGAAGTCCTATTAAACACTGTCAGAATTAGAAAAATGAAGGCTACAGCCTGCTTCAAGCACCCTTCAAACAAGAGAAACCTCAGCCCGGCAACATTATCAACAAAAAGCATCTCCAAGTGAATCTTTGGCCACGTGGCCACCAATGTACCATACTGAAGAAGCATCATGGTGTGAAACAACCATAAGTTCTGGGACCCATATGCATAATTCAGGACTGAAAGAAGAGGGAAGTTTAAGTCAAACTTGAATCGTTTTGATTTTACAAGAGGAATGGTTACCAGTCCAGCATTATAAGTGGACCAGAAAGGCCCATCAGAGTCCAGCCCTTCAAAAGAAACATTTTGTTCTTCCACCATAGAGGTAACAGGTTCAAGTACACTCCTGGAGATATGAAGGTCCTCTGAGGTATGATTATGATAACGCCTCCTGACATAGACAATGGGACATTTTTTACCCTTCTGGGAACTGGCACTTTGCATGGTAGACATCTCAATATTTCCAAAATCAGTCAAACCATCTGGCAATGCAGAACTACTGGATAAATGATCTCCTTCCCTTTCCACAGAACCCCCAGCCAAACGACCTAGTACATTAACAGTTTCATCAAATGCCGATACTGAACTATGAGATGGATGGGACAATTTTGATTTCTTTACAGAACGCGGCTGTGCAGATTTGGTCTTGTGAGTAGAGCGCGCCAACCATGAGATGATGGGTTCTGAATCCATATAGCTACTAATATAGCTATCATCTTCTGCAGATGAGCCTGTATGTTCCTTTTCTTTGGAAAACTTCAAGTCTCCTTTTCCCACATCAAGAAATTCATCCTTTCTTACAGATTTCTTCCTGTTCCTGTCAACCTTACCAGGGACTTCACTGGGGAGCAGCAGGAGTTTAAATCTCTCGCTGTGGAGGTTAATCCATTCTTCATCTCGGTCATCATACTTGACATGGTGAAGCTTCGTTTCCTCATCATATTCACTAATAAGCCCATAATACCAACTCTGGTCCAGAGGCCAAAAGACTTTTATCTTGCGGTTCAACACCCAATATGCATCCAAGTCGCCAGAGAAAATTTCATAGAAATGACGTCTTTTTCTTCTTCTTGATTGACCCTTCTCTTTGTGTTGTTTCCTCGGTCGCAATATTCTAGCAGCAGCATCCGTAGATGCAGATTCTGCGCATGATAAGGACTTAAAGTCAGTGCTGACATAATCACGGCCAGAAGATGACATAAAAGGCAGCCCATTCATTGACGGCAAGGTAGATGCTTTGCTGGTTGGAGTAAAATCAGTACAATTTGGATCGAACCGTGATGAGAGCATCATTGCAGCATTTTGTTCAAGATTCTCATCATCATCATTTTCTTTATGTGTACCATCCCCTATATTCCCAATATTATCAGTTGAAGGTCCAGCCTCTGATAAGCTTTTACTATTAGGAAAATTCTTCCTCTTCCTGTGATTCCTCTGTGGTTTCTTAAGAGGCAAATCATCATTTTTAACATCTGAATGACCTGGTAGACTATCTTTCTCCAGCAAATGCTGAACTGAACTTGGCTCACTAACTTTACTCTCCTTGCAATCATCAAAACCTTTCTTATTTTTAGCCTTTGAAGATTCAAGCTGAAGAGATAAGTTATCAGCCGCCATCTGAGCTCTGTGATCAACCAGCCCCGATTCACTGTGAGGTTCCCGTTCCCCCGCCAGCTTCAGACCACGACCACCATCAAACTTTTTCCGACCCACTAAACCTCGTTTGCGCTTAGGGATATGGATAACTTTATCATTTAAAGTGACTGAATCACTCTTGAAAGCACTACCATTATTCACCTTCTGACTCAGCTCAAAGTTTGAGTCTTTGGAACTGGGTAAGCTCAAACTCAACCCACCATGATACACTTCAGCCGAGCCTGAACTGCTGATGATACAGGTATCATTTTGTATACTACTCAGGGACACCTCTTTTCTACTCTTCCTTATCTTTTTGCTTTGGACATTCCCATCACCAGCCACTGAATTACTCTTCCTCTTCAAGTTCCCATTTTGTTTAGCCTCTTTTGATTCATA
Organism: Geranium rotundifolium; assembly: GCA_963920655.1. Lineage (NCBI taxonomy): Eukaryota > Viridiplantae > Streptophyta > Magnoliopsida > Geraniales > Geraniaceae > Geranium > Geranium rotundifolium. Next base: position 12,385,373 of record OY987323.1, read on the forward strand.
CAGACTCTTAAGATCCAATGATCTCGATTTCTTGGGAAATTCATTTTCATATGAGTTGCCTACCCTATTTTCCATCAACAACCCCTCTTTCCAAAAGCAAATACACACAAACCCCACTTCTCACATTCCATTATTCTCCTCCGTACACATTCTCAGATCTGGAACACCACCATACACAAATGTTAACAAAAAATCATCACAACAAACACAAATCTCACCAATCGAACCCTGTTCCACTCGCATTCGACAAATTTGCAGCTAAATTGCATGAATTGACAAAATATAAACAACAAAACAATTAAATCGCGTACCTGATCGAAAAATCCCAAAATTTCGATTTCTGGACTCAATCGGGAAGATTGCGAGCACGAGGCGTGTATCGGATCACGAACCTGAATAGAAGCCCTAATCGATTGTCGATTTCCCAAATCAAATATCTACAATTTTGAAAATTTCCGTTGGATTTTTTTTACCGTCAGAGCAGAGAAAGGCTAGGGTTTCTTTTCGTTTCCACAACACCAATAAGGGTTTTGATCCAAAATACAAATAACACGAAATTAAAAAAACACACAAAAAAGAAAATATACAAACGACTCGATGGTGACACGTGGGAGTAAAATGAGCGTTGATGCCATTGGGATATAATTCTGTGTTTCGCGTTGCAGTGTGAGTATGATGAGGTGTAGGTTACTGGTCAAAGATGGAGAGTCAACGGTAAAAAGGTTCGGCAGTTTGAAACGTGTACGGTGATGGGAAGAGGTTTCAAGAAAATGTGTTGAGACATGGTTGACTATATAATTATCTCGCAATGACGCTGCTAATTTGAGAATGGGACGAAAATTAAAACTTATTCAACTTTCACTTTTCCGGTAAATGGCAGGTTGATGACGTGGAATATACGTGGTTTTGAGGTGAGGCGCCAGGTAGGGAAGTAATGTGCCCATCTTCATCTTTGTTATGTGACATAATTTCACAATAATTTGGCTAATATCTTCCCTAAGATAAGCTTTAGTTCTGTTGTTCCGATTTTATAAGTTACAGATATTTAATTATTTAGTTTAACAAATTATGATTATATAGCTATTAGATTTTTGGATGCAAACAGGACTGAAATTGTCATCATTTTTTGATAAATTATCATTTTCTTTCTATGTTAGCCCACATTAATGTTAAAACTTCCATGGTCTCTTTCTATGCTTCATATTTCTCTTCCAAAGTTTTTTTCTTTTTCATCTTCAATTTCTTTGACCGGAAAAATTCCACTTTAGATTTGGCAAAGACTAATCGCGATACAATCATCGACCAAGACCCTGACTTGACTACGTCTTGTCGGAACCTGAGCGGGTTCCAAATATGATTTGCTGAAAGAAATGAGAGAGAGGTGTAATAAGGATAAAGGAGATGGAGTGAGAGTTTTTTTTATCTGCACAAATCGACGAGGAGGGCATGGACTGCAGCAACTCCATCATTGCCAAGACCAGCAAGCTCCGTCCTTCTACCACCACGCCAATTGGTCTTGGAGCTCAAAACCTCTTCAGTTTGGTCCTCCCGCCGGAGAAGGAGGTGCGACCTCAGACCATCACTTGTCACTGCTCCGTTCGGTACTCTCGCCGAAGCTGGAGGTGCGACAGAGTAGCTCCTCCTTCCAAACTTCCCTTCAATCCAACCAACAGCCACTCCCTTGGCCACCGCTGCTTTGGACTACTCCGACGGAGCAGCCCCGCCAACCATACCTCTTTTTGTGACATATAACGAGCCCCCACCAAGGCGAACTCGTTCCTCCACCATGCAAAAAGGCTAGGAAGATAAGGATAGGTTGAAGGAGACCAGCCGCACCTCTGGCGACCTATGGAAGAAGAAAATTTATGGAGCTTTTCTAGAGAGAGAATGAAAAAAAGAACACAAAAACAACTTTTGAGTGAGAGTTACATTGGTCGTTTCATAGAAAATATTATCCATGTTGTAATCAAATTGTAGGTTAAATGATTGGGAAATCATAAATAATAATTATGGAGGCAAAATTAGCTACAAACACAAAAAACGTTCAAATATAGATTATGTAGTGCAATGTTGTAGTTACATGTAGACCATGTAGTGTAATGTTGTCGAACATGATGGACCGTGTCACATGTCGCACATTGAGACAATGCGCGTCTCAAATCTGATGGTTCTTCATGATTTGGACATTCTGCATGGGTTTGTAGCATAATACGCCCAATAATTATGTATGGTTAAATGTAAGTTATGTTGTAAACCAAAGACTATAAAAAATAGGGATAATTTCAGGTGACTACACCTAGATATTGCTGTTTTTCATCTGGGTACACCTAGAATTTTTTTTTCAGCTGACTACGCCTGAAATGTGCAAAATTTTCACATTGCACTTTCTGTCCAATTCTGTTAATTTTAAACGTTTTTTCATGTGAAATGACTAAAATGCCCTTAATGTTAAAACAATTATTATATTTGGATTGAAAAGACTAAAATGCTCTCACCTATTCATCTAATTTTCAAAGACATGCCACTCAATTTCTTTCTCATTTCATTCATCCTCCCTCTCCCTCTCTCACACCGATTCTCACATCAATTTATAGGGATGTGACACGGCGTCGTCGCGGTGGTCTGGGAGTGGCACGACGACAATTGAGTGGTGGAGATGGGAGGTGGGTTCGACAGGGACGATGGAGAGGAACTTGACGGTGATGGAGATGGAGAGTAGTCGAGCTCTCTCCGGTCACCAGCGACGAGAACGGTTCGGAGCTGATCTTCAGAGGTCACGAGACATAGTCCGGCTCGTCGGAGACCTACTCACCTAAGTCGGAGAAGTTGTGGCTCACCGTGGTCCGTCCGATCCACTACCTCCTTCTTGAGCAGCGCCTCCTCTTCGTTCTCATCGACATTACCATTGCCACCGTCCTCTTCACCATAGCTCCCCCCGGGTCGCCGTCGCCGACCCATATTGGGTACAGGTACGAGTACTTCCTAGAGACCCACTCGTCGGGCGCTCCGACGGTTCGGGTCGGTGGAGAAGGTGATGTTGGGGCTGAGGAGGAAGCGGATGAGGGTGGTGGTGACGGGCGGGACCAGATTTGTCGGGTCGCACCTCGTGGACCGTCTGTGGAGTTGCAGCGACAAAAGAGAGGTGAGAGAGAAGAGTGCCATGTATTTGAAAATTAGATGAATAGGTGAGGGCATTTTAGTCTTTTTAATCTAATTATAATAATTGTTTTAACCTTAACGGTATTTTAGTCATTTCACATGAAAAAAACGTTAAAAACTAACAGAATTGGACGGAAAGTGCAAAGTGAAAATTTTGCACATTCTAGGTGTAGTCAGCTGGAAAAAAAATTCTAGGTGTACCCAGCTGAAAAAAAAATTCTAGGTGTACCCAGGTGAAAAACAACAATATCTAAGTGTAGCCAATTGGAATTATCCCTAAAAAATATCATACAAATATTGCGGTAAAAGGTGATGTAAACCTTTTGTATTTAGTTTTGGAGTGACTAACTACAATTGTAAGGGTATGACCCATAGAGAACATCTACTACCTACGCCCAAGCTTTGCAAGTTAGGTAAATGTGGCTTGGAAAGAAAAGAAATGACAGAGCCTACATATCATTTATAACACTCTATCTTGTACACAGAAAAAAAATCAATGAGATAAAAACTAAAGAAATAATTAAAGTTGATGTTGGGCGTGCATAAAATCGTCCCGTTAAAATCTTTTTAGAAAAATTCAATAGGATAACGTGAATAAGGAAAAAAGAGTGTAGTGCACTTAAGTTTAAAATTGTGATCACCTTCAAAAAATTTTCTTCACCGGTCGACGTTCTCCTTTATCATTGTTTCACCTTATCGCTGACAAGGTTAGTTTGGTTGCTTTCATATTCAACTAAAGTTGATCTCTTACGTATATACTTTTTAAATGGATACGAGTTTTAGTGAACAAGTCTACAAGATTCTTATTAGAACATACTTTAGTTCTTCTAAAGCTCGTAAGTGTGAAAAATATCAATACAATAAGTTTGTATTAATATCTTTGATATGTCCTTTTATGATTTAAGCTATGCAAATTCAATTTTATGTACTTTCATATAGTGCATCAACATCTAAATTATTGGAGTATACTACGACTAAAGTTTGTTTTGTAAAAAAGTTATGATATTATTATTATTATTATATGTAAACACACTTCGTTTGAGATCGTTTTTTACGAGTCCAAAAGGTATCATGAACTTAGATATATATATATATATATACACATTGAAGGTAAGAAACTCAAATCTTTAATTTCACTCAAATAATAAAATGTATGTTTGAACTTGTCTGATAAATTTTAAGTTGAATTTAGCTTTTACATTTACTGAAATGGTATCTTTGACATTATACATTACACCAAATATTATATAGTTATGATTGTATTTAGATAAAGTAATTTATTACCAAGTATATTCTCATTTAAATGGTTTGGCACTCTCTACTTTTCCATGAGTCTCCCGTAACCATTTTGCTTTTCTTTTTTTATCTTTTATACCTTATATAATATTATTTATCAACGCGCAATATTTTATAACTAAAGATAAATGTGGATGGAGAAATAGATGTTGCGAGGGGGTTCTGGAGCATAGGGATGGTCTGTAGGGACTCAGAAGGGCGTATTGTGAAAGCTCTCTCAAGACGATTTTCGGGACATCTCCATTCCGAAGAGGTGGAGGCCGTAGGCGTTAGAGAAGTGCTATCATGGGTAAAAGGAAATAGCTGGAATGAAGTGATATTCGAAACAGATTGTCTTAGGGTGGTGGATAGTGTCCGAAAAGTGAAGCAAACGAGAAATATGTTCAGGGGTATCATCCACGACTGTATGCACTTTCTTTCGGCCTTAGGGGGGTGATCTCACTCTAAATTTCGCTCGTAAGACCTGTAATAAAGTGACTCACGAATTGGCCAAGTATGCATTAACTAACAGTAGCTGGGACTATGGTGAGAGGTCTGTCCCACCAACGGTATCTTCAGCTGTCCGGCTTGATGCCGGGTTAGTTGCCTTTTCTTAAATAAAATTTGATTTCCTTCAAAAAAAAAACTAGGAGTAGCACCTCGTGATGTGTGGTGTTATTTGTAACATCTCATAAAATAATTAAAACAAAAAGACTGTAGCGTTGAAAAAGGTCACGATTATTATTATTATTATTTTAATCTACTAATCTATTTAATATTTTTTTTTGTTATTATCATTAGATATTCAAATTAGTTTAGCAAAATAATTTTAATCCAACAAAATCCTAGTTATATTAAATTTTTTTTTTATTATCATTTTAATTTATTAATTTTTAAATCAAAATTGAATTTAGTAAAAAAAAAATTCAAATCATAAATTCCTACATAACATTAAAAATATTTGTCATGATAAATTTAATCGATATTAAATTTGTTTGTTGTTGTTGTCATTAGGTATTCAAATTAGTTTAGAAAAAAATTGCAATCCATAAAAATTCTGATCTATTTTATATATAATGGTAATAGGGAATGGTTTTGGAGTGATGCTTTTGTGACATTTGGTTTATTTGTGGTTGGACATTTGGCGCTGGAATATGTGGATTTTAGTATATAGTGTGATTTGTTTTTGTGGGGTTGACACCTGGGTTGAATTGTGGTGAGGCAGTTAATTTGAAAATAACTGCTCCTAATTTTGCGTTTGTATTTTTTTGTTTATTTACGTTTGGTTTTTTGTTTACACCTCTTCCCCTTCATATATTAGTGTTGGTTGGTGACAGAAAGAGATGATTTCTTCCCCACCAATCAGTTTCTTTCATGTGTGGATTCAAGGTAATGGAAAATCGCCGCCTGATCTCGCGACCTAGAGATGCACTTCTGGGGCGAGTTCTCCTTTGTCGCCTGGATTTGAAATTTAGAGTTATTTGTTGGGTTGGTTCGGATAACAGTAATTAGAGGTGTGTACTCTTTATTCATGTGGTTTATTGTTTATTTAGACTTTTTTGCTTGATGTGGGAGTCTATTGTATGTTGTCTTGAAACTATTAGATTACAAAATTTGTCGTTGAAATTATTATGTTGGATTGTGTAGGAATGGAATCGGGATCCTGACTTATGTTCTTCGCGTCAATGAGTGCCGGTTCCGGTTTCAGTTGGTGTTTGATTCCTATTTAAGTCTGGGTTGTATTGGAATTCCGTGATTCCAAGAAATGTTTAGGAATTTGGTGGTGTGTCTGTTGTACGTGGTGGTCGTCGCTCCGATTCTTCTCCAAATCAACCGGCTCTCCACTTTCACCACTTCCCCATGTGAGTCTCTCTCCTCGATAAAATTATGGTTTCATTTTTCTTGTTCTCGATTTGATTTTTCTTTTGGGTTTTTGTTTTCCTGGATTGTTTCTACATGTGGGGATGAGTTTGCTGAATATGTTACTACGTTCATTTAATTTTTTTTTATTTTGAAGTTCTTGAAAATAATTTGTGATTTTGATCTAGGCTTTTATCGGCGTCCTCAATTATTTTGTTTATTTGGTGGTATATTTTTCTTTATTCTTTGGTTTCAGAGTCTTGATTTTGGATCTTTTTGGTTAATACCGTTTTTGTTCATAGGAATCATCCACTAAGCTTAGAGAACCAATTAGAGAAGTGTGCTCTGAGAACTCAATCTTCGATACAGTTACTAATTCGAATAAGAGTAAGCTCTATATGATTGTGCATTTTGTGATATGGGTTTGTGGAGTTGTAGCTTTAGATTGAGCTGGTTTGGTTCTTTTTTGTGTGTTTATTTTTGTTTTGTGATTTAGATTTGAAACTGTTGTCAGATGTATTATCTACATGGTCTTTGCATTGTACCTTGAAGTTAAATTGTTGAGCACCAATTATGGCCATGAGGTTCTTTATCATTGATGTTTCTTTCTTCTTAAATTGTTGGAGGTATTATTCTTCGTTTTCACTACAAATTTTTAAGTAGGTATTGGGGCCATTCTCTTTTAAGATCCTTTGGCAATAGTTTATATGGTATTAATCAAAGTGCTTGTTAGCAGAGCATTAATTATGATTCAACATTTCACTAACAAATACTACTTTGTTTTCTGCTAAATATTTTTGTTTTATATTGCAAATTTGCAACTTCCATTATAATCGTGCCAATTGATACTTTCTTTATAAGTTTATAACTCTTCATTCATTGAATTTGTAGGCAAGGTTGACGATACAAGTAAAGTTCAAACACTTCAGTTCAGTGCAACCTTACCAACCCGGGTGAAAAATGTTCATCTCAACTTAGATCTCTATATATAATTTTTTATTATAAGTTTTAAGCTTATAGTACTGTATACATGTATGTATGCACTGCACTCTCTCTTTGCATTTTCAAATTTCTTCAAGATTTCTGAAACCAGGTAAGAAAACCACTGATCTTGTCGGTAATGAGAAAATGAAAGTTAACACCAGTGTTAGGCATATTGTTCTTCCTTGTTCTTATGCAGCAAAGTCCCAAATTATTCCTGATATCATTCAATGTTATAGCAGGTAGGTTGTTGCTAATTATCAATTGCCTTCATTGAGTACATTTTCACTTTTTATTTTCTATTTAATATATGTGGCCTTTTTGATACAGTGGAAGCTGAACACTTTCTATCATTGCTGCAACTAAGCTTACGGGTTTGTTGTCTGATGCGCAAGAATTGCACGGGGACATACAGCAGACTAAACGGGAGGTATGCTGAAATTAAAGCTAGATGGTTGTTTGTTCTTTTTTCTTACAATTTTAATATGCATGTTTTGCTTAGATTCATCTTCCGCCAAATGATGTGCAAATGCAATTGCCTTATTTTAGAAATGGGAGGGAAAGTGCCTAATTACGTGTTCAAGGCCTTTTGTGCTTCTTGACATTTGTTAAAAGAAGCAGTTTGAGAAAGTTCAATTGTCCGGAATGAATTTTTAGAGTTTTGTATGCGTGATGGAGCTTGCGAAGAAACTCATGATGAAAATGTCCAAAAAACTAAAGCAAATGAAATTGGGGATGGGAAGTTGGTAAAGTTTACCTTACTAAAATTAGACTATAGCTTATTCAAAACTTTGGATTATCCTAGGTTTAGTCTTTATGTATATGTATGTGGATAATTGTTTATGTGCTCGCTCACTATTATATGTAAAATGTTCCGATTGTTCGCATTTGCTTAGGTCTTCTGAGTTTCGAGTCTAGCATTGCATCACAGGCTCCAAATATTTGAAGGAGTTGTTAAACCACCATGTAGATAAAGAAACTCTATGTGCTGATGAGGAACAACCATCTGAAGTTAAAAGAAAGGCTAAAAAAATTTCTTAGTACATTTGATGAGATCCTAATTGAGCACATGTTAGCAGTACCTTGTTTATTAAACCTGGTACCTGTTAACTTGTTATGTTTGTGCTTCTTACAATTTTATTATATTAAATTTGCTTACTATTAGACCATGTGAAATATTAAGAGCACATATAACAAGAATCAAAGTCATTATTGTTCAATCATGTAAAATATATAAATTGTTTGCATGCTGAGACAGACATGATAATTAATAATTACTACAAATAAGCTGAGATTAACCAAACGCTTGTATTGTAGTAATTCCCATTTTCATGAAAAATGTTAAATCCATAACACACCAATTACGTCCATTTCATTGCATTAAATCTATAATACATTAAATGTTAAATCTTTAACGTCCATATTATTACAAATTTTTTCAATCGAGCCAAATCATAAAATCAATCAAATGCAATATAATATATATTGCAGGTTTAATAGATAAACCCATAGATTATATCGATTCATTAATTATTACTTATCATTATCCATGTTTCTATCAATAATGGAGATATAAGGTAAACGATAACATACATTTAATTTGGGATGAAGGAGTGTTTTTTTTAATGAGAATTAGCGAATTAGTGATGTTATAGTGTTTCAGAAGACATGTTTTTTTTCTCTTTTTTACTGATTCTTGTTAGTTTTCCATACTTCAAATGTTTAAGTGCCTCTAAAAGCGAAGGTGGTTATAAAGAACTGTTAGAATCGATACTAGGTATAAATAATTAGAATGGTATGCATATCATTTCACTGATGATTTGAATTTTTTGTTATGAATCAGTACTTTTGTATATTTATATTGTATACGCGGTGATTATCAGTGATTATGTACTTGGCATAAAGTATTTTCATGGATTAACTTATTTATTAGCTTGTTAGTTTTTGTCAAGGTGTATACTTTATTGCAGTGGAATGGTTTTTCTATTGTAGCTTTGCTGAATTTTTTTTGATGAATTATTTTATTTGCATTGTATACATAAGAGTTGTTAAATGAATATCAGTCTCAAGTCTTTGATTTAATCAGGATTATATTAGACGAAAAGATGTTAAAAAAATTAAAGAAATGTCCCAATTGCAAAGTAAAAAAATATCACCATTAAGAATGATGATGCAAGGAACCTCCTTTAGTTTTTGCATGTTCTCCGATTAACCAATGCCCAACATCTTTTCCTTGATGAAAAGATACCCAAGTGTGCCTGTTGAGACCAATACAAAGTCTCAATGAGCCATTTCAAGAACTTGATTGAATGAAGTCAAGAACCCCTATTAATATTAAAAACTTGTATGAAATTGTGAACATTAACATAGACTCCGTATCCTCACGTAGCCATTCAGTTCCTTTACCCTAATATTGAATTAGAGCATGTAATAGAAAATGAGAAAATTTTACAAATTGAAAATCACTGAAATGATTTTTTCTTGTGATTTGTCATTGCTGGTTCTTGAAATTTGATTTATGGTAGAGGTTATTGTATTTCTGTGTACTTAAATTAAATGTGCATTGAAATTTCTGTATGGATTGATATTGTTAAGTTGTTGAGAAAATGATGTTAACAAGTAAAGGAAACGATGTACTATAACGAAAGTTGAAGATATTATTATAAAGTGAAAATTACTTTGAATGACATAACTTGTTCTATTTAATTTGGGATATTCTATGCATGTATTGATTCTGTTTGGTTGCATAGAACATTATGTTAGCAAGTAAAAAAGTTGGTGTACTGTAACAGAAGTTGGAGTCAGTATTGTAAAGTAGAAATCGATGTGAACGGCATAACTTGCTTATATTTTATTTGGAGGATTTTATGTGTTAAAGGATTTTATGTGAAGAACCAAAGATATTTCTCTGAAATGGGTTTGGGCAACAGTCAGATGGGTTCACGCCGTCTAGGACACGCAGTTGCAGTTGTTATAAAAGCCTACTTTATTCAGCAATAAATTTCATTCTCGGGAAATTCAAACTTATTTGACAAGTAAAAACAAGAATATATATGCTATAAATTTTTCATGGTTTGGTTTAGGTTTTAAAATTGCTTTAACAGTACATGATAAGATGATTTCACGAAATTTCACTAATATAATAAATTTTTACGGGTAGCACGCGCATCGCGCGAGCCTCACACTAGTTTTTTTTTAAGGTAAATAAAATTTTATTTAAGAGAAAGCAACTAACCCGGCATCTAGCCGGACAGCTGAAGCTATAGTTGGTGGGACAGTCCCCACACCATAAACCCAGCCACTGTTAGTTAAAGCATATTTGGCCAATTCGTGAGCCACTCTATTACATGTCCTACGAGCGAACGTTAGTGTGACGTTAACCCCTGGGCTAGCCAGGATCCGTCTGCAGTCTTGTATGATGCCCCCGACCATGTTCCTCATGTGGTTTGTTTGTCGTATCCTATCCACCACTCGAAGACAATCCGTTTCGAGGCTTGCGTCATTCCATTTATTTTCTGTTGCCCATGATAATGCCTCTCTGACGCCCATGGCCTCCACCTCTTCGGCATGGAGATGTCCCGTGAATCGTTTTGATATAGCTCCCACTACATGTCCCTCCGAATCTCTACATACCAGTCCTATGCTCCATAACCCTCTTTCAGCATCAGTTCCCCCATCAACATTTATCTTCAGTTTACCTGGGTTTGGGGAGGTCTATGCTTTCGGGGATTCGGCTGCAATTCTGTCTGTTGTGCTTGTACACTTTCCTCGAGTGTCTTCTTCCTCCGTTTTTGCCGCTGCCCAGATCCTTCGTACCCCCTTTGCCATGGCTGCTACTCTTGATGGGTGGAATGCTTTCCCTTCCCACACCACTTGATTTCTCTCTCCCCAAATCGCCCAAAAGGTGATCGCGCTTAGGCTTGCTTCTTCCTGTCCTCCTACCCAACTCCACCAGTTGCTTAATGTTGGCTCTGTCCCCATTTTATCCCGGATCCCTTGTAGTAACCTGTCTCCCTATATAGGTTCCACTCTACTACATTTCAGGAAGATGTGGTCAGTTGTCTCTTCAGGGTGCCCACATAGGGGGCACTGTGTGACTATTGGAATGTCTTTCTCTGCTAGCCGCGCCCTGGTCGGAAGCAGGTTTGCTATTGCTCTCCATAAGAAGACTTTTACCTTCGGCGAGGTGCATAATTTCCATATCTCTTTCCAGCATAAATCCGGTATTGGCGGTGTCCAGATCTTCCTCCTCTTGCACGGGTCACGATAGGCACTTTTGACCATGTAATCTCCAGAGTTGTCCGCTTCCCAGTACCACTGATCCATTGTTTCGTACCAGCTGGGGATGATTGAAAATATCCTATTACATGTTATCTCATTAAATTGTGCATGTACCTTGCTTGCGTCCCATGCTCGGCACTCCTGTCTGTACATCTCGCAGACGCGCATGTCATTTGAGATAGTCCCCCTTCTTTTTCTTTCGGACTGTCACCGTGTAACCATGGGTTCCCTAGCACCCTACAGTGTCCAGGACCAATATTTCTGCGTGCATTTTGTATGATCATTGACCTTCCTTCGCATATCCCTCTCCACACATAACTTGGAGAGTTCCCCAATGTGGCCTCGAAGAATGTGCTATGAGGGAAGTACTTAGCCTTTAGTACCTGACTTGGCAAGGATTCTGGTTGTGTTAGGATTCTCCATGCCTGCTTTCCCAGCAGTGCGAGGTTGAATTCCTTGAGGTTGAGAAACCCCATTCCTCCCAGTTCTTTATGTTTGCACAGATCGGCCCACTTTCGCCATATGATGCCACTCATCCCCGCATTTCCCTTCCAGTAGAATTTATTGAACATCTTCCCAATATCATCTAGAAGTTTTTGGGGGAACATAAACACCTGCATGACATACGCTGGTAGTGCCTGTAGAATAGATTTAATCATTATCTCTCTTCGTGCTGAAGACAAGAACCTTGTAGACCAGGTTGTAATGCGCTTGGAAATGCGTTCTTTAATGTATGCTAGTGTTCGTGTCTTGTTCCGTCCGAGCAAGTTCGGCAAGCCTAAGTAAGTGACTGCCTCCTTCTCCTCCCTAAATCCTAATGTGATGGTGATTTCTCCTCTTATCCCCTGAGGTGTATTCGGGGAGAAGAATACTGATGACTTTTCTCGGTTTATGAATTGGCCTGACACCCTCTCATATATACGCAGGCACCTCATCATTTGTTCTGCTTCTTCCCTCTTAGCTCTGCAAAATATGTAGCTATCATCTGCGAACAGAAGATGGGATACTTCTGGCGCTTCCGTTGCTACTCTTATCCCCCGAATGTGTCCTACTCTGGTAAACTTTTGCAAAAGAAGGGATAGTCCATTTGCACATACTAGGAAGAGGTAGGGGGATAATGGGTCCCCTTGTCTAAGCCCTCTTGTCAGGATAGTGACTGAGTGTGTGACCGTGGAAATGCACGTTAGTATAAGCTGAATCCATCTTTGACTGTATTCGAGCGCTTGCATCATCTGACATAGGAAGCTCCATTCCACCCTGTCGTAAGCTTTACTCATATCAAGCTTTAAAGCCATGAGACCTCTATTTCCTCGCGTCTTCCTTCGTACATGGCTAAGCACCTCTGTTGCTACTACAATGTTGTCTGTTATAAGCCTTCCAGGTACGAAAGCACTCTGATACTTGGAGATAATCCCGTTCAGCGATTCTTTGAATCTGTTTACCAGCACTTTTGATATGATCTTGTATATGACATTAATAGGGCTATTGGCCGATAATCCGCCAGGGCATCTGCTGTTTGTTTCTTTGGGATCAAAACTATATTCGTCTCATTAACTCCCTCCGGCAGCCGTCTTGTGTCCACAAAATTCTGAATGGTGTCTATTATGTTTAGCTTTAACATGCCCCAGCTTGCCTTGTAGAATCCTGCATTCAACTCATCCGGCCCTGGGGCTTCCGAGGAATCCATCCCAAATAGTGCCCCCATTACTTCCTCCTCGTCTACTCGTCTCAGGAGAGACGCATTTTGTTCAGTCGAGATAGTTGGTCTTATGAGATCGAGCACTTCCCTGCATTCCACTTCTCCTCCTGTAAAGAGGTTTCCATAAAAGTTTGATACTTCGTCTTCCAGCCCTGTCCCCCATCCTACAATGTCACCACCTACAGTTCTGAGAGTATTAATATGGTTTCTTCTTCTCCTCTCAGTTGCACATTTGTGGAAATATGAGGTGTTCTGATCCCTTGTGTCAACCATAGCTGTTTGGACCGTTGTCTCCAGTGCATTTCTCTTGCAAGGAGGAGGTCATTTAGTCTTGCTGCTTCTCTACTGTACTCCTCAACTCCCTGGTTGTCCCTTCTATCCCGTAGAATAGCCACAGATTTGTGGAGAGTCCTGAGCTCTGCCCGATCCTTCTTATGTTGTATCTGTCCCCACTTCTGCAACCTGTCTCTAACCCGTGCTAATCGGTCCAGTATGCTTCTTCCTGTGCCCTCCTCCCATGCTGAAGAGGTTACCACTACGCATTCTGGATTTTGTATCCATTCGTTGTTGAATCGAAAGTGGTGCCCATCTTATTTATGAGTTTGCGGTTGTGCGGTCAATAAAATAGGGCTATGATCAGAAGTAGAGAATCCTATATTTAGTAGCCTGGTGTTCCCGAAAGCACAGGTCCACGCATTGTTTGTTATAGCTCGATCCAACCGAGCTTCTTTCTATTGAACCGTTCCCCTACTCTTCTCCCATGTGAATCTATGCCCCCCCTAGTTCGACATCCCTCAGTCCGCAGTCCTCCACCATTGAGTTGAACCCATCTAGTAACCCTTGAGGGTATGGTTGGCTTTCTCTGACATCCTCCTGACTCCCCACATTATTCATGTCTCCATTTAAGCACCAGGGTGAAATCATCCCTGCTGCTAGTGATCTTACTAGCTCCCACGTGAGATGTCTATAGTGTCTGTTAGAGTCTCCATACATGTCGGTGATGAGTACTTTCACATTTCTTTCCAAATATGCCTCCACATGTATATGCCTTTTTGAGGATGGGAGAGCACTCACTCCCTTGCCATCCTTCCAGAAAAAAAGCCAAGCCCCCGCTTCTTTCTACCGGGTCGACTCCGCACACTCCTTCAAACTTCATCCTCCTACATAATGCTTGCAGTTGCACCTGTGTACTGTATATCTCGCATAGGAATATAAAGTCGGGTTTCTTAATTGCTGATGTGTCCAGCAAGAACTGTGTTGCCCGAGGGTTCCCAAGCCCCTGGCAGTTCAATGACAGAATACTCATTGGCCCCCTTGGGACCTCTCAGCTAGTCCCGCCGATGCATTGTCCTGTTTGAGGTCAAAATCCTCTACTCTTCCTCCCTGCTCCAATCTTCTACGTTTTACTCCACTCTTTCTATTCGGTGTTTCCACCTCCTCGTTAATCACCCTTGCTTCTCTTGGCCTGGCTCTGCTTGTAGCAGTACTACTTTCCTCATGGTTTGTTTTTTGCGTTTCTGAGTATGTGTTTGTTCCCCTCGACCATGTTGCTCTCTTTCGTGGACCCTTAGCGAGATACTTTCCATCTTTCCTGTATCTCCTCCAATCCCTCCAGCTCCTCTCCCCTGTGGCTCCCTGACTCGTCATTGTGTGTCTGGTCTCCATCCCTGGTCATGTCGTCCCTTGTTCTCCTACAATTCCTAGCTCCGTCCACACTCTCTGGATTCTTCCTATTTCCTGTTCGATTGTCCTCCTTTTCCTTCCGACCCTCTTTCTCCCATGTACTGTCTCCTCCGTCTCCAACCCCCACTCGGGCACGCTTCCCAATTTTTTCCCGCCCCCTCCCTCCTCCCTCGTTCCTCTCCCCCTTGTTTCTGCCAATGGTCGCCTCCTCTGCCCCGCTGTCCGGCCCAATCCCGGCCAGTCACCGTTCGTGGCTGCCCTTCCTTCCCCGTGCCCATCCCTCTGTCCCCCCTTCCCCGTACCAGTTCCCTGTCCCGCCCTCTGTCCCAATTACTGCCCGTCATCCGAGACCCGTCCCTCGATCGGCGTCCCTGTCTTCCCCGACCCCAGCCCCTGCTCCGCCCGCTCCTCCGGGCGTCTGATTCGCGTCCCTGTCTTCCCCGACCCCAGCCCCTGCTTTGCCGTGCGTCTCCAGTCTGGGCCGGTCGCTTCCCGGTCCGTCGTCCCCGTCCTGTTCCCATCCCTCCTTCCCCGACATCCGCCGGGTCCCTGTCCCTGTCTTCCCTGACTCAAGCCCCCTCTCCGTCTGCTCCACCGTTCGGCCCACACATCCACTTCCGCCTGCGCGCCGCCTACCCTCCCCCAGAACCGCCTCTCCCACTTTAGATCTGCGAGCTCCTTGACGAGCCTCAGCTCGTACCGCCGCACGAGTCACAGGCTCTGACTCCGCCTCCTCGCTCAATCGTGTCGCCACCGCTCCGATTTGGTTTGCCATCGCCGAGAAAACGTCACAAGGACGAGAAACCCTACGCTCTTCTGAAAGAGGAAGGTAAAGCCGCAGATTTTTCATGGCTACTTCAATTCTATTCTTCAGCCACACACTAGTTAAAATTAAATTGTTTGGTACTATTAATTTAATTTATTAATTTTAAAATTCAGAAAAATTAGAATTAATGTAGAATTAGAAATAAAATTGAAAGGAAATTCAGAAAATTATAAATAATAGGAATTATTCCAAAGGAGATATCATACGTCAATGTGATGAATTTTCTTTTATAAATATATAAATTTATTTCATACAACTATGAACTATTATTATAAATATTAGATATTTTTTTATTTAATCCATATTATTTTATTTAATCCATATTATTTTATTCAAAGACATTTGTTAAACAAATTTTTTACCACAAATATCAAATAAAATTTAAAATTATATATAAATATGTTAAAAGAAATTTTTTGTAATTAATTAACTGATAAAGATTATGAACAAGTTTTAAAACGTTGAATTTGAATTTGACTCGTTTATCAAACAAGTCACACCTTAACTTCAAACTCAATTATAGTAAACATGAAAAAAAAATATTTATCCAATCACTTAAGTAACTTGCTTAAAGTCCAATCTATACATGTATGATGTGTGATATATATATATATATATTAGTTCAAATACTTCATTGATATTGTAAGCATTCAAAAGTCTATTTTATGTAATGGAGGAAACGTTGCCTAACAACTTTCTGTAAATAGATATTTACAATGACTGTGTAACCTTACATGATATCTAAATGACAATCGATTTTTTTGTGTCAATTTTTGACTATTTATTTAGCATACTATATTACAGCTTAAACACTATTATCTAGGTAGAAATTCACTGATATTTAATTATTGGATGAATTGTTTGTGTTTATTTTAGAAAGAAAAAAATAATTGGTTAATGTATATCAATGATGTGTTATATATTAATTCAGACATTTTGGTGAAATTGTAAGCAATATAAAACCTGCTTATATAGTAGGTTGATTACTGACGAGTGAATTTGATTGAAAGCAGAGTCGGCTTTATAACATAACCAATTAAGCATTTGCTCTAGGCCTCAACATATTTTAAGGCCTCATTTTTTAAAAATATAATTTATGTTTTCCAAAATTTAAAATATAATGATAATATTTCTTTTGTTAAACTTAAATTTAATTTAACAACTAAGTATATATACTCACATGCACGATAAATCACACAGAGGTAGTATATTTATAGCTACGAATGTCTTAAATTTATATATATAACTATCCAAAATATGGGTACATTTTAATTTTAAACTAATAAAATGTAATAAAAAAAAGTAAAAAAAATCAACAAGAGTAATGTTGAGCACTTGATGTAACTACTATTTTGTGAACTATATGCAAATATGAAAATTTTTTGCATAAAATTTTAAATTCATTCAAACTTTTTACATTGTTTGACTTTTGAAAAGTTTAATTTTTTTATTTTTGGTTGAGACCTCAATAGAGGTCGGGCCGACCGTGACTGAAAGTACACGATAAGAAGCTTGGTTCTAGACAAAAAGAGTGACATAATTATTTTGAAGATATAGGGTCTAATATATATTATTGCATATTGAAAATTGTGTACATAAATACTATAAATTTTATTTATTAAAACACATATAAAAAGCATTACGAGCTACACACTAGTTAAATATAGTCATGAACTTACGAGTCAAATAATTTCCCTAATAATAAGACGCAATTGAATTTGTGAGCGATAAAAGCGCTCATGTATCTGTCATTTTTTGTGTGTTTAGTTTTGGTGATCTAAATACGAATTCAAGAGATTGTTGGTTTGTTCTGAAAATGGATGTTATGATCGAAGAAGGTTAATTAGAGAATGGGGGTTGACTACTACGACATATTGAAGGTGAACAAGAGCGCCACCGAAGATGATCTCAAGAAAGCCTATCGCAAATTGGCCATGAAATGGCACCCCGACAAGAACCCCACCAACAAGAATCACGCCGAAGCTATTTTCAAGCAAGTCTCCGAGGCTTACGAGGTTTCATTTTCTCCAAAACCAACCCCTTATTTGTTTCATTGCTTAAGATTTGGTTTTGATGGCTTGATTAATGCTTTGGGGTCAGGTGCTGAGTGATCCACATAAGAGAGTGATTTATGACCAATATGGGGAGGAAGGTTTGAAAGACGTGCCATCATCACCTGGGTCTCCATTTCCGAATGGCAGGGGAGGCAGGTTCAATCCTAGGAATGCTGATGACATTTTCACAGAGTTCTTCACTGGCTCGCCAGCGCCTGCCCGCTCCGGTAGGAAATATCCAGATGGTGGAAAGTTCGGGAACTATAGTCCTAACGACAATGTGTTCCATGACAACGTACCTAGTAAACCACCTCCGGTTGAGAACTCGTTGCCTTGTAGCCTTGAGGAGTTATACACCGGATCGACAAGGAAAATGAAAATCTCTAGAACAAAGGTCGATGCCAATGGGTATGTACTTGTTTTAATATATGTACTATGATATATGATTGCTTTGCTTATGTTTCACTTTGGTAGAAAACCCTTGTGATTAAATGATGGTGAGACTCGACCCTTTACTAAGGATAAACATCCACAAGGAAACTCATATACGTATTAGTCACTCTTAACCCAAAAGACTAGTCGATCTGGTTGGTTTTGAGTTTAATGTGTATACATACAGTCGTTTCATCTCACTCTCACAATGTGGGACTTTTGCTCAAGTGTGGAATTCCATCATTAAGTTTTCTTTAAAATTTGGTTGTGTGTTTGAAGTTGTTGCTTTACTAGGAATAGGTTGGAATGAGAAACTTCGGATCCGTTGTTTATGAAGTAGGCCTCCTTTCTCATTGAACATTATTATTGTTGTTGTTGCTTTACAAACATTACGGTCGACAAGTGCCTGAAACGGAGATTTTGACCATCGATGTGAAGCCCGGTTGGAAGAAGGGAACCAAGATTACCTTCCCAGATAAGGGGAACGAGAAGCCGAATCAGCTTCCAGCAGATGTTGTGTTTGTGATTGATGAGAAGAGCCACGATATTTTCACGAGGGATGGAAATGATCTGGTCATGAACTACAAGATATCACTAGCGGAGGCTGTGGGAGGGGCGACTGTAAATTTAACGACACTCGACAATCGCAACTTATCAATACCAGTGAGTGAGATAGTAAGCCCTGGATATGAGCTCATTGTTGGGAACGAAGGGATGCCAATAGCGAAGGAGCCTAGATATAGAGGAGATCTCAAGGTCAAGTTTGAGGTCAATTTCCCAACACAACTTACATCAGACCAAAAATTAGCACTTAAGCGAGCATTGGCAAGTTGAATGTATTTTCCTTACACTAACATATATACATAAATACACACCCTCAGTGATCTCTTTCCTTGTTTCTTTTCCCTTTGTATGCTATATCTATCATGGGTAATTTATTGAACTATAATTCGTTTTCTAGTTGCACGTAAACTCACCGATGCATATATTTTTGTATTTATTATTTTTAGTGGAGGAACTATAATTTGCACTATAACAAGATTGGTTGGTTAGAAAATACTTTATGATGTGAAGTTACCACGCCGTGGTATGGTAGCCACTAACTTGAAAATAATGTTTCTGGTTTGACTGAGGCGGCGGTTGTGTTTCGATTGCCTCCGAAGTTAACATGGTAGTTTCCCTGATGCACGTTCACTCATACATCAGGGTCTGAAACTTGTACAATTAAATACTCAAGAACGAACCAATTTTGTAGAATTCATAGAATGAACTACTTTCATGTAACGTTATCACTCAAAAAATTTTGAAATGATTTTCTTAAATACAATCCAGGGAAAAAGATGAATAGGTGGGTAATAGTAGAGTGAATTAAAGCAACATACAATGGAAGAGGTTATTAACCAATTATAGACCAAAAATCATCCCAATAGTATATGAACATATAGTGTCAAAAGTGGTACATGAGTTTGATATTCTTCAGACGATTACAACTAATAATAAGTAAGAATACAAACGAACACATATAATAATAACTATAAACAACAATACATAATAAAATGGACTGCAACTAATAATAAATAGAAATACAAATGAACACATATAATAATTGTCATAAACAACAATTTATATAATAGCCTGGGCCCAGGGAGTAAATAAGCATTTAACCAATAGAGCACACTCGGACAGTAAGTAGACACTATTTGCATCTGTACCCACTTTATAAATTCTTGAAGTATTTTTTTATTTGGTTGGTCAATTGGTTAAATACTTGAAATTGGGTCCAAAGGTTTTGGATTCGAGTCTGTTGAATCTTTCTCCCAACTTCTGTGGGCCTCTCTCTCCCGTTGAGAGTCAAATAGCAATATTGAGCTCCCTTCTACATAAGAGTGTGTCTTGAGCCAATTATTTATACAATAATCTTAAAAATCACAAGTTTAATGTTGTCTTGCTTCATTACAGTATAGTCAAGCCCAAATCTTGATACAATTTACCGATAAAAGAAATATTTATCATAACACTGTTAATTTTGCTAAAAAAAACCATTATGTCATTATTGTATCAAATTTTCTAATGCCCATCCTTTTACTTCTACTGTTAAATCGTCAAACCTAAACGAAAAACATCAAATTTGTAGAAAAAAACAGATTATCTTGACCCATTAAGATTACTTCATTAAACAACCACTGCCATTTTTTTTCATTAGTAACGGCGAATGCAAATACGTCGTTACAAGACAAAAATACGTCGTTACAAATTGTAACGGCGTACAAACTGCCGTTAGACGATACGCCGTTACTAAAGTGCCGTTACAATTTGTAACGGCGTACAGAAGACGCCGCTACACCAACACGTCGTCGTTTTGACGAGCCGTTAACGGCGTAACGGTCGATGACGCCGTTAACTTTGTAACGGCGTATTATTTTAGAAAATACGCAGTTACCAATTAGACGGTGCCGTTTATCTGACTTGACACCGTCAAATTAGTAACGACGTATTTTCTAAAATAATACGCCGTTACAAATTATTAAAATAATAAATTTTATTTCAAATTTGTAACGGCGTATTGTATATAATACGCCGTTACTATATTTTTTACAGATTAAAATTAAAATTAAAATTAAAACTAAAATTCAAATTCAAATTCAAATTAAAATTCAAATCCAAATCCAAATCCAAATAAATTAAAATTACAATTGTTCAAATAAAAATAACATGAATTAAACTACGAGTGTGGAGGACCGAAGTTGGAGAACATGCTCGGGTCGTAGGGAGGCATAGAAGGATTGGCTATTCGCATCTGCTCGTACATCCATTGAAAGCTTCTTTGTTGAGCTTCCATGTTTCTTTGTTGAGCTTCGAACCTCTCATCTTGCTGCGCAATACGCTCCGTCGCCTGGCTGAGCCTAGTTTGCATATCTTCGAACTGCTCTGGAGACACACCGCTGGAGGACTGGCCACGTTTTCTAGGTCTGGCCGGGACCTGGTAATCATCTCCAAATCCCCGAATTTTGCGTCCTCGGGGGAATTGGGCATCTGATCGTCCCGCGTCAAGCTTGAGGTCGTGACAATGCTGATTCGCTAGCATCATCACTTCAGCCTCCTCCGCTTCGGTCATTCTTCTTAAGTTTCCGTGCTGGTCTGTATTGGCCGGTCCATCCTCCAATCCTGCAACGCCCTCTTAAGATATATCTGTATGAAAAGAAAATATTAAATTAATGAAAAATTAATAAAGTAGGAAAAAAATAAAAATAAAATATTATGAAAAAAAACTTACGCGTTTCGCCTTGTTGTCCTCATCCTGTAACAGTTCCGCCTCCGAAGCATCCTGATCCGGTTCCCGATTAACCAAAAGCCAAGTCTCAATCTTGGCGGAGATATTTGTATTTCCCGACTCTTCTCTCTCCGTCCAAAGAGTCCGATAAGATTTCCGGCCAGATCGATGGTTAATCTTGTTGCCGCTCAAGCGTATTTCACTCATATGTTGTCCAATACTCCCTACACCCTACACATTGAAATTCATACAAAATTAGAATTATAATTAGATAAATGTTTCATACAAAGTGTATGAAAGTAAGGAAATACCTCGTTCTCGTCAAAGTGTTTGACGAGCCACCGCCATTGTGCTTTTTTCCCTCTAAATATGTTGGGAATGCCATTGCGGTTCAGATAGTCAGGCGAGACGTACAGTTTGTATCATGCCTTCATATTTGATTTCCGCTCTTTATAAGCGGACCACGCCGTCTCGCGAATCCACTCTTTGAGTGGATCTGAATCCGCCGGCAATTCATAGTACCGCTGTCATAAATAAAAACATATTTGTAAATATCCAAGTTATTTAAATTCGGGTAATAAATTGAGAAAGTTTTGAAATTACCCGAATTTTTCGCAAAAATCTCCGGTACTCGGACATAGGAAGATCACAAAACAGCTGGTAGGAAGCGTCGCACTCGCGTGCAAACTTTCCTACCATATGTTTAATCTTCAAAACACTCCAGGCCTCGTTGATTCCGGGGGGAACATACTCCACGGACGCTGTAAGTCCGCGTCCCAAAACAATCCCAAAGGCCCCCCGTTCTTGGATATTGCCTCATCTTCCAAGTCGAGGCAAACGTCTTGTTTTGGATCGACGTCCTTCCTGGCCATCCAGCTCTTCATATTCAAGCAATTCGGCTGCAGCTTGAAGTCGAAGTAGAGCTCCTTATCCGGCGTCTCGTCCCAGTCTAGGGAAACGAATCCGTATTCGTTCAACGGCGGACTAAGAGTAGAGGATGCTCCTACATTCGAGGGTTCGAAACCCGTGAATGTAGGCGGCACAACCCGGTACCCCCAACCGCCCCTTAGGGGCGTTTTCCTTCAAAATTACGAAAATGGCCCTAAGGGGCATTTCATTCAAAATTACGAAAATGCCCTTACGGACATTTTTTTAAAATTACAAAAATGCCCTTACGGGCTTTTTTTTAAAAAGTACCGAAGATGCCCTTACGGGCATTTTTTTAAAAAGGACCGAAAAGGTTCTTAGGGGCGTTTTTGGTAAAAATTACGGAAATGCCCCTTACGGGCATTTCATTCAAAATTACGAAAACGCCCTTACGGGAATTTTTGAAAAATTTACCGAAAATGCCCCTACGGGCATTTTTTTAAAATTACGAAAATTCCCTTACGGGCATTTTTTTAAAAAGGACCGAAAATGCCCTTAGGGGCTTTTTCGGTAAAAATTACGGAAATGCCCTAACGGGCATTTTTAAAAAAATTACGAATTGAACTAAACGTTCGATGAAGTTAGCGTTTAGGGTATAGTTTAGGGTTTACCATCCTAAACCCTAAACTCACGCTTTCACCGAAAGTGAGTGGTGTCAGAAATCGTGTTTTAATCCAACCATACAGATTGAAGCGTAATAGTGTTGTCGCTTATAGGCCAAATTTCTAGTAAATTTTAAACATGTATAAACCTCGATCTAAACCGATCACCCGTACACACATCCGTAAGTAACAGTCAAACCTCCGAAAATGTCATTTCCGGCATGAAATTTTTACGTGGTTTTCAATTTTGATTAACGTATATGATTTTTAGGGAGTGTACAATGATTAATTTCAATTGGGTAGTCATTTAGTATATGAAACGGGAAAATCATACCGAAGTCAAGCGTGAAAGTCAACAATCTTGACTGGTCTGATGGTCAAGATTGTTGACCACTAGTAACGGCGTATTCAAGATAATTCGCCGTTACTAAGTTATACATAATTATACATGTGTATACGCCGTTACTAAATTATACACTAATTGGTAACGGCGTATTATGGATGTATACGCCGTTACTAATCCTAAAACTTGAAATTTATTTTTCAGGGGCTTGTTTTCATGGAAGAGGTTATTTTTGTGGTTTTTTCTCCCAAACTTTGTTCTTCAAAAAACCGAATTCACAACTAATTTAATTCTGAAAAATGATAAATGCGTTGAAGTGTTTACGGAAATGAACAAATTTATTTATAGTCGGTTAAATGCCGTTAAATACATATTTGTCTAACTATCTGAGTTGCCCGAATCGTAATCTTCATGCCCTTCCATATTGTCTTCGTCGTCGTTGTGTTCATCCTCGTTGTCTCCGTCCTCGTTGTCTTCGTCCTCTGAATCAGCTGTAGAGACAGGCCGTGGATTTTGGTGTAAGTATCTCAAATCCATCCTTACACCACCCAGTCGCACCATGTCAATTCGATCTTCTTGGTACGGTTCATCTACTTCGAACTCTGGCTCTTCATCACCTGCACGAGCTAAACTGCTCGGTTTGTAGTGACCGCTATGAGAAACAACGTTGACAACCTTCCACGAAGTCGCAAAGTTCACCACATCCGGGTCGTTGATGTAGTACACCTGTTTCGCCTGTATAGCAAGTTAAAACGGGTTTTGTTTATGACAATCCGTGGAAGTGTTTCCGGAAATGAAGTCATTGTCGTCCTTCCTCACGGTTCGTTCGTCGTACCACCGACACTTGAACAAAACGACTGGCATGCTTTCGGAATAGGTTAGGACAACGACGTCCATAAGAACACCGTAGTAACATATTCCGTTTGCTTCAATCATGACCCCTGAATTTTGATTTCTTCGGCCTTGGTCGATTCGCAACGTTAAGAACTTCACACCATTCACTGTACACTGTGAATAAATCGCCGAAGAACGAGGACCCGCAGATAGTAGTATCAACTCTCGTTGTTCCCCTCGACCGGCAATCTGCATATTAAATTCTAATATTAGTTGCAGTAATTAAGTTGTATGAATTGTACCATAAGAGATATATTGTACTTACAACTTTTCCCCACTCAAACATGAATGACATAACTCGGTCCTTTAGGGATTTTCTAGGGAACCTTTGAACGAATCCTGCTCGATGTGATTCTACGTACTTATCTGCTTCGTCACAATTCTCAACAACAGTCCAATTCGCCCAGAACATCTCGGAAACGCTCAATTTCTCGTTTCGCACCACGCTTTTTACTTGTACATGTGGGGAAACAACTGATAAGTGGAAAGCTAGAGCTGGACTAACAAATGTTTCCCTGGCTGAAGTGGCGCGGTTTAGGTACATCTGAGTGAAGGTGACAGACTCGTGCATCAAGTACTGTTGGGCTATACAACCTTCTGGATATCGAGGGTTTCGCACACTTTTCTTGTACACGCCAAGTTGCCTACATTCAAAATATGAATGTTAATGTGATATTCGATTATACATTTCAATGGTAATTGGAAATGAAATTACTGAAGAGAAGGATCATACCGTTCAATTGGAAACATCCAAGTGAAATGAACTGGGCCGGTCCGCATAACTTGATCCGGTAGGTGTAGTAGCAGGTGAACCATACTGGTACAGAATGATGGAGGGAAGATAGTTTCCAACTTACAGACTAAAACCACCATATCTTCGTGCAATTTTTTTAGTGTTTTCTTCGTCGGCTCCCTCGTGCACAACACCTGAAACACCCTGCCGAGGTCTGCTAATGCTTCTCCTACATGAGTCGGAACGTACTTCCGAATGACAAGGGGGAAGATGCGTTGGATAAGCACGTGACAATCGTGGGTCTTAAGTCCGAGAAACTTTTTCTCATCAGGATTGACCTTAATCTTCAAATTTCCCGCATATCCGGAGGGGAACTTCACTGCTCGGATATACTCAAGTACGGCCTTCCGGTGTACACCCTTGACCCCATAAGGCGCATCAGGGAGCTCTCCGTCCTGGCCCACCCATTGGTCTTGGCGCACATTCTGTTCCTCGTACGTTCTCCTCGCTTTCAAATCATCTTTAGTCTTCCCCGCTAGTCCGAGAACTGTATCTATGACGTTGTCGCACACATTCTTCTCTATATGCATTAAATCCAACGCATGTCTCACTCTATGAGTTTTCCAATAGGGCAGCTGCCAGAAAATGCTTTCATGAGACCAACAGATAGCTAAACCAGTTTGTTTATTGTGCTTCGGGTGTAGACTAGGCTCGAGATAAGTATGACGCCTAATAGCCTTCAGTATGGCAGTCCCTGAATACCGCTTAGGCCTTCTACGAGTCTCAATCTGCCCGTTAAATGCCTCCGGGACAAAGCGCAGTGGGTGCTTCGGAGGTAACCACCGACGCGCACCTTGGTAAGATATTCTTGAGTTACTGCGTGAAGAGTCGATGTTGTCCAAACATAAGGGACATGCCTTACAGCCTTTAGTGGTCAAGCCACCCAACATTCCCAAACCCGGAAAGTCACTGATTGTCCACATCACAGCAGCCCGCATTATGAACGTCTCTTTCTTGGAAGCATCCCACGTGACAACTCCGTTCGTCTACAATTGTTTCAACTCATCAATCAATGGACGCATAAAGTTATTCAAACATTTACCAGGTGATTTTGGACCTGATACCAACATGGTGAGGATGTTATACTCCTTCCGCATAGCCATCGAGGGCGGAAAATTCAACGGGACATCAACTACAGGCCACAAACTGTAACTCGCAGCATTAGGCCCAAATGGAGAAAACCCGTCGGATGACAAGGCCAGCCGCACGTTTCGGACTTCTTCCGAAAATTGAGGATATTTCTTGTCAAACTGAATCCAATCAGCACCGTCCGATGGATGTACTAATACGTCATCGTCCTCCTTCTCCCGCTCACCATGCCATCGCATCCACTCAGCCGTCTCTTCCGCAAAATATAACCGTTAAAGTCGAGGAGTCAATGGGAAGTACCACAACGTCTTCTTCGGAACTAATTTTTTCCCTTCCATAGTAAACCATGGTTCTTTACAAACTCCACATTTGTCCAGAGCGGAGAACTCTTTGTAATACAAAGTGCATCCGTACAAACATGTGTCGTATTTCACGTGTGGCATTTCGATGGCCTTCATTATCTTTTTCGCAGCTGCGTAGCTAGATGGAAACGAATTAGGTTGTGGTAACATACGACATTGCTCTTTCGCGACCTGGGTAAAAGCCGCGTCTGACATCCCGGTGCTCTGTTTGATACACAACATCCTTAACATCGCTTCCAAAAAAGTATCCTCACTAGTGACAGCGCTTGTGGTTTTGTACAACGGTTGTTGTGACTCCGTCACCAACCGGTTGTACGCCGTCATCTTCTCTTTAGCAAGTCTGGCCTCGACTTCGGTCACCGAACTTATCTCCAATTGTGGGTCCTCGTCCTCGTCCTCGTCCTCGTACTCATCCTCGTCGTTCTCACCTTCATCTTTGTCAATCCTTACATCTCTACATGGATCTACATCATTCACGAACTGATGCACCGGATCGACGTACTCTGGAGTGTGCGCCGACGTCGAACAAGGGGGATTATGCGAACTTGACGGGAGACTCATATCTATATTTCGGCTCGAACTAGGCCGGCTCGATCTAGGCCCTCTAGCTTCGCCGTGATGGATCCACACATTGTACGATGTAAGGAAACTTTTCTTCAATACATGATCGCAAATGGTGTCCATATCGTGCCAAGAATAATTACAACATCTAGTGCACGAACACTTGAAACGTCCCACACCATCTGTTTGCGCGTTTCGTCTCGCAAATTTGACGAAACTGCTTAATCCGTTCATCCACTCCTCACTCATCTTACGGGATGTTATCCACCCACGATCCATTCTATATATTATACAAATAACTACGGTTAATAATCAATTAGAATTGACTATATTTATCAACTATAACAACAATTCAATTATTTAATTATTATCATTATAACAACAAAATTAATGGAATAATCTACGTGCATTTAACTTAAATTAATAAAATACATTACATAATGCATTATTAATAAAAAAAAATGTACGTACCTGCTAATATGGAGAATGATGATATGAACCGTAGTATTTTGAGAGAGAGTTGTCGAAAAATGGAGATGATATTACGGAAATGCCCTTGTCGGGAAATATAAAGTAGGAGAGAATTGGGAGAAAAATGTGAGGAGAATGGGAGAAGGGTCTGTGAAGATTTATACATTGATTTTGTAACGACGTATTTAGGTAAATACGCCGTTACTAATTAACGGTAACACAACGACAGAACGGTAACAAACGGTAATATAACGGGAAGATTTTGTAACGGCGTATTTACCTACATACGCGTTACAAAATAGAAAAAGTAACGGCGTGCGCAATAAAATACGCCGTTACAATTAGTAACGGCGTATACTACTGCGTACGCCGTTACTAATAATTTAGTAACGGCGTATGCTTCGTGTATACGCCGTTATTAAAGAAAAATCTGATAGTGAACGAAGTAAAACTAATTGGACGATATATATGTTGAAAATATATGAACAATAAAAGACAAATTTTGTGTGGATACCATCTTCATCGTAATGATGGTTTTGACTGAACAAGAAAAACTTCAGCTCATGGGTACATTAAAATATAAATCAGATTTGAGCTGTTTTTGTCATCTTTTTTTGATAAAAACCATATGAAAGAAGTTAAATTATTCATAATCAGCTTCTTCTGATGTTCCCTCGATATAAAACAGATGGAAAAATCTGAATGATCACGCGACCTCTATCATATGCGGGAGGTTGAGATGAAGATCAAGCAGTTTCAATCCTTCACGCAAATGTGTGTTTAAAATCAACGGCGTAGAACAGATCCATGTCCACGGCGACGGAGTTCTTGCTGGGTTTTTGAACGATGGCGGCCAAGTTCTTGATACCGAATACAGAAGGAAAGTTAGTCTTAGTCTTGGAGTGGCAAAACTCGCTAAACACTGTTTGCACCTACACCCATTTAATTAAGAACTTAACATCTCAACCAAAACTTCCTTTAAGTATTTCAGTACATCACTTGGTCTAGCATTGTTAACTTTGAAGAAAAAATGATGACATGCTTGAACATGATGGACTTATTTTTTTAATGACAAAATTACCCTTTAATAAAATTTATAAAAATAAGAAATGCATCATTTTTCTTGCCATTGTTTCTTTTAAGCAAGTGTTTTTACCTTTTATATCTCGTTTAAGCAATTTATAATATGGTTGAGGTAGATGGTCTATCTATGTTTTTCACGACTAACTTGTTCATGGCTAGTTAAACAAGCCGAGATTTCAACGAGTCACTCACGCTCGATTCGTTAAAATTTGAGCTGAATTCAAGCTCTAGGTTAGATTTGTTCAATAAACAAGTCAAGCTCAAGCCTTACATTTTAAGACAATATAGGATCGTGAGCTGACTGGTTAAATGTTTAATTACTTACTTTTCATAAATATTTATAATGAAATTGAATAAGTGTAATTGAGTTGAGTCCATCTAGAGCTTACTCGTTTAGCATTTAATATATTTTAAATTTTATTTTATTTCATATTAATTTTAATTTTTTAATGAATACTTGTATTAAAAATCAAGTGAATCGAGTTTGATCTGAATCGAGCTCGAGCTTAGTTGTATAAGTTCTTTTGAGACCAAGCCGAGTTCAAGATGAACATTTTTTTTACGAGTCAAGTCGAGCCCAACATAATTGAGCCTCGATCCTAGCATAAATTATTCCACATCCACATCCACATCATAGCATTCTTTCTTCCAACTCACTTATTCAATTTCAGACGATAAATTATCCCTTCTTCATATAAATGCTAGCGGTTATCTCCTTTATACTTGAGTTTCTCACGTTTTCTTAAGCCACTAAATAGGCACATTAGAGGAATGTTGTGGACAAGGAGATTTTTGCACTTGAGGCAAATAACACTTGGATTTTGACAAGTTTTCCGGCTCATAAATGTGGCATTGACTATAAATAAATATAAAAAGTCATTTATCACGGTGATAGAAATATTGAGCGTTTCAAAACATGCTTAGTTACTAAGAGTTACACACGTATAAAAAGCGTTGATTTAAATAACTTATGTCGGTAGCCAAAATGGTCACCATTCCTTACAAGTTCTCCATTCCTACAACTTGACAGTGACCGCTTCGTCGACTCGACGTGAATAATGTTAGATGTGGAGTTAGTCCATAAACGTAAATCATGAATCAAACAAACATGTGTATATAATTGAAACAATTAAATTGCCGATACAAGCAAATTCAAATTAATAATTCAATTTTATTAATAATAATCATACAATTTGAACAACTGTAACCAAATATTATATAACCTGGAATCGGTACAAGACCGGTTGACGGAAACAGAGTTGAGTTTTGTCGAGGCACGATAGTCCGCTTTCCTTAAGATGATTGTTGCGCCGTATGGACAACTCGCTACTAGAATACAACAACGAACGAGATCGAACTCGTGATGCAGAGAGTGATCGAAGAGAAACGATTTTGACAAAGGTTCACCGACTAGTGTTTTCTTGGCGTGTCTGGGTCAAATGATTTTTCTCTACTTATAGAAGAAAAATAAAATCCTATTTTAGGAAAAATACTTCTTAATGGAAATAATTCTCTTAGTGAAATTATATGAAATTTTGAAGGCAATAACTGAAATAACTTACAAAATCATTCTTTTAGAAAATTATGAGATTTCCATAATTTATTTCTCAAGAGAAATTAATTATTAATAGCTTCCACATTACATTTTTTTCTTTAAACTCAATCATTTTTGTTTGGTCATAATTATGAGCCCAACTGAACGCGGCGAGCTTAGGGTTCAATTTCTCATTCACCATTTTACCCATCTTGAGCTTTCGATATATCGTTAGAAAGATCTCATTTCATAAAATATGTAAACATATTACACAATATTTTATATCGAGTCTTGACGTTCTGAATCAAGACTCACGTTGACGTAGTCACATATTAATACACTTATTGTACATAATTATACAATTAATTCAACAAATAATGCATTTTACATGTCTAACTACTTGAAGAAGTGTACGTGAAGGTGTTACCAGGGTTCTCCAAACAAGGAAGAAATCATGTGTGCATCATCTCCATATTGCCAAACATCACACAATTAGTATCAAAATTTCATAGAATCCATATTGAGATTGGGTACCTTCATTTTCCAATCAATAATAGTGTCGTCACTGTGTTTATTTATGTGGATGATGTTATTGTTAGGGGTAATTACATATCAATACACCTTCCGAAACTTCATTTCAGGATTGGTACCCCAAGTTTGATTTTTTTGTTCTCAGTCCCCGAAATTTTGTTTCATGATACTTAAATCCAATTTTGTGACAGAAACTGTTATTTTTTTTTAAATGACCAAAATCCCCTCGTTGTATAAATTTCAAATGATATAATTATTGATAAATGTGAAAAAAAATATTTTACCCTCACTTCAATGATAAGCTATCATTTTTCTCGAAGGGCATAGTTGTCTTTTCAATTAAAAAAAAAAATAAAAAAAGTCTTGTTAAATGAAAATTATGTCATCTTCTTCAACATCCTCTCACACCACCATCACTGTTTCTTCACCATCATCACTCTTTCTTATTACCAAATATAAATAATCATGAACACAAATCATGATTCAGAAATCCAATCACACATCCAAAAAATTACCGATCTGAAATTCATAATCAATAAAAAAATTTATATATTAATCAAATCATAAACGGGTAACAAAATTTTTTTTTAAAAAAGAAAATAACTAGATTTGCCTTGTGAGCCATGTCAATCCACATCAACGTCGCTCTAGAACTCGATCCGCCGATCTGCAGTGTCGAGGCTTCTCCGGGAAACATATATGGACTTGGAGAGGGTTTCAGTGGCGCTACGGAGCGGTCCAGTGTCGAGGTCGTCTTCTCCGACGTGCCGTCGACGAATCTGGTCTCCTTCGGCCCGGGAAGCCGTCGACAAATCTGGTAAGCTTATGGACTCAGAGAGGGTTGTGGTGGCGCGATGACTCCTGATTTGGCCACATCTTCCCCAATCGACGGCGAATGTCTCGATTTGGCCCCTCGTTCTGGTGAGGCGTTGACGAATCTGGCGAGCCCAGCTCCAGATCTGGTCTCTCTCGGTCCATATCTGGCGGCGTTCGGCGGCGCAGTCGAGGAGGAGACGGTGACACTTACGGCTTGTCTTTCTCCGACGATGCCGACGTCCCTTATGGTTCTCGACGACGGAGCCGCAATCATATGTGGGAGGGACGAAGGTCTGGGATGATGAGGATCTGCAGAGAGAGGAAGGTACATAATGAAACAGGGAGGTCAATATTGTCTTTTTGATAATTCTATTTAAAAGATTTAATATTTTATTTGTTATAAAAAATGACAAAGTTACCCTTAAGTCAGCAGGTCAAATTGTTATTCATCTGAGGATTAAATGGTCATTTTGAATTTATCAAATAATTATACTGTTTATCTGTTAAGGGCATTTTGGTCTTTTTACAAACCACATCAGTTAAATCTAACAGAACTGGACTTAAGTGTCACAAAACAAAACTTCGGGGACCGAGAACAAAAAAATCAACTTGGGGTACCAACCCTGGAATGAGGTTTAAGCGAGTGTACTGATATGTAATTACCCTTTATTGTTACAATAAGGGGTAATTACATATCAGTACATCTACCGAAACCTCATTCCAGGATTGTTACCCCAAGTTTGATTTTTTTTGTTCTCGATCCCCGAAGTTTCTGTTCATGACACTTAAGTCCAATTCTGTGACATAAACTCTTAATTTTTTTAAAATGACCAAAATGCCATCGATGTATAAATTTCAAATGATATAATTATTGATAAATGTGAAAAGATTATTTTACCCTCACTTCAATGATGAACTACCATTTTCCTCCAAGGACATAGTATTCTTTTCAATTATTAAATCAAACAAAAAAAAAAGGCTTGTAAAATGACAATTATATCCTCTTCTTCAACATCCTCTCACACCACCATCACTCTTTCTTCTTTCCAAATAAAATCATCATGAACACAAATCATGAATCAAAAATCCAATCACACACCCACCACCAGTTATGATGATTGAATAACATTTATCATGCCTATTTCAATCAGATTTCAAAATTTTAAAAAAAATAAATACATATCTGAAATCCTTAATCAATAAAAAAAAGGGTTAATTATAGTTTGCCCATACTACACTGGCGCGTTTTACAGTTTGCCCCAATTATAATAAAAGTTCAAATTAAGATACGCTAATTGTATTTTTTTTACAAATAATAATAATAATAATAATAATAATAATAATAATAATAATAATAATAATAATAATAATAATAATAATAATAATACAGAACCGGTCCAATTAAATAAACCAAAAATTAATTCTAGTTTATTTCTGTTCCTAGTCAAACCAGCTAAAGGGGTATTTTCGTCTTTCTTGAAAAAAATTTAGGTTTCCGTCCAAATTTTTAGATTTTCATCCAATTTCTAACAGAATTGTAAAAAAAATACAATTAGCGTATCTCAATTTGAATCTTTTATTATAGCTGGGGTAAACCGTAAAACGCGCCAATGTAGTATGGGCAAACTGTAATTAACCCATAAAAAATTTGTTTTGAATAATATCATAAACAAATAACAAAAAAATTAAAAATTAAAAAATGGATTTGCCTTATGAGCCATGTCGATCCATGATGGCGTCGCTCGAGAACTCGATCTGCCCGATTGTAGAGTTTCGAGACTTCTTCGGGAACCATAGATGGACTCAGAGAGGGTTTCGTGGCGCCATAGAGCGGTCCACTGTCGAGGTCGTCTTCTTCGCCTGGATGACTTCATCGTATCCGAGCACTGGATGGAGATATGGTCTCCCTCGTTCCGGCCAGCCGTCGACGAATCTGGCGAGCCGATGGACTCGGAGAGGGTTGCAATGACGCGACGGCTCATGATTTGGTCAAATATTCCCCAATCGACATCGAATGTCCCGATTTGGCCCCTCGGTCTAGCGAGGCGTCGACGAATTTGGCGAGCCCTGCTCCAAATCTGGTTTTTCTCGGTCCAGATCTAACGGCGTTCGGCGGCGCGGTCGAGGAGGAGACGGTGACACCGACAGCTCGTCTTTTTCCAACGATGGCGACGTCCCGTTATGGTTCTCGACGATTGAGCCGCAATCACCTGTGAGACGAAGAACGACGGAGTCGCAGTCATCTGTGAGAGAGACGAAGGTACATAGTGAAATAGGGAGGGCAATATTGTCCTTTTAATAATTCTATCATAAAAATTTAATATTTTATTTGATATAGGAAAGGACAAAGTTACCCTTAAGTCAGCACGTCAAATTGTTATTCATTTGAAGATTAAATGGTCATTTTGAATTTATCAAATAATGATATTGTTTATCTATTAAGGGTATTTTGGTCTTTTTACAAACCACATCAGTTAAATCTAACAGAATTAGAGTTGAGTGTCATGAAATGAAACTTCGGGGACCGAGAACAAAAAAATCAACTTGAGGTACTAACCTAAAATGAAGTTTTAGCGTGTGTATTGATATGTGATATGTCATCCAACATATGAAGCAACGTTCAGATAAAAAGTTTCATATTAAAGATCTCGTGAAACTCAAATATTTCATAAGCATAGAGGTGCTCATTCTCTGACATATATTGCTCTTACACAAAGGAAATATGTGTGCGAGTCTTAGCTGATAGTGGCAACACTAGCTGCTAGTCATCTTCATTCCCTCTCCCTTCACAACATGGACTCTCCGTTATTGTAGTCCCTTTGTCGTGACGCATGCCATTATCAACACCTTTTTGGTCGATTATTATATTTTACCGTTACTCGCCCGTACATGTCTTGAGTCAATTCATGTATGCCAAACGTTCATCTCAATAATGTCTTTCTTGTCTTTTGTTATATGAAGAGTTTCTCTCGACAAAGCATTTTTCTATCCCCGTGTAGTCCTTTATCATTGCGTGCATATTGTGATGGAGACTAGGCACGTTGTTCCGGTTATATTCTATTTATCGGCTCTTCTTATATATCATGGTTGTCGAAAATTTAAAATGTGGTCTCTTGTTCTTCCACCGAGATTAGGTATCGAGGTATGATTGTTACTAGTTAAGAGATTGTTTAGTTACAACTTCTAATAACTTTTTAGGACTTGCAGTTCCCCCTAGTTGAGGTCGTTCCTTTATTTTTGTACAGTCTCTATCCCCATTTTACGTGAGTAGACCAAATATATTTATATTGGTTACCATTTTGTTCTTCAACAATTCCAAGCCGATGTTCTCACCCTTTCTCCAATATTCGGTTAATTTCAATTGACATACATTTCACTAAAGGACTAGACGGTGATCGATTTCATGAATTATTAAACAACTTGGACATTTATACTATTCATGCTCCAACTTGAGGGGAGTGATGGATATGAATTATAATATACAGGGAAATCGTGCTAATTGACTCACTGCTAGCGTGAGATTAGAACTAGCGACTTCATATTTATTACATGAGTTCTCTGTTATTTCACCCACAACTTTTCATACTGACTTTCGCAATTACATGACTCGAAAAAATTAGAGCTAAAGCTCGATTCATATGGAAACAAGCAGATGAAGACGAAGATGACCTTAAATGAAATACTCAAGATTCCTCCATCAGAAATAAACGAGATGTTCTAGCAAGTATGAAAGAACCATTTGTTCAACCTTCTCCAGTTGTCATGTTTGAGAAACATGCAAATGTTGTTCACATGGTAACTGTGACAAGAGATAATTTAGAATTTAGAAGCAGAGTTTAATTCGAAACAAATAAAATATGAAATAGAGTTGCTTCTTATTTCCAAACTATTTGAATAATACATAACATCAATCTCTCACCCAACAACAGCTCATCAGCAAAACTTGGTGCCTAAGATGAGCCTATCTATGAGGTTACAGCCTAGAGGGACGAGGTGTTTGGAATCATTTTGGAAATTAGAAAATAAATTGGGGCAATGTAGTCTTTTCACAAAAAATCAAAAGAGTTAATAATAGAGAGAAAAAAACTCTTTTTAGGTGACCTCCCAAATTAAAAATATATATATATAACTAGGTAACGTATATGAAAAATACATACGTTTAGGTGTACTTAGCTGAGATTACCCTTTAAAGAAAGCTTTTCCGGAGAATAGAGAGAGTTGAACACCCCCCCTTCCCCCCACAAAAAACAAGGAATTTCCCGAAGAAAAACTTGTTTGAATCTATGGTTAGACTCTTACTCTTAGGCATCGTGCAGTTTGAATCTGTGGTTAGACTCTTAGGGAAAGACTTTTACTCTTAGGCATCGTGCAGTTCGGCTCGCTACACTAGGTGCTTCATTCGCTTTCCCAAACTTACTCTTTACAAAGAGCAACAAAACAAGTAGCCACTCAATCACTATTCGGCTGTCGGAAGGTCACTCCCTTGTCCCCCTTCTTCCTTCAAAACAAGATTTTTTGGAGAATGGAGGGAGTAAAATTAATTAATAAAAATGCATCCTCTCTTCTTGTGCAAAATAACTTGAACATTTTAAATTAATAAATAAATTATAATTAACTAATAATTCATAACTTATTAGCTAAATAAATGATAGAAATGATGAGAGATATATTATTGATGTGTATTGTAAAATACAAGAGACCTCTATCTATAGAGGTAATTAGAATAGAATAGGAAATCCTAATATATGAGAGAAAAAGAAACCTAATATATATGAGCCAAACCTCATGGGCTTAACCCAAATATGCTAAGAAAATCAACATAATAGGTAGAGAGATGACCAATTCTTAGGGTTTATCAGAAAATTTCCTTCAATTAATTAACCAATATAATTATCTTAATTTTATTAAGCCCATTATTTAGTATATTAACTTGAGCCACACAATATTTCACATACAAATTTCACTTAATGGGGTTTGGAATAAATATAGTCTAAGAATAATGCTGTCTCCTACTCCTTATCCTACTATCTAATCCCAATATATGTCTCCTCCATGTTTCGCATATCCAATATACTTTGAGACAAAGAGATATTGCACTGTGTCCAAGCGATTGACAAGTTAAGATTATACGTTGTCGTCTTCCCTTACATCGTCCGACCCTATTCCGCATTCTAGCATTCCTTATTCCAACTCGACGATATAACCTTTCACTCATTCGATTTCTATGAGAAATCATCCCCTCTTTATATAAATCAAGCGACCATCTCTTTTATATACGAGTCTCACACATTTTCTTAAGTTTCTAAATAGGCACATTAGCAGGATGTTATGGACCAGGAGACTTTTGCACTTAGGCGAATAACACTTGGATTTTGACAAATTTTCTGACTAAAAAATGTGCCATCGACTACAAATAAGTATAAAAAAAAGTCATTTATCCCCGTGATAAAAATATTGAGCGCTTTAAAGCATGCTTGGTTGCTAAGGTTTACGCACAGGTGTTGATTTAAATAAACTTATTTTGGTAGCCAAAATGGTCATCGTTCGCTACAGATTTTCATTCTTACAACTTGAGATTGACTACTTCATCACCTCGATGTGAATAATGCATTTTACTTGCCTACTTAGTTGTAGAAGTACACATGAAGGTGTCACAAAGTTTTTTTCAAACAAGGAAAGAATCATGTGTGTATTCTCTCCACAAGTCAATTTACAGACTTTGTCAAACATCACAAAATTAGTATCAAATTTTTATAAAATCTATTGTTGAGATTGGGTACCTTCATTTGCCGATCATTCGTCATTCACAATCAATAATTTTATGTGATATGACTATTCACAATCATTTATTTATGTGGATGATGTTATTGTTGCAAGTATCTGTGAAGCTTATATCCAACCTGTGAAGCAACATTTGAATCAAAAGTTTCATATTAAAGATCATGGCAAACTTAAATATTCCATTGGCATTAGGGGTGAGCAATCAACCCGGCCCAACCCGCGAACCCGGCCAAACCCACCCGTTAAAAGACCCAACCCGAAGTAATCCGGTCGGGAACGGGGACATAATTATTCATATGAGTCGGGAGGCAGGCTTGATATGTACAACCCAGGACAACCCGACCCAACCCACTGAATAAAGTATATAAAAAATTATTACATATTTAATATTATATGTGAGTTGGCCCAACTCACACAGATCAGGCTCAACTCAAGACATCACATGGTTGACATATACTCTCTCTCTCTCATATAGGTGGTCTCATTCACACCACAAATAATCACATCACCGATTCACCATAAAGAAAATAAAGACTGAATCAAACCTCATCTCTATTTTCGGCCCAACCTCTCTCTTAAACCCTAATCCCTCACCCTCACATCTCAAAGTTTTTTATTATTTAAGGATTTGCTTGTGTCATATATAT
This sequence comes from Geranium rotundifolium, assembly GCA_963920655.1. Taxonomy (NCBI): domain Eukaryota; kingdom Viridiplantae; phylum Streptophyta; class Magnoliopsida; order Geraniales; family Geraniaceae; genus Geranium; species Geranium rotundifolium. The sequence goes on from OY987323.1 coordinate 12,423,328, forward strand.
CTTCTGAAAAGAAGAGGTCCGCGTGTAGTTGTCAAATAGCGCGATCTCGAGCATCAGGAAGCCAACTGCGACGAGCTCGACCTCAAGAGAAACAGTTGTCACGGAGTCAATGATGATGAAGAACACAACACTCTCAACCCTGTTTAATGCTAAAGATTTTATGAAAATTAATTTGGGATCTAACCCAAAAAAACGGAAGGGTAAGTATAATGTTAGTCGAAGAAACAAAATGTGTTCTCTTGTTCTTCCACCGAGGATGAGTATCGAGATATGGTTGTTGCTATTGAGAATCTTAAAGTCAATAACAAAATGCAAAATATAGTCACGAGAGTCACCTAACCATAAATATAGATCAAATGTCAACAACAACACCATAAGTAAAATGTCAACAACAACCAAAGGCGACCCTATCATTCTCGGGGCCTTAAGCGATATTCATATTTTGTTATTAATTGAGTAAAAATAGATAAATCTATAATAACGAAATATATATAATCTATTTTATATTACAATGCCAAATTATTTTTATTTTTCGTCGTCATCCAATTATTTTCTTAACGTCATCCAATTATTTTAATATAACAAAAAATCCTCGTATTATATACTTTTGGGGTCTTTTGGTTAAAGGTCTCTTGCTATGTAGGGACGCCCCTGACAACTAGGGGTGTGCATAATCACCGAAACCGACCAGACCAACCCGGCCCGAACCGAAATCGAGGCAATCGGTAACCGAACCGAACCTAAAAACCAATTCATTCTCTCAAAAATAAGTGCATCTAGAGTGAATCAAACTTGGGTCTGGAACAAGTTAAGGGAGGCTCGCAACCACTGCAACACCCACTCCCTTATACTCTATTATACATATAAATATATAAATATCAAATTTAAAAGTCAAATTGAAATAAAATTGCAAGTGACGTCGTTTCCATTCCACCTTCCACCGATACATCATCCCAAAACTCTAATTCCAATCCTATAAATACCTCATCATCGTCAAGAATCAATCCTATTCAACTCTCATCATCTTTGGCAGAGGCGACCGAGATCGACGCTCCGACGCCGATTGACGACAAATACGACGCAGAGACCGACCGTCTGATGTTCCTGTGCTGATTTCGAGTACCACTGTACGAGTAAGAGGTATGAAATTGAATTAGAGTTTCGATTTGCATCTTTATGATTTAATTTTGCATCTTTTTGAGTTGATTTTTGCAATTTTCTAATTTAATTTTGCATGTTCACTTGTTGATTTGTTTTGAGGTCGCTTAAGCTTCTTTACTTCATCGTCATTTTGATTCGTGCTCGTTTTGATCAGAAATTTTTCGGGTGGGTTTTGTGGTGGTGGAATCGGCACTGTCGGATCGAATCTAGACTTTGGAGCACTCTGGTCTTTCAAATCCATGATCGTCAGTGTCTCATGGACCCATCTCCTATACTCACCACTCAGGCAGAAGAAGATGATTGGGGTATGCACATTTCCCCAAATTTTGATACTGTTATGTTTCATTTGTATTTGATGTTGGGTTTTTTTTATTGAATCTAGTAAAAATGGTACTGGAAATCTTTGGTGCTTTGTGGGTATTCTGTTTTTTTGGAATAATTGGATTTATGTTCGATATATGATTGGCCTCTCATGAATCCATGATATCATATTATCATACAATGTGCGGCTTGTAGGGACTTGCAATATCTTATGGATGAACTCAATTTGATAGTGGAATTATGCTATGATTCAACTCTATTACTAATCCAGAACAGTAGAACACTACCTCATTTTCAGTTTTCTTTAATTTTTGTATCTTTACATTTTTATTTTGTATGGCTACAAATCTTTGTGTATCCGTGGTTTTTGTAGAAGTGCTTTGGCATGCCAGTGATTTAAAGGTGGTCGTTATCAACAAAGGTAATTTTAGATATTTTGTTTTATTAGTTTGTTGTCAAATTGTGATCGGAGCATTGTATAGTCTTATATGCAACTGAATGTTTATGTAAATGTTAGCTCTATTTTCTGGATCTATGTTAAGAAATTTGGAGGTATATGTCGTTAATATGTGTGATTTGTATTTGCAAGCGGTTCATTTAGGATTGATTTGTGTGATGTTAAATATATATTTTTTTGCTCAATATGTTTACTTCAAGTTATTGCTATTATTTTTGTATATGTTTGCTTGAAGTTCATGCTAGTGTTTGAAGCTACTGTTTTTGAAGCTATTATTTTCTTTAAATTTGTATAGTTACTTGAAGTTCATGCTACTGTCTTTGAGCTTGAATAGATGTATATGTTAAGATATTTTTTTGTTTATGTTAAGTTAACCTACGGTTGTGTTTCAAATTCAGGAAATGTGATGATCTTGGTGGGTGCAAATTGAATGGAATGGATGATACTGTAACTCTAAAAGAAATGCTGCCTACTGATTATTTTGAAATATTTTTTTGCTAGAAGAAATGAACTTGTACATTGGACACTGTTATTTTCCATGCTATTTTGGACATTGGACACTGTAATTTTGGTCATTGGACACTGTTTTTTATCATCGACATGTTTCTTAGATTTTAATATCATTATTTAGATTATTTTTTTGGGCTGATAGTGATGGGCCGAAAAAGCCCAAACAATTACTGGCCCAATTAGGTTTCGGTAAACCGACAAACTGACCGAACCGAACCGTTCAGTTGGTCGGTTATAACCAAACCGACCGACCACCTTTCGGTCCGGTTTTCGGTTATCAACTTCCAAAAACCGAACCGGTCAGTCTGGTTCGGTTCGGTTTTGACACCGTGAACAACCCTACTGACAACAGCCACAAGAGTTGGAACACCAAAAAGCACTTCTAAATCATAATATCTCAAAGAAACTATCACAATATTCTTATCACACAAAGTTTTCCTATCTAAAAATCACTAAAAAATATTGAGCTCCTCTTTTATTGACATTTCTCCTTCAACTCTACATGATCAATAGATGACCAAATCGAGCAATCTTCTTCTTCGGATCATCCGTCTTCGGCTTCTTATTTGCGATGCCTATCAATTTTACCCTATCTTCCAAAGTCTCCACTATTTGCAACTCGAATGAAATGGTTGCGCGGAAGGAAATCTTCCTATCCCTTACATGGGATTCAAACTGGGAGCTAGCCCAGCCAGAATTAGCTCGTGGTCGGATATTGTTTCCTCCCATGAGCATCGGTTGTCTCTATTGCAGGCCAAATGCTTAATTATTTGTGGGCGAGTCACTCTTATCCGTTCCACGCTTACTTCGTTGCCTCTCTACTACATGTCTCTCTTCAAGGCTCTAGAGTCGGTGTTAAAATCTTTGGAGGCAATTGAACGAAAGTTTCTTTGGGCAGTAGCAGTAGACAAGAGCTTGATGCCCAAGCTTAAATGGAGTATTGTCTGTATGCCAAATGATAAGGGAGGTCTAGGGATCAGAAGCTTGCATACGCTTAATCAGGCTCTATTGGCTAAGTGGTGGTGGAGATTCGCGGTCGATCATGTATCCCTCTAGAAAAAGGTTATTTGCGTCAAATATGGGTGGAATTACATTGACTGGGATCTTGACCGGAGAGACAGCCCGTCAGCTTCTTGACTGCTTAAACACTTGTTTTCTTTGTCAAGAGATTATAGGTTCAGTTCCTTGTTTGGAATGGCAAGACTACGCTGGAAGCTTGGTTCAGGAGATAGTTCTATTTTGGGAGGATCCTTAGGTGGACCAGCACCCTTAGCGACCCAGTTTCCCTGACTTTATGCCCGTGCATCCTTAACTCAAACTGCAACCAGTTCCTTTTGGGTCAACGACAGGTGTTGCGAATCCGATGTGACCTTGCAATTACACTTCCGTCCCGCAATTGAGCACCAAATTGTCGTCGTTTCAGCTTTATAGAGCCATTATTTTTTACTTTTTAATCCTTGGTGAAATTTTGACATTTTGTAGGTGGAAGACACAATTGGAGCTGAAAATCGGTTGAGAAAATTCTGCACAACAGCTGAAATTTTCTAGTGGTGTAGATTTCTCATCCGAAATCCGATTGGGGCCTATAATCTATCGATTTGAATGGATTGTGAAGATCTCATATATTGGAGAGGGTTTCAAGGTGGCACGATCGTGACTAGGCGAGTCACGATCGTGCCTAATTGAATTTTTGGCAAAAAAAACCCGTGGCGAGGCACGATTTCAGTCACGGAGCGCACACGATCACCACCATGAGAGGCACGATCGAGACTAAGTGCCAGAACTGCGATTTAAAGTGCAAAAACCCTCATTTTTCAGGACCCAACACTCATTTTTTAGCATACACATTTTGAGGCCTTGAGAGTTTCGACCTCCCAAAAAGTTTCGAGAGAGAGAGGGCTCTAAAGCCCTCTCTTTGAGGCCATTTTTGGTGCTCCAATGAAGGGTTTTCACCACTACCATCATGGGAAGAAGAAGAGGAAGCAAGAGAATGCTAGGAGAAGCTAGATTGGAGAGTTTTGAGCTTCCCAACACCCATGTCTTTGGGTTTGTGTTTGTAACTTTCTTTCCTTGTCTTGAATCAAGCTATTTCTTGTATGTGAATGCTTGAGCATCATGATTTGGGGGTAAAACCCCTAATCATGGGAGCTAGACTTTTGTATGGATTGAATTTAATTTATTGAGGTAATAATTTTAGGTTGAAGATTGTGATGTGTGATTTTCTTGATTTAATGCATGTATTGTATGATTGACCATCTATAGTATGTGTTTTAGAGAGTAAGCCGAGCCCGAGAGGGACGGATAGTCTCGAAACTAACAACTACCGAGGGTTGGAGGCTCGAGACCGGGTCTTGACACCTCTGATCAACCCTTAGCCTAAGATTGTCGGGAGAATTCGGTCTCGACGTTGGTTAGAACCTGAGAGGGTAAGAATTGACTCGAAACTAGGCCAATCTCAATGTCGAGAGGTGAGGTTGGTATTTATGGCATAGGTTCATCACTTGACTCACCTAAAGAACTAGTATTTCGATAATATTGTATAATGACCACGCATGTCTTGTAATTGTTTGAGCTTTGATATGTTGTGTGCATGTTTATTGATTCTACTTTAGTAGACTCGAGAGGTAGGAACCTAGCGCTCACTTCTCGGTTCGAAGATTGTTGGTATTAGAGCGGTTAGCTTAGGGTCTTCGGTTTATGGAGTGAACACACATTTGTATTGAGTGACATTGTGTAAGTGTGGTAGCCCTTATAAGTGCGCAAGACTCGGGTTAATTAGGAATTTCCCAATGTCGAGAGACGTGTTCGGTATTTAAAACATAGGCCAATGAAATGCATGCTTGTTATCGATGTCTCATTTGGTTGTTTGATTGCCTTGATCATAATGTCTAGTTCCTTCGGTTCTCGAATCCTTGACTTCCAACCAACAATCTATCATCCGCCTCCCCCATTTAATTTCTTGCATTAGTTGTAGTGTAGTTTTAGTTCTGTACTTAGTGTAGATTAATTTATCTTCTTGTGCAATTTACTTTATCGAGTCGTGTCGAGAAAGAGAGCACGAAATATCCAATTGAGAGACCCCATTTTGGCCCATGTGGATTCGACCAGACTTAGGTCGGAATATAAATATACTTGTTTGACCGCGTGTTGTTGCGCGTGTAGGGAAAGGCGTTTGGTTAGAAGATGAGAAATTTTTTGGTTACAATAATTTCTTACGACTTGCAATGTCCCCCCCCCCCCCCCCCCCCAAAACACCCGTTAAGGTTATTCTTTTATTTTGTACAATCTCTATATCCCCATTTTCATGAGTAAACCAAACATATCGAAATTGGTTTCCATTTTGTTGATCAACAAATATAAGCCGGTGTTCTCGCTCTTTGTCTAATATCTGGTAAACTTCAACTGACATAAATATTCACTAAAGGCCTTGACGGTGATCGATTTCATGAATTATTAGACAAGTTGGGCGTTCATACTATTCATGCTCCAACTCGATATATATATATATATAGAACACTGGACATTCACTCATTTACATTGAATATTCACCTCTTCTCGTTGGACATTCACATTCATTTGACATTCATTTATTTTCCATTGGACTTTCATTTTCATTTAATTTCATTGGCATTCACTAATTTCCGTTAGACATCCAGTTATTTTCAATGGCCAAAAGGCGGTTCTCATATTCTTATAAAGGGGTTTGGTTCTCACCTGTTATATATGTGTATATATGTGTATACTTTTTTTTTTCTTTTTTTCAGTACCCTGAATTTCATTTTGGGACAATCTACTCTTGAAATTTCAAAATACCTAAACTACCCCTGAAATTGAAGCAATATTAAAGCTGATCTAATATGGTCCAATTTCAATTATTGAAAATACCATTATGCCCTTAAATCAACTTCAAATTTTCAAAACCTACACTCTCATCTCTCTCCACCTCTCTCTCCTCATCCTCCGCCGCCCCTTCCTCTCCTCCTCCTCTGATACCCATCCCACAGTGGTGCCGATGTGGGGCTCGTCGTGGGTCACAGAGCTCCGCCACGGTGGCACGCCACCTTTGTCCCGGAGGACGTCACTTCCATAGAGCTTTGGGTACCTCTCGAGACACTCGTCCTGGACCTCCGAGAGCGCCTCAGAAGCTCTCGCCCACGGTTCGTGAGATTCGGAGTCCGGAGGGGTGGCACGTCGGGTTGGTGTAGCGGAACCGAGAAATGTCCTCAGAAACGGTGATCGGAGGGAGTGAATCATCTCAATCGAGCTCATAAACTCGCTCGTCAAGCAAGACGTGGTTGCACATCTCCGCTGAACTCCACCACAGCCTCCTGGACGAGAGCCTTGAAGCTCACCGACAAGGGTGAGGAAGAGGGGGTGGTGGAGAAGGAGCAGGAGAGGAGAGAGGGGTAGGTTTTGAAAATTTGAAAATAATTTATGGGCATTTTGGTATTTTTCAACCATTGAAATTGGATTAGAATAAACTATATTTAATTTTGGTTCAATTTCAGAGATAGTTAGGTATTTTAGGAGTAGATTATCCCAAAATGAAATTCAAGATACTGAAAAAAAGAAAAAAAAATGTAGGATATGAAAGTGTGAAAATTGTATATTTAGGTACACTAAAGTGTCATTTTCCCTGAAAATAATGACGATTGATTCATCACTAGCATGGGGATTACAATCAATAACATCATATTCATTACATGAGTTCTCTGTAATTTCATCATAACCTTTGGTACTGACTTCCGCAATTACATGACTCAACAAAATTAGAGCCAAAACGTGATTCATATGGATACTAGCAGATGAAGACGAAGATAACATGACCGTACAAGCAATACTAAAGATTCCTTCTATCGGAAATAAATGAGATGTTATAACAATTATAAAAGAATCATCTGTTCAACCTTCTCCAATTTCCATGTTCGAGAAACATGCAAATATTGTTCACATGATAACTGTGACATGCCATAATTTAGAATTTAGAAGCAGAGTTTGAGTAGAAATAAATATAAATATGAAATAGAGTTGCTTCTTATTTCCAAATTGTTTGAATAATACAAAAAAATCAATCTCCCACCCAACAACAGCTCAGCAGATTCAGCCCAAAGCAAGTGCAAACTTGGTGCCTGAGATGTGTCTGTCTAGGAGGTTACAGCCTAGAGGGAGGAGGTGTCTGGGAGCACCAGGCAGAACCAAATGGCACAAGGTTACAACAATGGCGAACAACACATGTAACATACACACCCCTTAATCCACCACAACATGTTATTCCAATTTTGAATTTGAATTGATAATTATTATTTGTGAGCGGCGCCCGCAATTATTCTTCAGAAGAGCGATACAACTGATTTGCAGGAGGTCAGAGTCGCAACGCCCTTGAACTGTCACATCAACAATTTTCTCACAATTGGGACAAGGGAATCATAGTAATATACTTAAATGGGTTTGTTATCATAATATTGCTTCACAATTGGCATGCAAAAAGCTGAAAGAAACAACCACATTTACACTATAGCTAACTAACTTATCTCTAGGGTCTGAACAAACTGAACGTATCAACTGCAATATGATCAAAACAATTTTGGAAGTTACCTTTTCTTGTTTATACTTGTCGCGTACAGCATTTAGTGAACAACCGTTTGGGTTTTGTTGCAAAACTTCCAGTGCAAGAATTGTAGTTTTTAGCTGTGCTACCTTGTAATTTGTATAGTGCTCAAGAGTTGGATTCTGCAAAATATTGACATCTCTTTTAATGTAAAAACCAAAATACCCAAAAAATGAAGTAGAAGGGAGGAGAAAAGATGGACGCACCCATGGGTGATCTGACTGATTGAGTGTCCATCTGGCAAGAAACACAGCAGATGCAGCAACCATTGATGGCAGAAAATTCAGGAAGCTATACTCCAAAAGAGTCAACTCTGCTAAATAATTTGCTAACAACTCCATCTCCATGCAAGGGGCCTGTACTTCACAAGTAGCTAAACTAGGAATTTGATTTTCTTTTCTCCTAAACTTACTATTTCCAAAGTAAAACCAAAGACAACAGATTCAATCTGCGGATGTACCTTGTAAGAAACTTGAGCTGCTAGGATGAATCGTCTGAAAACAAAAATTTGGAAACCAAAAGTGAATCAGAGATTATATTGACATCATTGTTAAGAGGCATTTTGCAAACACAGATTAAGAATGGTGACTGCATTACCTGAGAAATGTCTTTGTAGTGGGGACAGATAATTGAAAACGCAAGAAATTCAGAACCTGACTCTCCATTTCCAGTACCTGCCATCTAACTACAATCAGGAGCCTTATACTTCAGGATACATATCTTTAATATTGTTTGAAGGAAAATCTAGCACTGATTATGAAATTTCCATGTATACTAAGGAACCAGAGTTGGTTTAAGGGTCTGGTACATGAACTTATGTATATATATGATTAGCATGCTCTGACTTTGGAGCAGCACTGCGAGTTTACTCAGTATATGTGTCATTAATAAAACTACCTCCCTCCTAGAGGCTTGCTTAAGAATAAAAACTATGAGCACATATAACTTACAAGATCTGGTTAAGCAAGCATACTTTTGAGGCTTATTCTCTACATGATTTCCTAAACAACACTTCAAATCAGCTATATTAAATGATTAATCAAATCTGTGTAGTATAGGTGCGTGCTCAATTGCTTTACACCAGTTAAAAGTTTACAAATGCAAGGTACTTGATTTCCAAGTCACTCACTACTTAGGGATGGGTTAATTGATCATTTCTTTCTCTTTCCACAACATCTTGGAGCTGCTCGTACATTTTACTCATAGACAGCAACAGTTTTTCTTGTTTTCAGTTTCATTATGAACCAGACATGCAAAATCAGTTGGTCTCTACCACTTAGACAACTTTTACCATCTTCTCAATAACCGTAAACATTGTTTCACTGACATCTAAACCTATAAATGTAAATATGTGCTCACTAAATTTCACAAACTAAGTAGTGAGCCCTGCTGCAAGAGTACCCACTGAAACAGCCATATTTTAAATTTGAAGTGTAAGATTGAACAATAGAAGCATTCAATGTATAGTAATTATACGAATAAAGATCACATGGTTCAGTTGATAGTATACAAGTGCAATCTAGGTGATACATGTCCGAGGACTGAAGCATGGTAACAATGAGATGCCAGAAGAAAAAATAGCAGCCATTTATAGATGCCAAGTGGGCAAAATTTACCTCGCTTTTCCTGTACGTGTTGTCTGTGATAAAGCAAAATTCTTCCACTCTTGGTGCACAGATTTCTTCATACTTTCTTCAAGGCGAGAGAGGAAAGAAGCATGTGAGAGCCAATTAGATCATCTCAAATGCTTTGCAAATTAACCCCAAAAGGGAAAGAAAAAAGAACTTAATGCCTAACCTACCAAATCAGTATCACCACATACACATACACGTGCATGCGATCAACCTCAAGTAATTTGTGTTAAATTCCAACTTCTATTGATCATCATCATATTTTATGAAAAAATGAAATTTGAGGAAAAAACAATAATCCTGCTGGGAACAGGAAAGCGCTCCCACCCATCTGCTAGGCGTGTCAGTGTGAGGTAGCAACTCTGTCATATTATGTTTTTTTATCAGCTCTGTTATTTTATGTTCAATGATTTTCCACGAAAACTCTTCATCATATGACTGATATTACCATGGACTTTATGTAATAAACATTAGGTCACTGGTTCTAATCCCCACACCTACAACTTTGCTAACATCTAGAAGTTTGAGGTAAACTAATAATTATTTGACACATTCTTATTCAAACTTTAAATGAATGAAATGCACATCTTTTAGATCCTTATCAAACCATAATTCTTAGTCCAAACGTTGCATTCAGTGAGACAGTCTTTCTAATGAATAATGATAATATAAGTGTATGAATGCATCTCAATCTAAAGATCACCAGAATGTGTTTGGACTTACGAGGCAATTAGCATGCAAGTGACACCAAGCAGCTGGAGTCTTTGTTTTATAATATAATTTCCAGAGAGAAACCGATCAATGAGATTCACTGTGAGGTAAAGCGTATCTGGAACCAGCTTATACTCTTCAGAAACCTGAAGGATAAGACACAAATTAATAGTGGGAAGCACCTATATTTCTGATTTTCCATTGTGGATGTAAATTAACAAGCATATGCCTCAATTAAGTACTCGTATATCAGAGAATGATATACCACAGCTTCAGTATGTTTCCAGTGTCTAACCATTTGGCTTTTCATCTACTGCAGAACAGTGGAACCCACCTCAGAGTACATGTTAAAAAATACTATTGGTGATGCGGGAAAAAATGAATTTGTCATCATAATTAACATAGAGCCAAAAACATGTTGTGGAAAAAGACAAATTGGCAAATGCAAGAGACAAAATATAGAATCATTGGGCTACTTTGGCGGCAGGAAGACAAGAAGCCCATAAGCAAATTTGAACAGTAACACTGTCCCTTCAACTAAAGGTACAAAACAATCAAAAATTAACTTAAGAGGATGGACAACTAACCTAAATTATATGACCTGCTAGCCCTCAAAATTGATCTTACTCTGTATTTGCCAACCATATCAGTCAAAAAAGGGGACAACACTAAGATACTGATGGACTATTTTTCCAAATATGACTGATTGATATAATTTTGATGAGATACTATGGTGTAGCTTATCCAAGAGAAATTTAAGGTAAGAGTAATTACTTGGAAAAAGTAAATAATACTTATCCGACAAGTTAGAGGGCACATTGAAATGGAACGAACTTAAATTATTTTGATTTAGAATATTATGCAAAACAAGTTATAAAAAGGGCATCAGAAGGTTGCATTGCATTTTTCCCAACTCTTAGGGACAATGAGGCGACATATTTCATGATTTTGTTAAGTGGTAGAATATGCAGAAATATGCACACTGTATTGTTTAAATCTTAAATACATGCATACATACAAATGTATGTCTGTGAGAGCATGTCTATAGTTTTACTTATTATACATACACTAACCTCCACAAGCCAATCGATCAGAATTCCTCGCATGTTTGGAGTGATATCCCGCTGCAAGTCTTCCATATAATTAACTGAAGGCCTTCGCTCAAGCTGGGAGAGAAGTCACGGGCGTGTACAAGTTAGTACAAATATGTAGCTGACTGTCAGTATACATGCAAGCACACACGCCTAACAGAAACAGCTTTAAAAATTGTTGTCAAAGCAAGTTTCATTTTGGAAATACTATCAACAAATAGTGCGGTATTGACCTAATGATGTTGATGAAAACTCTGTAAGCATCTTACGCTAAATAACCGGTCACTGGCATGCTGATGATAAATTCCAAGAATCCTAAATACTCTAATTCCATTAATATGTTTAGATCTGATATGTTAAGAAATGGACCAATACTGTTCCACAGTTAACAAGGATACCACTCTTGGAAGCTATTGAGTGAATAATGACTGCAGTCATTATTAACATATCTACACATACTTCTGTGACATCTTTTGTGAATATCAGGATAGTAGTGATTGTTAACAGCCTGAAGACAATCCTCTGTGACATGTATCTTTTTTGCCAAATAACAGAATCATTATGTTTATTAACAGTATAAACACAAACCTCTGTGACACGCATCTTTTTGTAAATATCAGGAGCGTATATGCTGTACACTTGAGGATCCTGCAGGTTTGAATCAATATCCACAATGCCCAGATCATTTATGGATTCTGATTGCTCGAGAATCTCATCTTCTACAAAATTTAATCAAAACAGCAGAACTTTTATTTAGCATATAATGTAGTTTTCAAAGCAGTACATTCAAGTAATTACATTTTGTTAGAAATCAAACTTGCATTCAATACTGTATATATAGATTTCATTCATTTATAAGCAGTTGAGAACATAAAATAGCAGAGTTTTACTGCCATCCAGAAAAGTGCTCCAATCACACTGCAATCTTCTTTATTTTATCAGCTGAAAAAATTACATTGCACTCTTATTCAAAGTGATTATTAATCGAAACATGATTTCTTATCTTTTCTTCCTAATGCAAAAACTCGAAACAGAAACTAACCTTCTTGTAAAGAGCTGCAAACAGCAGGTTTGATGGAAGGCTGTGTGATAGTGTTTGCTGATTCTTCCATCCGTATTTTGGATAGTTCCTCAGCTAATTTGGTTTTGGCATCCTCAACAGCCACTGGAGCATCAATGGAGTCATCTGAAGCCAGCTTTGGATCCTTCTTTGAAGAATTCTGTCTAGCTTGCTTGCTAGTCTAGCAAACAGCCACACCAACATAATCAGTTCAAACTATCATACTTATATAAATAAAGCTGTAATATATTAAGTATGGGAATTACTTGAAGATACTAAGTATGCCCTGTTACTTGTATGCTTAAGTGAACAATATCATGGCTCAAGAACAATAGTAATGATAAATGATGCGACTTCAAAGGGTATCCTATGAACAGATAAGAAATTCATACTTGAACTCTGGTTGAATTTTTGCAGTGCATATAAGAATCTTCACTGACAACGTTAGTAACATCCTTTAGCACTGCCCTTCTCTTGTGTTGAAAGTCAGAAGGGCCAATGCAAGATGTCTTGCTCTCATCTGATGCTGATCTTTTTGAATTTACTCGTACACGCTTCTGATCTTGTTTGAAGGAAGGTTTTGGGGGAAGTAGTCCTCCTTCTGTGCCCAATGCTTTAGCCCGTGCCCGTGTAATACGGATTGTAGGCTGGTCAACTCCGCTGACGGTTGCATTTTCTTTGTCCATATCAACATGCCTTGTAGAAGAGCAATGCATGACTTCAATTATTAATTTAATTCATTAAACCTGATATAGTTAAGAATGTAAATGTCAGAACATGATAGTTAAGCCAACTAAGAGCTTTATTGCAAGGATAGAATGCCATTTACAGCAATCAAAATGAAGCAAAACAAGTCAATACAACAAAAGCATTAAGAGTAGCTGACAAAAAAAAAACAAATGAACACACACAGAAGGATGGAAGGGTGTTTCCCTGGTGTCAGTGATGCTATTTCTGTCGTCATTGTTCTCATAGTGATTATCTCCAGTTAAAATACTAGTTAATCATTGCGTGTCACTGTCAATAGCAATAGGATGCAGCACTTCAAGCCAGATTTTATATTTAGCTACATTTCGATCACTCAACAACTTGAAATACTTCTCAATTTTACCAGATCATCCTAGATACATATCACTAACTACTAGAGAAAATTGAGCAAGTCACTCTTGAGAGAATTTGATATCAGAAGGGTGAAATCCCAAAAGCCAACCATTATCTCAAAAACAAATGAAACTTGTCCTAATAGTCTGATATATGCTTGTCATATAGAATTTTTGCATGTATTTTCAGTTCATCATCCAATGGATACTACTTGTAATGACTAATGAGGGCTAAATATCTTTAAACTCACTACATGTTCAACGGAAACATAGAATACAAGTTCTTACTTAAGCTGAAAACCATGATAATTTTCAAAAGCTCAAAGTTTGCTTATTGAAGGATGTTAAGAAACAAAAAGATAGGAGTTCAGTGTCAACCACAAACTAGCTCATACAAACTGGTATACTGTACTCTTTAATATCACTACAGAATCAAGTTGGTAGATTTGGTAGGTTTATATGGCTGAACTGAGTCACAAAATCCAGTTTCACTCTAAGGAAGAGAGAGAGAGAGAAAAAAGGATTTAACTATGAATCTTGATTCAGGTGCCTAGGAAATGGAGTTTTATTTTGTCTATGTGTCGTATGTATTTCCTATCTTTTATATAACCCTTTTCTTTTCCCGGCCAATTATTTTAATGGAAGGAAATAAATAAAATTAAAATGAAAGAATAATGATGATGCATTCGAAAGTAAAATAATCCCGATCCTTCCAGACTCCAGCAGGCTATTTATCACCAAGTTTCTGGTTCCCCATTCCTTTGTATAAACCAAAAGGCTAAACTGGACGCACACATTACAGCAGATTTTACCCTCTAATCTATTCTATTCATATACATTACAAAGTAACAAATTAGACACTAAATTTATATACTTTCTTCCTAACTTGCAAGCTACTGAGAGCAAAAGCCAGTAAATGGAAATCGTCAATGTTATGAAACTCCTTCTCCCCAAGAACTTGGTAAAATCGAGTTGACCAATCTTTAAAACTCGTTCTCGATAGTTCAATTTTACCGAGTTCTTACCTGATCAAAGTTGGTCGAATTTCATTTTTATATTTTACATATGCTTTGAAATTGTTCTATAATTTGTGCTTTTGTTTTAATTTTAGTTGAAAGTATCTTATTTTATTAAAAAAAAATCGTCTTCCATATGAATTATATATGTATATCTCTCCGAGGAGAACTCCTTATTTCTTGTGTAGCCGAGTTCTCCTCAATTTGGAGTTTCAGAACCTGGGCAATCCTAAAACAAGCCAAAAACCCTATCTGCTTCTAAAACCTCTCACCATAACCAAAACACACAAATTAAACAGTTCCAATAATGAGTCTAAATTTCTCCAGTATCGTGCGTCAACCAAAAGCAGAATGCAGCAAATTGCACAAATATGAACCACACAAACACCATCAGAAATTAAAAAAAAAGAGGTGAAACACAAACGGGAACATCAGAACCATTTCAGCAGATCTACAGGGCGATACTCGAGAAGAATACAACAGGTTGAATCTGCAATCAGTCCAGAACCGAATTTCCCAAACGAAAAATCTATAAAAAAAAAGTGAGAGCAGAAACTTACTTTGTGGATGATGGAGCGGAGCGACTGAGAGAGAGAGAGAGTGTTGCGTTGTTGAGTGAGTGCGTTGATGATATAAGGGAAGCGAAGAGGAGAGGAGAGGAGCGTGAGCGGGACAGAGCCACAGTTTGAACTTAACAAAATACACAATACAAATGCCAGATTTGCTAATGCCACTCCTATTTCGCTGTTTCCGCAACCAACAAATATACCATTACCATTTATTTTTATTGTTTGTTACATTTACATTGTATATATATAATTATTTCAATTTTTATTACAAAATAGATTAATTTGACTTTTATATCACTTATTAGGAATTTCATTTATTTGAGGGATTGTTAAGAATGAATCATTACTTTCCCTTTCATTGTTCAATTTTCACTACATGTCATCATTTGTATAACCAGAAACAGATTGAAACCAAAGGAAACCTTTTAAACAACCCAATACAATACACATGTTACGCTTCTGCTCTACATTCATCGTTGCAATCGTCTATAAAAAAAATACATTTAGCGAATATTTGAGTGTGATCATAATGCGCATTTTTCAGTCACTTCTTCCACTGAGGCAGCCTCTGAACCACGACCTGAAACCCAAAATCGCACAAACAGAGAACCATTGTTAAAATGTAGAAATTGAGGATAATATCAGCAATATATAGAAATCAAGATCAACGGCATATCACATCACATAGATAAGTCGTCTCCTTCAAAAAAAATACGACTCAGTACAGTTTAAAAAGGAAATCATATAAAGCATTAATTAGATTTGCCCTTTTAAGATCATATCTATCTATGAGAGCATGAAAGAAAAAACTAGTTTTGCACACACACAAGTTTGGCAGAGGTGAATGTTTTTCTCTTTTCCTTTCTTGTTTTAAGATCAAATACGAACCGAATATTTGTTTTAGCTACTGATTCATTTCAATAAGAACTAGCTTCCCGAATCGGGTTTCCCGAGTTTTCCACCTCAAATTAGCCGTCTAAATATTCATTTTGTTCACTAAGGAAATATTTCATCTTCTCTGTGAATGTGTCCAGGTCGAATGAATATAGAATAGTCGATCGGTGAGGCATGCTTTATGTCTATTTGTATCATTTGAAAGTTATTAATACGCGGGGATTCAAGATTTTCAAAACGAGGTTCGGGTTTCTATATCAGCACATATTGATACGAAGAGGATTGTCGTACCTTTCCAGAGTTTTCTTTATTTCCAACAATTGTTTGACAGGCAAGCCTCCAAGTTTCCGGTTTCTGCGCAATAAAAGAAAATTGAGATTGCAGTAATTGGTGAATTTCTTGGAGAGAGGGAAAGAGTATCCATGCCTTCTTCAGATACCGGAGTTCAGTGTTGGTCCGTTCATTTAGAAGATCATTTCCATCTATGATCTGTATAGGGACAAGATAGAGCAAAACCTTAGAAGAATATAAACACCAGTAATGCTGAGAGAATACTTATTTGATCAGGCGAGCATTTCCCCTCGAATTTCTTCTTCTGTAAGGTAAATATTCTGAGGGAGTTATATTATGTAATGTTAGTACACGAGAAGCATATACCTCCACAATACAAGTTCCACAGCTCCCGCCACCTCCACAGTTCATTAATTTGCCCTACACAAAATAGGCCCTTACACATTTGAAAGTCAATCAAAACATGGGTAAATATTTCCATAATGTGGCAAAGGCACCATATCGAATCAACTTGTTTCACAAAACAAACACAACATTGAGCTGAAACTGTCTGCAATTCCACTAGATGGGCTAAAAGCCTAAAATGGTGTCATAATTATTGAGGAAGTGAACAAAATTAGAGAGAGAAGGGAGTAAGGAGAGGTACATAAGCAGCATAGAGGTCAATGTTATTATCAGACATGATGCTCCTCAACAGCTTCTCCCCACTGATGGCTTTAGCTTTGTCAACTGGGTACAACCCATCTGACCCTGCTTTTGGCTGCCATTAATCAAATATGAGTAAATAAATATACATATGTTGTATAAATGAAAAAATCAATGAGTAATATAATACCCACCCCAATGAATTCTAGTTGGATCTCTGGTAGAGATGGTGAGGAAGAAGATTCAGAAGTAGAATTGACCGCAAATGAGACTCTTGTGTGTAGCTTTTTATTGGGCTTCCCGTAATTCACGCCGCCGGTGGTTGCTTGGGGCGCCACTGAAATGGATTGGAAATTCATGGCAGCCATTCTCTTCTTTTTCTGTGTTTTCTTTTCAGCTACTTCGCTCACTTGGCCCTCTTATGCCCACCAATTTTTTGTTTAGGAAAAAAGATAGGGACAATGTCACCTGATTATTTCTAAAGTGACGATTTTTCATCTTAGTACTCTAAAAAAATTTTACTATCGTGAGTATCCTAAATTTGTAAAATTGTCACCGTTAGACCCAATATCCATTTTCGTCCATTTTTTGCAAAATTCTGTTAAACTTTGGGGTGAAAAAACTAAACTACCCTTTCAATAGATGGAAGATCTTTGATTTAGAATAAAAAGACCAAAATGCCCTACATGAACCTTTTAATTTTTAAACATGCAACTCCTCCATCTCTCTCACATCTCTCTCCCTCTTCTCTTTCTATAGACACAACCTCCATCTCCGGCCAATCCTCATATGAAATAATTTGCCAGTTCTCTGAAACTATACAAACAATCTATCTTTAAACTCAAAATTTTTGGAACTCCTCAAATACCCACCCCTACAACTAAGAAATCGAGCACAACATCAACAAAACCTTTAGAACATTTCCATCTATTAAATCAAAGAATCAAAAGTTTCATAACACTTCCTCCATGAAATGTATCATGCAATCGATGCGATCGATTGATTTTATCTTAAAGATTAATAGCTCAAAATCACAAGAGATAGTGTGTTTCTCTTCAAAATTTAAACAACAAATTCAATATATTTGGTGTCATGCCACATGGCCAAATGTCCAGAACGGCGAGCGAAATGTAGAGTTTTTCTCCCGTGTATTTTTTTTCGGCGATGCTCCGGTGAGCTCTGGCAAGGGTCGCCTACGAGATTTTTTCAGGCGAAGAGGAGAGGAAAGGGAAAGGAAGACTCGGGGAAGATCAATTCATTTCGATGGAGCTATGAACCTTTCCCCGGTGAGGCTTTGTCTCGGGAGGCTCCCAGGACGATGCTCTATTTTTAGAAACCCTTCGGCGACACTTTGGTGGCTTTAAACTTGTGTTTCTGAATTTACAATATTTTTGGGAGGTTCCAGGAGCTCTTTCAAACTTGGTTCCTCCTTTTGAGTACTGTTTCTTCTTGCTCTGTTTTCCAGAAACTTTCCGACGATTATTACGGCGATCTTCTGTCGACTTCGGGCTTAAGTTGCTATCTGTTTCAGGTGCTAGGAGCTCTTTCAAGCTCGTTTTTCCTCTGCCATTACGTTTTTCTTGTTGCTATGTTTTTCAGTAGCTTTCTGGCGACCAACAATTCTGTCTTCTTTTGCATGCAGAGGGAAAAACCTTTTTGTTGGTTTTAAGGTTGTCTTCAAAACAAGCCTATTTGGGTTCAGCTTCAAAAGGGTTAAGGGGTTACTTCCCCTTTTGGCTTCTGCTGAGTTTTGCAGAAAGATAAACGGGAGGAATTTTTTGCTTTGTTTTGTTCTCAATGAGGGACCAAACAGTTCAATTTCGTGGGTAGTGGGCAGGAAGCATAAGCTGGTGTTTCTCAAAGAGATGAGAGGGAGAGGGGTGTGAGAGAGATGGATGAGTGGCATGTTTTGAAAATTAAAAGGTTCATCTAGGGCAATTTGGTGTTTTTATTCTAAGTCAAAGATTTTCCATCTCTTGGAAGGGTAGTTTAGTCTTTTCATCTCAAATTTTAACAGAATTTTGTAAGAAATGGACGGAAATAGGAATTGGGTACTAACGGTGACAATTTTACAAATTTATGGTACCCACAATGCCAAAAAAAAATTTAGGGTACCAGGTGAAAAACGTCAACTTTCGAAGTAGTCAAGTGGCATTATCCCAAAAAGATACCTATCCTCGACTATACATCACTTCCGCATTTGGATCACTCGAGTACATTGAGATATCATAAATTCACCCATAATAAATATTTAGATGGAAAACGTTAAACTTGAAAAAAAAATTTTAAAAAAAAGCAAATATACCTTTAATCAATTTCCAAAATTTTAAATTATATCATTCATTATGTGTTTGGGTTTTGGGGTTGTTGAACTTCACCGATTTTGTTGGAATCGAGCTTGGAGACGACGAGACTATGCTAGGTTGCCGGCTGGACGGAGCATTATCGTTTAATGATATTACACTTTTTAGCAAGGGTCAAGCAGACGAGTTGTTACATGGAGTTGTCCTGAATTTCCTTTTTTGCCAAAATGACGTGACCCATTGCTCAGCACTTTGGAAAATTGGGGGATTCCTGGTCATGCATTAAGATTTGTATGTTTGAGGAATTGGGGAAGCAGGCAATAGACATGGCTTTTCTTTAGGCACATAGCTTTCATAATTGGTATGATTTTCTTTTTCCTATGGACCAATTTCTGTTTGGAAGATTGAATTTTGGGACCGATTTTTGAGTGAAACGATGAGAAACACATATATATCATGTGGATGAAATATGCCTAATTTGGGCTTGATCAAATTTGGTCTCAAATGGTCACCCAATCCAGATCTCATTCCACATATCCCTATCCCGCTCTGACATATTGTAGAGAATTTTGATACAGCTCTAAGTTGGGATTTTCGAGAGCAACTCGCTCAGTGGAGGAGCATTGTTCAAAGTATTAAGAAGTCTTATCAACCTCGCATCCTCAAGAACACTCGACACCGAGAAATGGAACATTTCGAGAAAAAGTTTGATCAGTTTATAATTCAAGTCGTCACCGTCGAAAAATTTTCTAACTTTTGTTGCAATTTCGAAAAACCATAAATCAATTTAAATTAGAAAATATTTGGCTTTCCTGAGAATTTTGAAGACCCAATTTCATAAATCAATTCAAAAGGGAACTGATTTTAAATGAATTCGAAATCAAATGCATAGTTTATTTTGGATGGCCCTCACTGGAAGAGTTTAATATTATTAAGGGACACTATTCCATCCCGCCAGCAACCCTAGCGTGGTCTCGTTGTCTACGAGCTCGATTATGGCAAAATCGGTGAAACCCTAAAACCCAAGCACATAACAAATGACATGATTTAAAATTTTAAAAAGTAACCAAGTTCATTTTGATCTTTTTACTTTCAAATTTACAGGTGGAATATTATGATCTCTCAGTGTATCTGAGTGACCTAAATCTTATTTATAGATGGTTGTGTAGAAACAGTGTATAGTCGGGGATAATTATCCGTATTTTTTCTTTTTTATTTACATTTCTTCTCCATATATAAAAGGGAAAATCTCACATGACTACCATTAGAATAGATTGTTTCTTATGTAAATAACTTTAAAATCTATTTTAGTATCACAAACCTTTTAGAATTCCAATATCCTCACCGTTAACATTTTCATTAACTTCCTTTAAATAATGATTTATTTTCATTTTCAATTTTGTTGAAAATGCCAAAATGCCCTCAAACTTATTTTAATTTCAAAACCTACCCCTTCAACTAGCTTTCTCTCCCTCCTCACATTTTCTTCTCTCTCATCCCACTTAGATTTGCTCCCCCTTTAAATGTCATGAGGTATATTTCTATTGTTGTCATCTTGAAAGGAATCTGATAAGTGGTAAGCACTCGACGACTGTTCTTGTCCTGAAAATGAGCTAAAAAGTCCACCAACACCGAAGTATTACAAGACAAAGTTAGGAGAGGAACTGTCACGCTCCCAACTTCAATAGAATTTCTCTAAAATGTACAAATCAAACTTGCATAAATTTGATCGGAGCTCATACCACGAGCCCGGTCATAACCAAGTTGGGTCGGATTGCCACTAATGTCCTCGGTCTTTCCTAAGCCCAAAATTACTTTATCGTAGACATCTTCATTTTTCTTGTCCCCCTCTGAGCGGTCATTGCTTACAAATCTCGCTGAAGGAGAGAAAAACGTTGGCGAAAAGGACGGGGCTACTTAGGAGTCAGTGTTGGCGATATGCGGAGGAGAATAAAAGGACGCGACGAGCTAGGTCTCTAGAGAGAAAGAGAGAAGTCGAGAGATTGTTTGGTTACAATAACTTCTTACGACTTACAACACACACACGTTAAGGTCGTTCCTTTATTTTGTCGGAATGAAGTTACTTGATGTGTTTTCTCGTTGTATACCAGTTGAGAACTAATGTGTTCTGATATTAGACTGTTTCTTCTTTTCCAGTCTCCAAATTATACACACGAACAAAGGCATTGACACATATGCCTCGAGATGAACTATAACTTCACGTCATCCCTAGTTAAGTTGAACCACCAAGCAATCTACCTTTCACATTCTTTCTAATTTCTTTTTCACGTCATACTCATACCATTTGTTGTCTTTTTCTCCCCATTTGAATGTCATGAGGTACATTTCATCTGTTGTCATCTTGAAACGAACCTGATAAGTGGTAAACACTCCACAACTCTTCTTGTCCTCAAAACGAGCTAACACGTCCACCAACACCGGAATATTTCGAGAATAAGGTAGGAGAGGAACTGTCACGCTCCCAACTTCAACAGAATCTTTCTTAAACGTATGAATCAAACTTGCATAAATTTGATCGGAGCTCACACCACGACCCCGGTCATAAAAAAGTTGGGTCGGATTGCTACCAATGTCCCCGGTCTGTCTTAAGCCCAAAGTCAGTTTTTCGTAGACGTCTTCATTTTTCTTGTCCCTCTCTAAGAGGTCATTGATTACAAACCTCGCTGAGGAAGAGAAAAACGTTGACGAAGAGGACGGGGTGTCTTGAGAGTCAGCGTTGGCGAGATGGGGAGGAGAAGGAAATAATGCGACAAGGTAGGTCTCCAGAGAGAGAGAGAGAGAGAGAGAGAGAGAGAGAGAGAGAGAGAGAGAGAGAGAGAGAGAGAGAGAGAGTGTGTGTGTTTAGTTAAAATAACCACTTACTACCACACACGCACTAATTGATGTGTTTGCTTGTTGTATACCGGTTGAGAACTAATGTGTTCCGATATCATATTGTTTGTTCTTCTCGAGTCTCCAAATTATACACACGAACAAAGGCATTGGCACCAATGACTCGAGATGAATTATAGTAGGGACGACCCTAGCATTCTCGGGGCATTAAGCGATACTCATATTTTTTATTAATTGATTAAAAATAGATAAATTTATAACAATAAACTATACATAATCTATCCTATATTACAATGCCGATTATTCTTATTCTTCGTCGTCATCCAGTTGTTTTTTATAAAATCATTCAGTTATTTTTAAAACTTTAATATACCAAAAAATCCTCTTATTATATACTTGTATAATTTTGGAGCAAATTTTGATTAGGGCCTTAAGCAATGGCTTCACTCGCTTAATGGTAGGGATGCCCTTAACTATAGATTCCCGTCATCCCTATTTGAGTTGAACCATCAAGCAATCTCCCATTAACATTCTTTCCAATTTCATTTTCACGTCATACTCATACCATTTGTTGTCCTTCGCTCCCCCTTGGAATGTCATGAGGTACATTTTGTCTACTATCATTTTGAAATGAACTCGATAAGTGGTAAATACTCCACCACTGTTCTTGTCCCAAAAATGAGCTAACATGTCCACCAACACCAGAGTATTACAGGAAGAAGCTAGGAGATGAACTGTCACGCTCTCAAATTCAACCAAATCTTTCTGAAACGTACGAATCAAACTTGCATAAATTTGACTGGAGCTTATACCACGAGCCCAATCATAATCAAGTTGGATCATATTGTTACCAATGTCCTCGGTCTGTCCTAAGCCCAAAGTCATTTTTTCGTAGACATCATCATTTTTCTTGTCCTCCCTTTGAGTGATCGTTTCTTACAAACCTCGATGAGGGAGAGAAAAGCGTTGGCGAGATGCGAGGAGAAGAAAAGGACGCAACGAGCTAGATCTCAAGAGAGAGAAGTGAAGACTTGTTTAGTTCCAATATTTTCTTACGACTTGAAATCCCCCTCCCCTCCACACACACATACACGTTAAGGTCATTCCTTTATTTTGTAGGAATGAAGGTACTTCATGTGTTTTCCCGTTGTATACCAATTGAGAATTAATGTGTTCCGATATCTGACTATTTCTTCTTCTTCTTCTTAAGTCTCCAAATTATGCACACGAACAAAAGCATATACACCTATGCCTCGAGATGAATTGTAGCTTCCCGTCATCCCCAGTTGAGTTAAACCATCAAGAAATCTCCCCTTCACATTCTTTCCGATTAGATTTTTCTTGTCATACTCATACCATTTGTTGTCATTTTCTCCCATTTGAATGTCATCAGGTACATTTCGTTTGATGTCATCATGAAACGAATTTGATAAGTAGTAAACACTCCACTACTGTTCTTGTCCCGAAAACGAGCTAACATGTCCACCAACACTGAAGAATTACGGGAAGGAGCTAGGAGAGGAACTGTCACGCTCCCAACTTCAAAGCTCAAGCCACGAGCCCGGTCATACCTAAGTTGGGTCGAATTGCTTCCAATGTCCTCAGTCTGTCCTAAGCCCAAAGTTAGTATTCCATAGACATCTTCATTTTTCTTGTCCCCTCTCAGAGTGGTCATTACTTACAAATCTCGTTGTTGGAGAGAAAAACGTGGACGAAGAGGATGAGGCGACTTGGGAGTCAGCGTTGACGATTTGAGAAAAACATTGACGAAGGATTTATCCCTCATACAGATGTATGAGCAGATATCTGTTTAGGTCATTTGAAGACTACAACTGAAATATAATAGCATGACCATGCAGTCGATACGGAGTATCAGAAACAATTCAGTTAACTCAGATCAGGAAACAGGACAATTGAACGAGGATGACTTGTCTATGCCTTGTGGTTGTCAAGATATCAAGAGGATAAAAGGATAGTTTCATGTAGGTTAAGTCGAAATCTCGATAATCACAAGCGTTGGTTAATCATGATGTTTTGCTAGAGGCCACTCATGATGGAAAGGGTAAAATGGTAATTTTACCAGTCCGCCAACGTGTCGTGAGCCTAGAGGGTCACACACTAAAGGTTGAGTAAAACGGATGGAATTATGTAGAGGAATCATGGGAGAGATAAATTATGGTTTTGGATTAAACCGGATTAGACCGATTTCGGTTTTGGATTAAACCGAAAATCAAGAACGGTTTAGCTGGACCAATTAATTAGAATCTAAACCAATAGATTTAATTAATTAATATCAGCTAAATAGGCCTAGCCAGATTGTGCTAAGCAAGAATGAGCTTCTCTACTTAATTAATTAATAAGTTTTGGGCTTTAAGCCCATTAAGACTTTTAATTAATTAATTCTTACAGAGAGATATGGAATTTTTTTTTTCAGATTTTAATGATAGAAAATTTACCAAGAAAAAAAAGGAAACCCTAGCCCTCTCTCTCTCTCTTTGGCCGGTCGGCCCCTCCCTCTCCTTTCATTCCCGTTTTGCTTGCTTCGGTCTTCTAGCAAGTATCTTTGGATTGCTCTTCATGTGTGGACGTTCTCTAGAGGTCACTGAATTAATTTTAGTGACAAGTGATTTCAAAACAAAGGTATAATTTCATATTTGTTTTTCTAGCCTAGATCTTATGATCAATCAATGATCATATAAGATCCTTATTTTATATGGACCTTTGAGATTAATTTCTTGTATGGGCATGAAACGTTATTTCTCTTTTTTGGTGAGGGAAGGGAAAGTTCTAGCGTCCTGCGACGACTTCAGCTACTTAAGTTACGCCCAAACACAAATGCGTTTGGTGAAATCTCTTAAATTAACAAAAGTCTCAACTTACCCCTTTTCAATAATTTTTCTTTTGAAAATTAAGTTAGTTTTTTATAATATGAAGAAAACACCACTGTATATAAAAATTAATTTTTTTAAAACATTATTTGTAAAATGAATAATGAAAATAATTTATTTTAGTATAAAAATATTAATTTTTAAAAATAAATTAATAAAAATAAAAAAGATGTTCAAAAGCGGATTTTCATTTGAATATATATTTTCAAATACAATGGTATTTTCACTACTTAAAAGGAAAGTTAACGAAATTTTAAAAAAAGTTAACAAAGAGAGGTAACTTGAGAGTTTTGCCAACTTAAAAGGCTTTACAAAACACATTTGTGTTTCAAATAATGTAAGTGAAAATTTCTTATACTTAAGGGGTGGTACGTGGAATTTACAAAAAGAAAAGTTGCAAAAACTCTCCCTATGTTATTTCAGTTTTGCATAAAGTCTCCGTCCGCTATTTTTGTTGCAATAACTCTCCATCCACCTTGTATTTTTCGCACTGTCAATGTAATTCCGTTAAAATAGAAGGAAATCTTGAAGTATTTCATTAATCCCGAAAATACCCTCACAACTTAATATATAAAATTGTAAAAATTTTCCATATGTTATTGCACTTTTCCACAGAGTCTCGGTATTCGATGCATTTTTTGTACAATCAGAATAATAAAAATAATATACATATACATATACAATCAAAATATGAATTATCTTATATTACAAAATAAAAATAAAATATGCGGGTTTTGAATCCATGATGTACTTTTATTGATATATTTATAATTTGAAGTATATAAATGTAAAAACTATTAAAATATTTAGATTTTGTTTTTAATATTTATTTTTATATAAAAATTCATATTTTGATTGTATATTATTTTTATTATTCTGATTGTGTAAAAATTGCATTGTATGCCGAGACTGTGCAATAATGTATGAAAATTTTTTTTACAGTTTAATAAGGGGGTGTATTCAATTAGAATTTTAATGGATTTTGAATGACTTTTAAAAGTTCATGGATTCTCAAAGTTTACAAGACTCTTTCAAGTCTTAAAAGAGTCTTGATGATTTTAATGAAATAACTTTGCAAATCTCATGATTTGAGATGATACTTCTAAAGACTTTTTTATGCCTACAAAGACTTTCAAAATCATTCAAAGTCATCCATTTCTCAAAATCATTTAAAGTCATTGACATTCACAATACCTTTAAATTTTACAAGTATTTTTAAAGTCATGATTGAATACCACAAGACTTTAAAAATACTTTTAAAGTCATGATTAAATACCACAAGACTTTAAAAGTATTTCTAAAATCATGATTGAATACCATAAGACTTTAAAAGACTTATTAAATCCACTAAAATCATAAGTGGTGAGAGTATTTTTGAAATTGTGAAAATATTTCAAGATTTTCGTTTATTTTAACGAAATTACAATAGAGGTGCAAAAAATAAATGGTGGCCGGAGAGTTTTTGCACAAAAGTAGCGGATGTAGACTTTCCACAAAATTGAAATAATAACGGGAGAGTTTTTGTAATTTTTCTTTTTAAAAAACTAGTCATCTGTTATTTCCATATTTATGACATTTATTTATCTATTACATTTGTTAGTAGGACCCATCAGACACAGCTCTTTGAACAGCAACTCAAAGACATTTTCGGATCCGACATTTGCTGAAATCATCACCACCCGTTTGACATTACCGCTCACAGGTTAAACGATTTTCTTTCCTTAAAAAAAGTCGGATTGGTCCTAAAACAATCCATTCAAAACAAAATTCACAGCCTCCTCAAAATTTCCCATTGAATTTCTTTGATTTGTGGGGGCAGAGAGTGTTATTATGAAGAATAAAAATAAATTATAGTCAAAGAGATTTACATATACATATAATTTCCCTTTAGAATCTGTGTAAAATTTTTCCATTGATTTGAAATTCAATGGACTCGGATTTCTGGACGTCACGCCTCGCCGCCGCTAAGCGCCAGTACGCGTTGCAGCACCATCATCACAGCTCCCATTTGGATCGGTTGAGCGTCGATGATTTCGAGGTTGAGGACGAGATCCGACCAGATTTCCCCTGCCCTTTTTGTTACGAGGATTTCGACATAGCCTCTCTTTGTTCGCATCTCGAAGATGAACACTCTTGCGACTCCAAAGTCACGGTCTGCTTTCTTCTTCCCCTATCTCTTTCACAATTATCTTCATTTATGAATGTATTTGTTTTCCTGTTTTGTCAATGCTGGGGTTTCCTGCTTTAAGATCAGTCTGATTTTGGTATGCGTATTGTTTCTTGTTTGTGGATGCCTATTGCCTAGCAAAAAAGACATTTTAGTTTCTACTTTGGGGAAATTGGATTTTAATTCTGGGCTTGGCGGGCAAGAGCTAATTCTTATGAACTTCTGCTTGGGTTCGTATGGATTTGTTGGATATTGATCTTGTTGGCACTTGATTTTCTTTCCCTTTTTTTTTTCAACTTGAATCGATAAAAAGATTTGGGAGATAATGTTGATTTAGTTGAAGGCTGTGTTTCTGTCTCAAGTAAATATGTAGTTTATGATGCTTGATTTGGATGGTGAAGAGAAAAATATCGCCCCTTTTGTAGAAACTAACTCATACATTATTGGTGACCTAAGCATGTCATTTCCTCGTGTAGACACCTATGTTAAAAAAACCAGAACATTCGTTTTGGAACATGAGTACTTTTACATCCAATAGACAATTACATGGTTGCTCGTGGTCAACTTATTGAGAGAAGAGTGAAGCTCTAGATCACACGGTGACTTAAACATTACAACATCTGCAGTATATAATCTAGCTTACAGACTTCCATCTTCATTGGCATCATAAGCGCAGACTGTCTAAAGAATCTAGAAATATGATCTTTATGAGAACATATGTGGGAAATCAAGTAATAGGTCCCGGAATCGAGATCGGGTTATTGGTCCTTGGAGCGTAAAATCCCGCTCAATCTATTTATGAGATCGAGAACAATGATCCTTCCGTCACCCTATTATGGACTATCTCTGTTAGTAATAACCAATTAATCTTCTATATTCATTCCATGCTTCTCAGAGCTCTTTAAATACAAATAAACCTATAGAAGCTAGCCAACATGACGTGCACCACTTCTCCATACGTGGAGATTAATAACTTAGATAATGTTAGAAATCATGCCTTAAAATGTGGACTCGTTTTTAATAACTAAAAATTAATAATTAATAACTAAAAGGATAATAATAAAGATGCCAAGTGTCTAGGACTATAGCATCAAGACATATAGTCAGATGAAGGGATACATCTTTTCGGTAGTTTTTTTTAAACGAACATTGTAATTTATAGAATTGTGGGTTTCAATCTAAATATAAGAAGGCTAGTTCAGTTTCAACAAGTGTTCTAAAAAAACATTAGGCATCAGGCGGGTGGAGAGGGCCTTATGGGTACTAATCATGTAACACTCGGGGACTAATCAGATTAGAGGATTAACCGGACAAGTCGGAGATTTCTAGAGCACTAGTTTCATTGACCAAGTTTCTAAAACTCGGAATTGATGAGAACTCGGTGAGACAAAAAATGAGGAGTTTTGAAAACTCAGGGAGAAATCGACAAAACTAGTTTTGTATTAAATAGATATTAGATATGCATATATTCATATATAATTCACATGAAAGACAAAAACTACAATATTTTTGTAAAATAAGATACTTTCAAACAATTTTACAAGTTAAAACAAAAGCAAAAACTATAGAATAGTTTCAAAGCATATGTAAAATATAAAAATAACATTTGACAACTTTGATCAACTATGAAGTCGGTAAAATTGAGCTATAGAGAACCGAGTTTTAAAACTCGGTCAAGTCGTGTTTCAAAACACTGTCATTGACATTGTTCAACACCAATGTGTAAGAAAGATTGTTCTCTAAACCTATCTATAGAGCTTAAAATTACTCTTTGTGTTGCTCGGTGTGACTAAATTCAGAAGAGTTTGCCTTTTTCTGTCCTTTTTTCCGTATTTGACGAAATACTTGAACACAAATATGTGATGAATTGCTGATAAAAAAAATATGTGATGGATTTTCTGAAGATAGCACCATAGCTTCCCTTCAGTCTAGACTTTTTGATGCCTATGCATTCTGAACATCCACTTGATTAAAAGGACATGAGAGAATAGGAATTATATACATGAAAGTATACTTAAAAACATTTACGTCATGCAAGTACCTGTATGGATCCTTTTAGCGTTCCTCTGAATGGATCCTCAATATCCATGAGCTGAAGGGCAGATGATGGAATAGAAACTAACTATGAACATCAGAAACATAGAATATTTTGAAATCATGATGATACCCTTAAGACTACCACAGAGCTGCCTTACCTTGAGTGGCTCCATGATACAAAGGCTACAACACTTTCTATTGACATGGTCTGCATACTATCATTGAATTTTGAACACTAGAAACATCGTAGTAAAGTAGGAACATAAACAGTTTATCAAATGAGAATGACCTACCACCTTCAAATTTCGAGTAGAACGAACTTGTGAACATGGTCTTTGTTGTTCACTTTTTACATAATGTACCTGATATAATAAATTTAATCAGAGACTTGACTATTTCCTTTTATCATCATTTATTGGCACTGCAGTCGAAATACGCCGCGTTCTGATTGTTGTATAAAAAGAGGAAAAAAGACGCTCATCACTAATACACTAATTCTTGCAGGTGTGTCCCATTTGCTCTGTTAAAGTTGCTCGGGACATGTTAGGTCACATCACTCTCCAACATGGACACTTGTTGAAGATATCCTTATAAATGGAGAAATTTCCATTATATATTCACATTTCTTATATAAGTTGAAAAAGTCATGCATGTGCGATCCTCAATTGTGTTACTGTTAGCAAAATTCTATTCTCTGTTTTCTTCAACTGAAGGTTACTTGCAGAGACGTTGCAGGTTACGGAGAGTTGCAATTCCTAATAGTCAGGCATTGTCACTTCTAGGCCGCGATCTTCGTGAGGCTCATTTGCAGGTGCTTCTTGGGGGCGGTGGATATCGGTCAAACAATGCTAATGTGTCTAATGCAGCTACTGATCCATTCCTTTCGTCACTTATATTGAATTTTCCTTCGTCTGAAGCAGAAGAAATTTCAAAATCTGTGGTGTCTTGTACAGAGGATAGTCCCGTGAAGAATGTTGCACCTTCACACATGTGGAAATCAAGGTAACCGTTTACTTGGTACCAAATCAAGAAAAATATGCACTGCATTGACTTATAGTTTTTATACTTCAGTTTTAATATCTAGGTGAAGACGCAATAATTATCATAATGTAACTTCACTTTCAGCAAGGTTTTAGGTCTAATCTTGGTACATGACCCAAAGAAAATAAATATTGTAATCTCGCTTTGATATATGCCGGGTTATTTTTAATTACCTTTTCAGAAAGCTTTTTCATTCCAACGTGACATAT
The DNA here is from genome assembly GCA_963920655.1 of Geranium rotundifolium. Lineage (NCBI taxonomy): Eukaryota > Viridiplantae > Streptophyta > Magnoliopsida > Geraniales > Geraniaceae > Geranium > Geranium rotundifolium. The sequence goes on from OY987323.1 coordinate 12,453,891, forward strand.
TTGTAAGAGTGTCTTGGTTTGAGTTGTTTTGGGGCAATTGTGAACTTTCATAGAAGAATCAAGAAAAAACCTTGATGGGCCCTTTTAACCACAATATATATAACCCTCAAAATTCAATACATGCTGTTGCTTATTACTATGCTGGCATTTTGTGTCCGGAATGCGGATGGATTTATTTGAGATATAATGTACATGATCACAAATTTTGTATACCCTGGCCATCATTAGTTTGTCGTTCCTCTTGTATGAGGATGAGAGTTTGCTTATCTTCATGAGTAATCTTATGGAGAAGATTGTAACTCGGGTACAAAGCATGTAGTGTTAGTGCTATTTATATTTGGGGTGGCAGTGAACCTATTTCTTGCCTATATTGCAAATGACTTATACTCTTCACTCACATCTCTTGATTTTAAACTTGTGCTTCCCTTTGTTGCTTTTGAGGACATGAAAATTATGTTAATGGGTTTTCCAATCACGGCATTATGTATGTATTCAGAATCTTTTTACTACGTCCCCTTTGTATCCATGAGTTTGATGTTTCCATTGCAGTTTTGATCCTTCTCTGAGTCACGAGGAACGGGAAAAAAGGATGAGACAGGCGGCAGGGAGAGCGGGTTTTGTGCAAGATTTGCTACTGTCGACACTGTTATTAGGCAGTGAACGGGACCAGTAAGATAAAGAATGGTTATTGAAATAAAAGAGGTACCTTACCTGAGGCTGAGGGTGTGATTGTTATGATGATGTTGTTGTATTGTTTGAAAACCGATATGTACCTTATTTAAATGGTCAAGTAACCTAAACTAATGTGCTCTATTCTACATTTTCTGCATTCTGAAGAGAGGAGTTGTGTGTGTTTTACAGCAGATGGAGATTTGTAGAGACTTGGAATCCTTAGATGTGGTTCAAAAACAAAAGAAAATGGTGAAAGTTAGTAGGGTTGTGCAAAGATTGAAACGTTATAAACAGATTCTGGAATGAGTGAAAGAAAGAAAGCACAAAGTAGCATGCATGAATATGAAGGTATCAACTAAAACGAGTACACGTGGATGCCCCACTATCCACTGCCATAGGCTATACATGTAATGAAATGACTCCACTTTACACGAGAGGATCGAATCCCTCAATGGGTGCAAATGAATTAAGAGAGAAATTATTGTAATTACTCAAAAACATATATACCAAAAGACCCATCAATCTTTAATTTATAGTTATAGTAACTTTTCTAATTTTGCAAAAAGTGGACTTGACTTTAATTTTCTTGCAATCTTTCTATTTACAGAATGTACCTGTTGGTTGGGACAGGACTTGTTAAATATAAGATTTGAATGGAAGTAAAAAAAGTAAAACTTGTGTTGGCAATGAGGTGTATGTAAGTGGCATAAATATCTTTGATCTGAAATAGCAATATAGTTTGAAGTGCAGACAAATGAGGCGATAAGGGACGATTGAAAGCCATGCATGAATCCTCCATGCTTGGCCATCACATCCCCTTCCTCTCCAGCCTCTTCTTCGGGATAAGCGGGCCCCACCACCCCACTCCCTCCGACGCGCCCCACTGTATTCTCCTGCTCCCGCCTCTCTCCCACCCTCCATCTCAATTAATCACGCCTCCAAATCTACCCACACTAACATACTTGCCCTGCTCCCCTGGCGCATCCTATCCCCCTCGGCGCAGGTTAAGTCGATAAGAGTTGCTTCATTTCGCGTGCCCTCTCTCTCTAGCGAAGCAGCAATGGAGTCGAGAGTTCTCTCACGCGCCGCCGTCTCTCCGCAGCAGTCCTGCTTGTCCCTGTCCTCGCCGGCGCGGTGCATCGGCGGGAATGTTGTGTTCGGGAGGCAGCTGAGGCCGGCCCTGTTGCTGTCGCTGTCTCTGGCGGGGAAGAGGGAGGTTCTGAGGCCGATCCTCTCCTCCGCCGCCGCCTCCTCTCCTCCTCCGCCTGAGGGAGATTCCTCCGGGTGAGGTCCGTCTCCTCCGTTTTCATTCAATCGCCGGACACGAGCCAGTCTCAGACTAATTGAATTGAATGTTGTTTCAGGGACGGCAAGGCAGCTCCGGTCGGGCTCCTCACCAAGTATCCGGCTCTCGTTACTGGATTCTTCTTCTTCATGTGGTCAGTCTCCTGCTCCTATCTTCTTCACTGCCCTTTATTTCACCCTACATTTTCTAAATAGATTGCATTATTTTCCAATTTGCAGGTACTTCTTGAATGTGATATTCAACATACTCAACAAGAAGATATACAATTACTTCCCATATCCCTAGTAAGTGCCATATTATACACTGATTATATGTTTTCCTTCTATCTGCCAATTATAACTACAATCTTTTGAGGTACATTATAATACGTGTTTAAATCTTTTGAAGGGTAATTTTATAAAACCATCATGACTTGAACCCTGACCACCTGACCAAAGATTTAAGGAAAGACTTCACTTACCTCCCTCGTACTTTACACACTTTTCACTTTAACTCCCCCACAAAAATAAGTCGTCCAGACGGAGATAGTTTTTGGTCACGTGACCATCACATGTGTGCTATTTTTTGTGAAAATGAAAAAATTGCCCTTGTCTTCTTCACCATGCCTTCCTCATCCAGATCTCTCCTCCTACCGATCCTCGCCCTCAACCATCCAATTGCTGTCCAACTACCTAATTTGCGACATGTGGAGATTCTCTGTAGAGACGAACGACGTTGGGAAGTGGGCCCAGATTACGTCCTGGTTCGTCTCCTTCGTGGAGGAGTACATGAACGACAATCGCTACCTCTTCGACTTCAAGGTCGTGTCCGATTGGAGGCTGTGGATATGCTCGTGTGTTCTCCGATTGGCCAGCGACGGTACCTTATGGTTCCAAAACCTTGTCAACACCCTAACACCTACGGCCTCACCGTCGCCGACCAGATCAAACCCCACCTCCGCCTTGTGGACTTCGTCAACACCCTCGCTGATATGCGACGCGCCGCCGCCAAAAGGTCCGGGGATGTTCCAGCGCAGCCTCAGGCTCACACGCCGCCAAGTCGTGGACCCTCACGCCAAGGTCGTCCTCGCCGCGTGGTTTCGGTTTGAGCGTTGCCACTGAGAGCTCGAGCTCTTTGGTTCAAATTGCTTTGGACAACATACCTCCCCGATTATATTTTGAGTTGGATTCGATTTTACATAATCGAGCTCGATCTCTATAGGCACAATTTTACAGATCCATGGATTTGATTTTGGGGGAATCCATTTTTAATTTTGTTTTTGTGATTCTAAAATTGTATCGAATTTTTGTTTCAAGAATGTAATTAACAACAAATTAAGAAAATAAAAAATGATCAAAAAATTGAGCAAGAAAAAAACCAGATATGAGAGAGAGAATGAATAACAAACTTTTGAAAATTTAATAGTTTGTTGAGGGCATTTTGGACTTTTCACCTACAACTTAACACCATCGGAACTAAGTGAAACGTTAGCAAACTACGGGGACTCTACAAAACAATTTTTTTTTGCGGGGGAGTTAAGTGAAAATCATGTAAAGTATGAGGGAGGTAAGTGAAGTTTTCCCAAAAATATATTATATGAGTTTTTTATTTGAAAGTTACATCATGTTCATAATCTACCAATAAACCCTCCCCTAAACTCCCAACCTCTCAATAAGAAGTGTGAGGCTCAAACTGTTAGGATGTCCCCTTAAAGACAACTATACTATATGACTTAGTTATTAGGTATCGTTGCAAATTTGTGTAGCTGGAGGTCTTATTTCAGGAAATAAAATATGTTTGATCTTATTCAACTGTCTTAAAAGTCATTGGGTAGAATTACATATGTTTAATTTGTTCTTGGAATTGGAGGAACCGTTTTGAAAAGATAAAAGTAGTTGTATATAAGGAAAAAATATAGCATTTGATGAATGTGAGATTTGGTTGTATGCAGTTTTGTGTCTGTTATCCATTTGTTTGTTGGGGTGGTGTACTGCTTGATCAGCTGGACTGTAGGCCTTCCAAAGCGCGCTGTAAGAATTACACCTCTTTGAGACTAATTTTTCTTCAATGGTTTACCATTCGTTCTATTTTTTGGATGAAAATAATATCACGTGTTATTATGTTACCTCTGATTTATTTAATGGTGATTAAAAGAACAATTTACTCCACTATTATCTGTTTATTTGACTTATTTGTATTAGTTTGTTCCTTACCGGGATATTTTTAATGTTCTAAAGTCTTTACACTGTGTAGACAGAATCAGTGTATCAAGTCATAGACTTTTGTGTTCTTACTGATTAAAAAATTCTTCGGGTTTTTCTGTGTAGCCCATGGACTCTAACCTCCTCAAGCTGTTGATACCTGTTGCCGTATGTCATGCACTAGGTCATGTGACCAGTAATGTCTCTTTCGCCGCAGTTGCTGTCTCTTTCACTCACACAATCAAAGGTAAACTGTAAAAAAGATGCTACTGAAAATGGTTTCAAATATGCTCTATGCCTGTGAATGTTTTTCACTAATATTCATTATTTCAATTTGTTTCAGCTCTTGAGCCCTTCTTCAATGCTGCTGCTTCTCAGTTCATTCTAGGACAATCCATACCAATAACTCTGTGGTTGTCTCTTGCTCCAGTTGTCCTTGGTAAGATTTTCTCCATTTCAGAACTAATTTGTGCTCATTTCATGACAAACTTCACTGTCCATCAGTCTACTATACTGGTATAATATATTTATGGGAAATTCGAGACAACCCTCTTAACTATACGCGAGTCTCACATAAACCCCATTAAGTACAAAATCAATTTGAGAACTGCCATAAGTATCAAAAAGTCCCACTTTACCCTTCTTTGTTACCTTCTAAAAAAAATTTGTTAAGTTTTTTGTGAAATGACGAAAATACCATTGTATCTGAAAAAATAAATAAATAAAAATGATTTTGAACTTCTTTTTTCTAATTTTTTTTACAAAAACAAAGAATAAAAAAATATTTTAGTATTAATTTTTTAAAAAAAAATATTTATAAAAATTACTAAAAATAAAATTTCATTTATAAAAAAGACTTCTTTAAAATTATTTTTACTATTAACAGAATTTTATTCTTTATTTTATACAATGAGAAAATTAGAAAAAAAGTTCAAAATCATTTTTACTTGTTTATTTTAATTTTTCAGATACAAGTGTATTTTCGTCATTTCACAAAAAACTTAACAGAATTTTTTAAAAAGTTAATAGAAAAGGGTAAAGTGGGACTTTTTTATATTTAGTGCACCTCACAGATTGATTTTATACTTAAGAGGATTCATGTGAGACTCACGTATAGTTAAGAGGGGTTATCTGGAATTTTCTCTATATTTATTAAATTTGCGTGATTCACGAGACTACGAAATGTGTGAAATCATGGATTTGGGAAAAGGTTCAGCTCTATTATTTTATTTTGAAGAGTCTATAAATATGTAATAACTCCTAACGTTGTAGGATCTGAGCAGTGTAATTTACATATGCAGTTATATTTGTGTCTAACGCAGCCTGTTTCCCTTACTTGAACCCGTGATCTAGATTCTGTTTGTATATATTGTAATATACTTAATAAACATTATGACACTTCCATAGGTGATTCATTGTTAAATCGAATACAGGTGTTTCTATTGCATCATTGACTGAACTGTCATTCAACTGGTTGGGCTTCATCAGTGCTATGATTTCCAATATTTCGTTCACTTACAGGAGTATCTATTCCAAGAAAGCCATGGTATGAAATCTGTTACATTACTCTTGCCTGATTCTCGCCTTCCCAACTCTGTCGATATATCTTTCTAATGGCACTTGTTCTCTGCAGACTGATATGGATAGCACCAACATCTATGCTTACATCTCTATCATTGCTCTCTTTGTCTGCATTCCACCTGCCATTATTGTGAGTAGATGATTATTTGAAGTACAGAGATTCCCAATAAAGAATTTTAAGCACCCATTATTTGAACATGTTGTTTTTCACTTGTATAGCTGGAGGGACCTCAACTGTTGAAACACGGGTTTAATGATGCAATTGCTCAAGTGGGTCTGACCAAGTTCATCGCAGATCTCTTTTGGGTGGGAATGTTTTACCATCTCTACAATCAGGTACCAGATTTGTTCTGCATCTTTGAAAATTGATACTCTTTCCATCCCAAATTTCTTTCCTATTTTCTCATTTGGATGAATGTCCACTTCCCTTATTAAAAAGCTAATTATGCATGAAAAAGCAAAAATATCCTTCCCCTTAGTTAGTTACCCGGGTCCAACACTTAGTGGGTTAACATACAAGGACATGAGGAAATCAAGATACAATAACTTCAATAATCTTTAGTACTTGATAAAAAAGGTTGATAGAACCATTATTTTGAGATGGATCGAGTATTTACTACAAAAACACAATCAAAGTTTTTGAATGGTGATGCACTTTTCTTAAGTTGTGTATGGTATTGAGAATTTGAGTGATGATAATAATGCATGGTTACCTTTTCGATTCTGTAGTTGGCTACCAACACCTTGGAGAGGGTTGCTCCTCTCACACATGCAGTCGGGAACGTGCTGAAACGTGTGTTTGTGATTGGCTTCTCAATCATTATCTTTGGTAAGTTGAAATAATCATGTCCTCTTAAATTTGACGTCTTCTGGATTTTTGCAAAACGCTATGACATATATTATAGATGGCATCTGATCTAACGATTTACTCTTTTACAGGTAACAAGATATCGACACAAACAGGTATAGGAACTGGAATTGCCATAGCTGGAGTGGCAATGTACTCCGTGATCAAGGCCAAGATAGAGGAAGAGAAACGAGTGAGTGCAGTCTGCATTATTACTTGATTTTGTGATTAAATTCGAAAACTAATAGTACTGGATTTCTTGTGCAGCAAGGAAAAAGTGCATAAATGAGGAGAAAAGAAGAGGCGTGGAAATGGAAGATAAAAGAGATCCTTGTGTTTATGTGAAGTTAGTTTTTGTAAATTCAATTTTCTTTGCTTTTGAAATTGTAATAATGTCATGTTGACTAAAAATAATGCATGAGTTGTTATTTCACCCAAGCAAGTAGAGCTTTGATGTGATTAAAATATTCATGTTAATGGTTCACAGAAGTGGTGATTTTCAGAGACGATGCAGACCGAAACGGCATTGAATGTCATTAATTCTCTCTTACATGCCATAAAATAAGCCCTCTAAGAAAGTCGAAGCTGCTCCATATTGGATGCGATACAGTGCTCTGGTATTAGTAGTACGAGTAAATTGCACAAAATCACGGTTAAACTACTTTGAATAAAATAACGGTAAACAAATTAAATGCTAATATTCTCTACGGTTAATTATACTATTTTTACATAAAATCACGATAAACATAAAAGAGCTAATAATTGTCACGATTAATTTATTTTTCGTTAGCATGTATTAATAATTTTGTTAATTTTGAGGTTAAGAGTTAGAACCAACCATATAAAATAAATATCGTTCTAATAAAAAAACATATTTTTGAATAAAGAGTGTTACGTCGTCATGATGACAAATATTCTACTCTGTTTCGTAGAATTAGATCGAATCGCAATCCACCGTCGAGCTTAAAATCAAAGCAGACAAATTCCTAGGGCAAGCTTCCAGCTCTACGAGCACCCCATACATTGCATCATTGATGACACTAAAAAGTTCTTAATGCGACTGCATCAATACTATGTTAATGAGCTATTATAATCCCGGTAAAGGTTTATTTTTCCGATTTTATGCCACATATGTCTTCACAATGTTTCGAGTATGCATGTATAAGTTTAGGTCAAAATGAGCTAAAATAGGACTTCCTGGAAGCCGAGCAGAAAAGAAACCATGTCACGGCCGTGACATCCCAAAAAGCTCCGGCGTGTCATCTAGACACATGGACATAAAAGCTAGAAGCAAAAAGTGAAAAATTAAGCAGAAATCGGTAAAGCAAATCCTAAAACAAAGCTGAAACTCTTGAGTCCCACATATTTTGCGTTTGAACTCCTCTTTGAGCACATGATGTATTAAAAAAACGGAATTATTGTGTTCTACAACTTTGAAGAAGGAAGTTTTGGAAAATTCCAACTTTTGGGTCATGTCACGACCATGACATTAGGGCGTGACATGACCCCCGAATTATCTTGGCACGTACGGAAAGCAAATCTGGAAAGCCGTGTCACGCCCTACATGTCACGGTGTGACATGGGCCCGTGACATTGGCCTGTTAGTTGATAAATAGTTGCAGGAACGCAAATTTTAGGGAGCTTCAAATCATGAAAGCTTACACACAGAGAGCTGCGACACGAGACGCCCAAGGAGGGTTTAAGGCTTCGAGAGGAGTTCGAACTCTTGTTGAAGGTGGATCGTGAGCATAGGGATCGAAGGCATCGAAGATCGAGTCACAAATCGAGAGATTTAACCCAAATTTACGGAATCCGACTCCACCAGATTAGGATTTCGTTGTTCTTTCTTCTTCTCTTCTACTTTTGAACTCGAATCTGAATGCTATTTGATTTTTTCACGATAATTGTTGGCTAAACCCAATAATCATGGATGCTAGGGTTTGATACATGAATTTTGATATTTATCTTTGAAGTTTGGATTTTTATGCATGTGTACTGATGATTATGAGTTTATTATGATTATTTCTCACTGAGAGGTTGTTATAGTCATTGTGTTGTTATGATGTCGAGTCCGAGAGGATTGTTGGATAACTGACAAGTAGAATCATAGGGGTTCGAGATGACCCTTATCCCGTAATTGTTGTTTGATTGCAGAGTTGGCTAGCCACTAGTTCGAGAGAATAGCTGGTTAGTCAACTCTAGATTGGTTTACGTCGAGAAGCGGAATCAATATATTTGTGAACATATGATAACACGTTATTGCATGAATTTCATACTTAATTGATTGATTGATATTGACATGTATTGTCTAGCACTCATGGTGTCTCTCTTTATCTAGTTATTCTTTTGGTCGATTGCTCCTCACTTTATTCGCATATTTCAATTAATTACTTAAACCATCATTCTAAATAATTTATTTTACTTTCTTGCATAGATAATTGAAATTGGAATTGAATTGACCCACTATTGGTCCTTGTGGATTCGACCATTAACTTACCAGGTTTATTATTACTTGTAACGACCGCGTGCACTTGTGCGTATTCGTGAGCTCGTGGACCATTGTCTACGAGCCCAACAGTTCTCTTACTCGCTCTCTACTTCACACCAATGATCTCATGAAGAATGTCTCCACCATCATTCCCACCGACACAATTCATAAAATGTCATTTATTCTCTGAAACTCCACCCTATAACTCATTTTCTTCTCTTTCCTTGTTGGCGAACACGTACCTTGACCTCTCTCTTATCGCTATAAAGCTCGTTCTTTACCTCATTTGGAAGCAAATTGTGATTGTCTATATGAGTGAAAAAAATTCAACAATGGCTAGTACTAGGTTTTCCATGTACCAATTTGATGTCAGCACTTTATATTCTTATTGTAGATGAACTCTTAATTTAAGTAAGAAATATGATGTCACCCCATTAATTTTTAACCTTTTTTGTTTTTATGAATGAATGACTTTTTTGTTCTTAATTTAAGAAAGAAATATGATGTCGCCCCATGTAATACCAGATAGTGATTAATTTTTTTTAACTTACACTGCAAAAAATAAAAAATTAACCGTGGTGATTATTACTAAAATTTTGTTTACAGTTGGTCTATGCAACAAAAATACATGATTATATGTAGTGATTGTTAGAATTTTTTGTTTACTGTGATTCTATACCAAAAGTGTATAGTTTACCGTGGTTTTGTGCAATTTTCCCTAGTATTGTTATATGCTCTTGATGCACATCACTTAAAAGGAATGTAAATAATACACAAACACTTTCGGACTGATATGCTTGAATTTTGAGATATGCACCAAAATTGTTTGAGAATTATGAAAGAGAAGGATGTTCGAGCCCAGCAGAAGGTTGTTTCCTCAAGAAAAAATTGCTCTCACTACGACAGTGAAAGGTTGATCGAGCAATTGTCTCCTGATGCGGTGCAGTCAAGGAAGCCAGTATGCAGAAGGTGGAACACCCGGAGTTATCGCAAAAGTATCAGATTTTGACAAAAAACTAGTGTTTTTCGGGCAGAAGCGGCGATCTGAGTCAAACTCATGGTTATGCATGAGGTACGACAAATTTCGGCCATCAGTGATCATCTAAAGAGTCAAAATCGCAATTTCTTAAGTTTCGGGCAACTTTTGCAATTTTAATAATTTTTTTCCTTTCCCAATAAGTTTAGGATTTCCTTTTCTACGATTAGATTTTGACTATTTAAGCACTCTTATACTTTTCTTGTTATTTAGTTTTTGAAGTTGAATAAAAAAATCGAGGTTTCCCTCAAATCTATCATCTCCGGTATTCGCAAGAATCAACGAATCTTAATAAATAATTCTTTCTAGCCACGTACGCTGCATCACCTGGTATCAGAGGTTGGTTGATCCTGAGGTATGCCGCCCCATAGACAGCAACGAGCCGCTCCCCAAGGTGCTGATGACGATCAAGCTGAGTTACGACGTGAACACGCTGAATTTCGCCGTGAGAACGACGATCTGGTGGGTTGAATTATTAACACGGCGAATGGATGAATTGCGTCTTTTCGCCGGTTACTGGAATCGTTCACCCGAACGCCCTAATCACCGATGGGAACAAGGTTTCAAGGTGGAAATTCCACAATTCAATGACAATCTTAAACTAAAGGAGTTTATAGATTGGTTATCACCCCCGATTTATGATGATTATGCTGAACCATATACGGAATCTTGAATTGTAGCAGCACAATTGAGTCAACATAAACATGTCATTCGAGGAAGAGATACTCTGTTAGAAAGGGATGAAACTTTATGATAAGTCAAATACTTGTTCTTAACTGATTCATACAATAATGATTACGAACAGTTTTTGGAGGGCATCGAGAGCTTGTACGATGAATGCATGACTGAGAAATTTGAGTTGTTAAGTGGTGCAGCAACCAAGGTGCTTGGTGAAAGTCTTGCAAGAGTAGCCAAAAATTATTGGGAGCCTTACACGTATATTGTTTCCTTAATCAACAATGAGAACCTGATACCAGGATCATGTATCAACGATAGAAGGCTTGAATTCCAAGGTCGGGTAATCGTTGAAGGGACGTGCAGTTTGATAAGGAAAGTCCATAATTCAACATGGAACCCGAGATGAAGTGCTACACATTTACGATCCAGCTTGCAAGCAAGGTGGGAGTACTTACAGCTGAAAATTCGGTAGGAAGTGCTACAAAAATATGGGATCCCGGGGTGGTTCTTCTTCTTCTGAGGAGGATGCTACAGGTCCAAATTCGAGATCGAATCTTCTCCATCTAGGAGAGAATGATGCGATGCGGTCGAGGAAGCCAGTATGCAGAATGTGGAACACCCAGAGTTATCGCGAAAGTGTCAGATTTTGACAAAAAACTAGTGTTTTTCGGGCAGAAGCGGCGATCTGAGTCAAACTCACGGCTATGCCATGAGGTACGACAAATTTCGGCTATCATAGATCATCTAGAGAGTCAAAATCGCAGTTTCTTAAGTTTCGGGCAACTTTTACAATTTTAATAATTTGTTTCCTTTTCCAATAAGTTTAGGATTTCCTTTTCTACAATTAGGGTTTGGCCAGGTTTTTGGCTATTTAAGTATTCTTATATTTTTCTTGTTATTTATTTTTTGAAGTTGAATAAAAAAATAGAGATTTCCCTCAAATCTATCATTTTCGGTATTCGCAAGAATCAACGAATCTTAATAAATAATTCTTTCTAGCCATGTACGCTGCATCAGCTAGTATCAGAGGCTGGTTGATCCTGAGGTATGCCGCCCCGTAGACAACAACGAGCCGCTCCCCAAGGTGCTGATGACGATCAAGCTGAGTTACGACGTGAACATGCTGAATTTCGCCGTGAGAACGACGATTTGAGGCGGTGGGTTGAATTATTAACACGCCGAATGGATGAATTGCGTCCTTTCGCCGGTTACCGTAATCGTTTACCCGAACGTCCTAACCAACGGTGGGAATAGGGTTTTAAGGTGGAAATTCCACAATTCAATGACAATCTTAAACTAGAGGAGTTTATAGATTGGCTATCACCCCCGATTTATGATAATTATGCTAAACCAGATATGAAATCTTGAATTGTAGCAGCACAATTGATTCAACATGAGCAGAACATTCGATGAAGAGATGCTTTGTTAGAAAGGGATGAAACTTTATGATTCGTCAAATACTTGTCTTAACTGATTCATACAACAATGGTTACGAACTGTTTTTAGAGGGCATCAAGAGCTTGTCGATGAATGCACGAGTGAGAAATTTGAGTTGTTATGTGGTGCAGCAACCAAGGTGCTTGGTGAAAGTCTTGCAAGAGTAGCCGGAAATTATTGGGAGCCTTACACGTATATTGTTTGTTTAATCAACAACGAGAAACTGATACCAGGATCATGTATCAACGATAGAAGGCTTGAATTCCAAGGTTGGGTAATCGTAGGTTGAATTCCAAGGTTGCTTCATTGGTTTGAAGAGTGAGTCTGGCGACATAACTTTTAATTTATAGAAAATAGTAGAAAAGAAATGGAGGAAGAATATCTTAGAAGAAAAAGTGAATATTCTGCAAGACGGTGGCAAGCATGCGTGGCTATTTCCTAACTTGAGATGGCATAGATCTCTCCCCTACACGTTATGTGATAATACAAGGCCACACCAGTTACCTCTAATTTCTTAGTCTTCAAACAGTCTCATTGCTTACATATATGAAACAATGTGATACTCTTTTATATGTTGGAATACATGCCCACATTTCAACTAATATGTTATACATTTTTTTGCATCTTCACATATTATTATCTCATTCAATACTTGAGAAGATTCTCTAAATTAATTTTATATGTGAAAAGACGAATATACCCTTAGATTATAAGATTTTTTTGTTATCCAATTAAGAGTAAAATGATCTTTTCATATTATCAAATAATTGTTATCCCTTTTACATTACATAATAATTTTTAATACATTTATTAAAAAATTTACATTGAACCGGTAAAATTAATTAGGGTATGAAAATGACATTTTCAAATAGTTAGGGACAGTAGATTGCTATTATATCTTAAATATAAGATAAGTAGAATCTGCTACTTGACACAGTGGTTTAAAGTGCTCAACAAATCATGCGATGATTTATTATTTACGTTGGTGAATTAAATATGGTACTCTAACCATTATTCTCACTTTTAATCTCATCATATTTCGAGTTGAGGGGATGATTCACATTTTTCGACACTCTACACGTGAAACAACTAATATATGCATTGAAGTACTATCAGAAGACGGCCAATCTTTGATAATTCGTTTAAAATCAACCCACCTGAAATCTAAAATTAATAGGTGAAGATCATACTTATTATTTACTATCTACAACTTCGAAATATGATACTCTTAACTCCTGCTACTGGATCAGCACCTCAAAAATCAGCAACCATATAATGTAGATCTCTCTCTGTCTTGAGATGGATTTCATAAACACCAGGTGATTTCCACACAACGACTTATCAGAACCGGCCATAAAAGTGGTCAATGAGGAAGTGATATTTGAGGCACTTAGTGGACGACACATGTCCAGTCAACTCAATCTCCAGTATCCATATCAGCATCACCCTCCTTAAAGTACCTTTAATCTCCTCTGCCATGAAAATGAAACCAGAATCCATCACTACCTCCTCCACGTGGATCACCCGAGACCTCCAGTACAATCCTTGTTACTTGTCGTTTTTGCCTTTTCATTTTGGAGTCATTAATTCTTGTTAAGCTTTCTGTTTATGCCCTTTCATTTTGGAGGCATTAATTCTTACACAGCTTTCTGTTTACGGCACCCTCACATTCCCCTTTCTTTTCCCACATTCTTCCTTGCCTTTCCAAGTCCACTTTCATATCCCACAAAGGTAAAAATGAGGTTTTTGATGGGTTTGATACTGCAATAGCACACCAAATCTGGTGTTTTGCTTGGATTTTTCTTCCGGGTTTCTGCTAAACTGTGGGAACTGAGGTGGGTACTTGTTAATTTCTCTGGCTGATGTCAATTTGAAGAGTTTTGGTCCAATATGGGTCATCAGAGTCTCAAAGCTGGCATGGGTTTCTTTCTGATTGAAACGGTCAAAAATACTTGTATATAGCTTTTACCACACTTTCAACCATGTTGATGTCACTCTTTCTCACTCTCTTGTATGCTTTTTGCTATTTATTTGAGTTGGTTTGTTCAGGGTTTTGAACTGATTTGAATTTGATAAGGTGATGAACTTGGTGATGATCAAGTCTACAGTGCTCATGAACTGAATTTGTTTTTGTTTCTGTTTTGCCAGCATTAACTCGGTCGGTTGATCGAATCAGCTGTTGAAAAAGCTGTTTTGTGGTTGCAGTTGCAATAATGGCTAAAGAAGTGGATGGTACATGTAGATCCTGGAATTTTTGGGGGACTCCAATCAGTATTTTCTTTAGGAAAGCCAGGTACCACTTATTTTTTGCATGAATAACTTTCTTGATTTGGTTTATTATGCATATGTTTAATTTATGTATGTGTATGAGCTAATGTTCAGTTCTTTGTATGCTATATGGGTAGACGCGTCTTCCACATGGATGAACTAGGACTAGAAATTGCTCAGATTGCATTGCCCGCGGCGCTGGCTCTGATGGCAGATCCAATTGCCTCTCTAGTTGATACAGCATTCATAGGCCAAATTGGTAATTTATAAAGCTTGGTTTTGGTTATATTTGTGCTTGAAAATTGGTGGCTCATTGCAAGTTCAATGTGGAGGCACTTTGATCTACAAACCTGTTACATGACTCAGTTGCTTGAGAATTTGATTTTTGGATGCAAACTCAATACACCTTTACTTTATTGTTGACATATGCTTTTTGAAACAAAAAAACGTGTTTCTGTTTTCTCAAATGGACTTTACTTTCATATTACAAGTTCACCTGCTACTTCTGAAATGATATCGGGTTTTGTCAAACGATTCTTACTGGAATAGTATTGTATTTTCATCTTGATCCTTACAGGTCCGGTAGAACTTGCAGCTGTAGGAGTTTCTATTGCTCTGTTCAATCAAGTGTCAAGGGTTGCGATTTTCCCACTTGTCAGTATTACAACTTCCTTCGTAGCTGAGGAAGATACAATAGCAAAACTGAGTCCAGAAGCACAAGATGCCGAATACTTGGAAATGGAGACAGGTTCTAGTCGAAACTGTGAAACTAGAGAGTTGCTACAAGAAAATGGTATGTAATTCTTCGTCATATCTTTTCTCTTTTAGTGGGTCTGTTATACCAAAAACCTTAATTTTTTGGCGAAAAATGAACTTCATGTCATTTCCAATCTACTTTTTAGATTCTCGTGAGAATACATACAAGTCAAAACAGTTTGGCAGAAGTTTTGATGTTGTGAAGTTCGAGCATGAAAGAAAGCAGATTCCATCAGCCTCATCTGCAATGGTTATCGGAAGCATCCTTGGTCTCATCCAAGCTATATTCCTCATATCAGCAGCAAAACCTTTATTGAACTTTATGGGTGTCGGTTCTGTAAGTAATATGAGAAAACAAGAAAAATAGCTCTTAAATCTGTTGTACTCAATTTCTCTGTATCATGTGATGGTTAATGAAATGCGGATTTTTGTTGTATGAACAGGATTCACCTATGCTCGGCCCAGCACAACAATACTTGACAGTGAGGTCCCTTGGTGCTCCTGCAGTTCTTCTCTCTCTAGCTATGCAAGGTGTCTTCCGTGGATTGAAGGATACCAAAACGCCTTTATATGCCACTGGTATGGATTTAGCGGATTTACCTCTTGTTCAAGAACAAGCATTTTCGTATGATTCTAATCAAATTCATATTGTGATCTAATTCAGTGGCGGGAGATTTGACAAACATCATATTAGACCCAATATATATATTTGTTTTCGACCTGGGTATCAGTGGTGCGGCCATTGCCCATGTCATATCTCAGTAAGTTCATTGTCTCTCAAACTTGCAAGTATTTTTCTTATACCATAAGGAGTTTCTAGTGGAATATTCTTTGACAACTTAGCCTCTGCGTTAAAATTTGCATTATGATTCAGGTACCTAATTTCTGTTATACTATTATGGAGATTAGTCCAGCAAGTGGATCTCTTACCTCCAAGTATCAAGCATATGCAAATTGATCGATTTCTCAAAAATGGTATGGTCTCAGTTCTCCTACAACGCATAGTCTATTATGAACCTCAACAATGAGGTTCCTTACTCCTCAAGACATAGTTTCTTTCAATAAGAGAAGTAGCGCAATTTAAGGCACTTTGCTTGAATTGGCTGTGACATGTGTGACTTTGAAAACCAGGTTTCCTACTATTGATGAGGGTGATGGCTGTGACATTCTGTGTGACTCTGGCTGCTTCACTGGCTGCACGCCAAGGAACGACATCCATGGCTGCATTTCAGGTGTGCTTGCAGGTTTGGCTGGCAACGTCTCTTCTCGCTGATGGGCTTGCTGTAGCTGCTCAGGTTAGTAACAGTTTGTGTATTTACATTTTTCTTCCTTAGATTGCGTATATATCCTTATATTGCTTTACCCTCGTCCAGACAATACTTGCAAGTGCATTTGCCCGTAAGGACTATGAAAACGCATCAGATACTGCATCCCGAGTCTTGCAGGTGAATTATCCTTTTGTTTTTGATGTATTTGATACACCACGAAATTTATCCTCATTCTTTTGTCAATGTCCTCTGAAACTTTGGCTGTGCAGTTGGGAGTGGTTCTGGGACTGTTTCTTGCGGTGAGCCTTGGATTTGGAATGGGTTTTGGAGCCAAACTGTTCACTCGTGATAGAGAAGTTCTGCACCTCATTAGTATAGGCGTTCCGGTATGATCAAAAGTAAAACTTGCCTCGATCAGTTCAACTAATGGAAAAACTTAATATATATGTTGGATTTTGGTATAACAGTTTGTTGCTGCAACACAACCCATCAATGCTTTAGCCTTTGTTTTTGACGGCGTAAACTTTGGAGCGTCAGATTTTGCATATTCCGCCTTCTCCATGGCAAGTCTATGATGAATGATTGTCTAGAAATACAAATTGTCTGTATCACGGAGAATCATGATGGTTCTTGGTTTAATCAGGTAATTGTGGCGATTGTGAGCATAGTATGGCTGCTGATTCTGTCGTACAGCAATGGATTCATAGGCATATGGATTGCATTGACCATATACATGACTCTCAGAGCATTTGCTGGCTTCTGGAGGTAATTAACATCTATCTATCTTCTTTATGTGTTTTATGGAGTGTTGTAAATGGCATCGAAAACCACAACGCCGGGGCGTTTTGAGCCGGTTTTGTATTGATTTGAACTGATTTTGGACTAATTTGGGCTGGTTCTGTTCAAATTAATTATTTTAAAAAAAAATTGAAATATTATAACTTATAGCATAACATTTATTCTTATTACGTATATAAATTAATTTATATTAAAATACAAAAATAGGAATTCCGTCATGGCCCCTCCATGAACCGAAGGCTCTTGTCCACATCATAGAATCGTGCGACATTTACAACCTTGGTTTTATGTGGTCTATCTTACGTTTGGTATTGATTGCAAATGCAGGATAGGGACAGGAACGGGGCCATGGGACTTCCTCTGGACCTAAATCTAGCTTGGAGGTCATTCCTCGAATGCTCTTTAGTTGTTATGTACATGAATCAATAA
The DNA here is from genome assembly GCA_963920655.1 of Geranium rotundifolium. NCBI lineage: Eukaryota > Viridiplantae > Streptophyta > Magnoliopsida > Geraniales > Geraniaceae > Geranium > Geranium rotundifolium. The sequence goes on from OY987323.1 coordinate 12,471,635, forward strand.
ACTCGGTGCAAGATAATGATATACACAAGAAACTTGTACTGTCATCTATTGTATACAGCTATAAAGTTGAAAGTGTCCGACTTCACCACAACCAATTTGGGGTTAATGAATACATTCTTGACCTTGAGTGGTATTTACAATTTTGGAAAATATATTTTACTTGGCTGTTTCACAATCTGCTAATTTAACTACTTTCTTCTCTTTTTAGTACTATAATAACTTATATTTTGGGATAAACATTAACTTTCCGTTATAATTAGCATTCAAAATTGGTGTCCTCTAATTTAGGATCTATGGAGCAGAAGCTCCATTTATTTTTGTTGACCAATAAACCCTGCAAAATCTCAAATCCATGGAGCAATCTGGAGTATCCATTCTTGTTAATGCAGACCCTTATAACAAACTAATAAGGCTTTGAGTGTTTTTATGCTGATTTGATAAATATCAATATAATTAGTCTAGTTATAATTTAATTAGTTTAGTTTGATTATATTTAACTTGAATTAAGTACTTTTAAATTGTTATCGTGTAATTATGTTAGATTTTTTTTATCTGCGTGTAATGCAATATTTATTAAATATAATTATTATATGGGATATTCCAGATGACTACACCTGGATATGTCACATTATCAGATGACTACACCTAGAATTTTTCGTGTCAGGGTGAATACCTAAGAATTTCATTTGTCTCACTTTACTCATTCCGTCCAACTCCGTTAGTTTTTAACATTTTTTACATGTGAAAAGACTAAAATACCCTTCAGATGTAAATAATTGTTTTCAAATTGAATGAAAAGACTAAAATACCCTTTACTATTCATTTAATTTTCAAAAAAATACCTCTCTCTCTCTCTCCCTCTCCCTCTCCCTCTCCCTCTCCCTCTCCTCCATGTCCTCCACCACCACTGCCACCGCCTCCATCACAACCACCACCTCCATCTCCTCCACCACCACCATCTCCTCCCTCTCCGTCGCCACCTCCTCCACCACCGCCACCACCTCTATCTCCACCACCACCACATCCATCTCCTCCACCACCATCTCCTTCCTCTCCGTCGTCACCTCCTCCACTACCACCTCCATCTCCTCTCCCTCTATCACCACCTCCGGCCGACTTCCGGCGAAGCTCCCACCGACTTCCGGCAAGGCTCCGACCGACTTCCGACAAGGCTCCAATGGTGGTGGAGGAGATGGTGGTGGTGGTTGAGGGGCGTGGAAGGGATGCGGTGGAGGAGATGAAGGTGGTAGCGGTGGTGGTGGTGGATGAGATGGATGAGGTGGGGACGGAAGGGGAGGAGATGGTGGTGGTGGCGGTGGAAGGGCGTAGAGGAGATGGATTTGGTGGTAGTGATGATTGAGGAGGTGGAGGAGATGGTGGCGGTGGAGAAGGAGGTGGCGACGGAGGGGGAGGAGATGGTGGTGGTGGAGGGAATAGTGGTGGAGGGAATGGTGGTGGAGGAGATGGAGGTGGTGGTGGTGATGGAGGTAGTGGCGGTGGTGGTGGAGGAGAGAGAGGGGGGAGAGGGAGAGAGAGAGAGAGAGAGAGAGAGAGAGAGAGAGAGTGTGTGGTATTTTTTTGAAAATTAAATGAATAGTGAAGGGTATTTTAGTCTTTTCATTCAATTTGAAAACAATTATTTACATCTGAAGGGTATTTTAGTCTTTTCACATGTAAAAAAATGTTAAAAACTAACGGAGTTGGACGGAATGAGTAAAGTGAGACAAATGAAATTCTTGGGTATTCACCCTGACACGAAAAATTCTAGGTGTAGTCATCTGATAATGTGACATATCCAGGTGTAGTCATCTGAAATTATCCCTTATTATATTAATGATAGTAATTTAATTGGTATAACTACCCAAGTTTCACATGAGTACCACCACGTCAATAATTCGCAGACTTTGTATTAGTTTCATAATTTGTAGCGGAGTGTGCATGCGTGTGAACACGCACACATGCGCACACACATACACCCATGCTTGATCTGGTGTCGTGCGAACCGTGCAAACCAACTAAGTAATGACACGTGCGCGGGTGTTTATATTATTAAGCTATATATATATATATATATATATATATAAAGGGCACACTCCACTACAAATCTTCAATATGCCCGAATAGAACAAACACATCATGTTGTTGCTTTTCGCGCGATTAAAACAGCGCGCGACACGCAGAAGTGTAATGTCCAACATTGAGAATGTAATGTCGCGCACTGTGCACTTAAGTGAGGGGAAATTTCGTATTTTGTGCGCGCGTGAAAAGTAAGCTTTTAGCTTCTATCTACAATAGAAGTGTAATGTTCAATATTAGGAGTGTAAAGTTCAACATTGGGAGTGTAATGTTCAACAATGGAAGTGTAATATTCAACATTGAGAGTGTTAATGTCCAACATTTGGAGTATAATATTGTTGGACATTACACTCTCAAAAGTTCAAAATGTTGGAATTACACTATCAATGCTTAACATTACACTTACACTATAGATAAAAGCTACAAGTCTACTATTCCCGCGCGCGGAAAAATCAGAATGCCCCTCACTTAAGTGCATAGTGCGCGCATGCCACATGCCACGCGCTGTTTTAATCTCGCAAAAACGAACGGTTGGATCGTGTGTGGACATGTTGGGGATTTGTACTGGAATGTAATCCTACATGTTGTGGACATCTGAGAACAATCATTTAGTGTTAAAACGTTAGAACAATTATAGATCGTTGGATCTGTGGTGTGATGAAGATGGCACACGTGTGGTGTGGGCCCACTAATTCATTAAACCAAATGATGCGCGAGGGTAATATGAGAAATTCGGAGGAAGGGTAATCTTTCCCCGATTCGGTGTCATTATCTTTCCAAAATTATTTGTTTCCCCTTTTTATAAATCATATCCGTATTAAATATCTCGAACAATGATTATGTTATTTAGTTTCTATCTTTCCAAAATTAATTTTTTTTGTAAATCAGATCGTTATTTAATACCTCGAATAATGATTAGGTTTTCTAGTTTATGTTTTTGCGCTCAATTAGTGTGTCTCTATATGAGTTATGTTGTTGATGAATTCTGAAGGCAATCCTTAGACTAACTTCCACGTTAGCTAGACTTACTACTCGTCATACTGGTGAAAACACGACCACATGTTCTAAATTGAAGGCATACTTCTTAATTCACAACTTCACATTATTTTGACGTACTGGCAATCAAACTAGATCACTTTATCTCATCTATTTGTCGATAATCATGTCCTAATTTCATTACAAGATTACGAGCTCTCCATTTCTTCAAAGTATGAGCAGTTATCCACACAAAAGGTCATGTTATGTTGATTGAGCCCGGCTTCATCCCTCGTTTTAGGGTAGCCATACCCACTACAATGGTAGCCATACGTACTCCCTAACAACCATACTTACTGCCATTGTAGACACACTGATTCCTATCAGCTATAATCGCCTCATTGGTAGCCACACCCACTCCCTGGCAACCAAGTTGTTGAAAACATCGCTATAGGCTCTAAACACCGCTATAGCCCTACTGCTTCACTGATAGCCACGCGTTGTCCCCATCAGCCAAACCAAAAAACGCCTTAACACACACTGAATATTCACCATTGATGCGAAACCCCCTTAAATGTGCTATTAAGAAATCGACTATTAATATTGTTCCTTATTGAATAGTATTATCCAAAGTTCGGAAGTTAATTAACAGTCTTCTAAAATTTGTTATCTTATTGAATATTTTTTAATTTGTTGAAAATACTATTATATTGTATTTCCTTCTTACACATTTCATATCTCTTATTGCATGCAATAAATATTTTTTTAATGCAATATTTCTTGTTCAGTTAATTGTTGAATATCCCTAATTGGTTTTTCCAAATATTTTTATTTAATGCCTCTTTTTGTCATGATTACTCATTAAATCAATTCAATAATAATTTCCACATTTGCGCGTAATTAAATATAGGAAGATCGTGTTTAATTGCAGTTAAGAATTTCCCGCTTCTATAATTAAATCCCTTCCATTTTTCACAATTAGTTTCTTTAAATTGAATTTTTAGTTATTGAAACTGCCCCTTTGCCCATGCTGATGCGCACGCACGTTTGGAGTTCAGATTAATACGGTGCGTTGGATTTAATTTGATCAGAAGGTCATACTCTGTTCTAACGTTCTAACACAAATGACTGTTCTCAACAGAATGCATCTCCATATATATAGGGTCATAATCTCGTGCGAACCATGAGGTCTTGTGCGAACATATGAGAAATGTGTTTCCATTATTATGTCATGGATTTTAATTATTAAGGCATGTATTTACATTATTATGTCATGTATTTCTATAACCATGTTTCCATTATTACGACATGTATTTCCATAACATTATTATAGTTATGGCAGACCAAAAAAAAAATTTCTTCCAGTCCCTCGTACCACCCCTCCCATCGTCGAAGGGTAACATTTTCCCCTCTATGTTATAGAAAAATACATGTCTCTCTCGTTATATTTGAGTGGTTTTTACGAGTTCTCACGCAACTCTTGGTTTTCACTTGAATGCATATATATATATATATATGCACTCGGCTATTAACTCCAACAAAACGTCCATATATGTGTATAACCGTTGGATGTGCCACATAGGCAATCGCGCCATATTGAAGCAAACGCGAGATCCATCCAAATGTGAATTTTTCGTTTGGGTATAATAGTAATAACACCATGAGGCATGATCACGCATTTGTAGTTCGACCATTATGCGATTCTGCCAAAAATAAAATAGATCTAGATACATCGCGATCGAGTATTACCGGAGAGAACGCGATTGCGATTCTGTTGGTTGTGAGACAGTCGCCGCCGAATACCACCAATCGGAGAGATCGAAGAACAAATTGCGAACCAGATCCATCGTTGACAGTGAACATGGAATATCAGAATCTCGACGACAAGGATTTGGCTTTTATCAGATCAGGTGTGTATAACTTCAATAGATTTTTCAGCATCGATTCCAGATTTAGGAGATTTCTAACCATTCATGTGTATAACTTCAGAATCGGTATCCTTCCAAATCTTCAGCAACCATTTCAGTAGCATCTACAACAAAGCAGATGTTCTATAAGGTAACTAGTGTATAACTTGTATGACAAACTTCATTTGGTTAACGATTCTGAATATGTGACTTCCATAATCACAAACTTTTGCTAGTGTATAAAATAGCATGTCACTGTGTGTGACACGTCTCGTTGAAATGTCAATGTATATAAATTAGTATGTGACTATGTATAACAAATTGTCTGTATGTGTATAACATAGTGTGTGCGAGTGTTCCATTTATGATGTTGTCACTGTATCACAATTTGCATGAGTGTATAATCTAGCACGTGCAAATGTATAACATATAACGCACGAATGTATAACATATTAGTTATAAGTGTGTCACATAAAACTGTTTGTTATCGCAGAAGCCACACAGTCAGAGTTGCAGAGCAGTGTCTACACGCAGGCTGCTACACACCCCCATCATCGCTGAATTGCCAGATAGTAACGCAACCCAGGACACACTTCCTAGGCTAGATAAAATACCATAATGTGGAGACCAGTCCATGAGTAATGGACTGGGAGAGGCAAAAACTGAAAACGATCATCCCGTACATGCCCTCGGCATGGTGTTCGACACCCTTTCGGATGGTATCAAATTCTACGAAACCTATGCAACAATGAGTGGGTTTGGTACACGGCTGGGAACACAGAAAGAAACACAGGACCACATTCTAATGAAGTATGTGACCTGCAGTAGAGAGGGTGTTGCAAAGCAAAAGAAAGGTCGTGAAAATGAAATAGGCCCAAAACGACGGACGATTACCACAAGATGTCGGTGCAAAGCATTGATCAGCTTGAAACGATGCCCGTCCGACTCAAAATTCATGGTTGCCAAGATTGTCACAGACCACAACCACGAGCTGTTTGACCCAGAAGACAGAGAATATGCTAGGGCACTGTGGGAGATGATTGTTAGGCACGAGCAATGGATGATGACATGCATACAGTCAAGTTTGGGGCCGGTGGCAGCGCACAAATTATGCACAAAATTTGGCGGAGGAAGTGCGAATGTGGGTGCATCATCTAGAGACTTTATGAATTTCAACCAAGACCCTGAAAAAGCATATTGGTGACGTTGACGTCCAGATGGTCATCAACGGTTTTGAGGCCAAAGTGAGAGTAAACTTGATTTTTACTATTCGTATGACACCGACGACAAGGGTGAAGAAAAAGAATGGATGACATATGTTTGAAAATTAGAAGTATATGTGAGGGCATTTTAGTCTTTTCAATCCAATTTTAATAACTCATTTAACTTTTAAGGGTGTTTTAGTCATTTCACATGTCAAAAATGTTAAAAACTAATGGAACTGGACGAAGAGGTGTAAAGTGAAATTTTTTCACAACTTTGGTGTATCCATCTTGAAATTTTTTTTCTAAAAGTACCTACCTAAAAAACATCTATGAGTAGCCACATGAAATTATCTCTTCTTATCAAGAAGTTATTATTATTTTCCCAACTTATTAGTCAAAAATAAATTTTATTTGTATGCAAAAAAAACGTTTCTTATTTTTATTATGGATGCCTATATATATAATTATAAATTTGGTAAAATTAAATACTCTTTATCTTATCATCTAACATCGTTAACTAACCACCATGAGTTAGCCCAGCGGTTTAGGGTATAAATAAAAATTCGCAAATTTCGCAAGGTTAGAATTTTCATTAATTTCTATTAAAATTAAAGTTGAAAAGGCTAAAATACTCTTAAATGCATTTTGAATTTTAAAAATGTGTCATTTTAACTAATTCTCTTCTCTCTCCCTCTTTTCACCACATGCATTGATTCCGGTCGTTGGTTTCCACCGTCGCCACACTCCGGCGACCAACCGAAGCTTCGCCACCTAATGGAGGCAGTACTTTTTTTCACATACATATACCCAAAAAAAATGTCATTTTGAATACATAAATAATAATTGGGAGTATTTACAAAATATAATAACATTTTTTTTTCGAAAGTAAAATTAATCCGTCTCTCTGACGTGAGTTTAATCCTTGCATTACATAGTTGATTCATGTAATGTGAGTTCAAATTTCAGTATCCTTATTGATTTAATTGTGAGTTTAGTGATACGTGGATTTCTTACCACTTATTTGGCCATTTTTAACCCACATTTTTATTTACTTTTGTCCCCATTTGACATGAAGATGCCTTATTTCTATCTTATTTTGTGCTTCAAAAGTGTTTCTAGATTATTGTAGAAAATACATGTTTTCAAGTAAAAAAGAAGCATTTTCGTGAAAACCAAGATTCGTCATCAAGACAAAACTAACAAAGAGCCCAAAATAAAACCCAAAACGCAAGACAATGATGAGTTAGCGCCAATGTGACAAGATCGTGACAAGAAGAAGAATTCAAAGCCAACAAGGAATAGGAAATACACGCGAGCCATGTATTTTGGCGTGCAAGTCAATTTAAATTGGGAATTGGAAAGAAGAATAGGGAAATCAAGTAGGTTCAGGAAAACTGGGACTAAATTGGGCCCGCGTAGTTTCTATACGGGGCCATGTAGAACCTATTTATAGGGGCTCTCGGCTCCCAACCTAGGGGGAGCCTTTCTACAGCTAAAAATTGATTTTTCATATTTTAGAGTGTAGGGTTTTGTATGAAGAAGATAGCATTTGAGCAAGGTTCAAGGAGTTTTGTATATCATGAAGATTCGAAGTTTATATAAATATTGATTCATGAATTGGGTTTTATCGTTCTATCTCTCTTCTTTCTTTCTTTATGCATGCTTGCTTGAATACTATGAACATGCATTTCCTTGCTATGAGTAACTAATCACTCAATTGATTTAGGATATATGATGAATTAGTAGTTTAAAGGATGTGTTAATCGAATGTCGAACAAAAATTAATTAAACCCTAAATTAGTTCTTAAGGATTTAGGAATTAAGACTTATGCCATAACCATAAAATACCACTAAGATTTAGAGGAATTTACAGAACATAATCAATTTGATTATGTTGGAACTAGTCTCGAAAAAAGATAGGTAATGTTTTGGGTTAGAGCCTTTAGTGTCCCAAAAGAAACTCTTGGTAGATTAGAGAATTTTCGTTGCCTCCCTAGTGTTATAGGAGTTCCTTATGTTTTAAATCAACTCAAGTTCGTTCGACCATAAACGTACTTATTCCGTTTAATATTAAACCATAGAACCATTATTTGGTAGATTAGAGAACATCTTAAAAGTAACTTCCTTAATCTTAAAGTCGCTTGAAGTTATGTTCGACCATAAACTAACGTACTTACTTTAATACCCGACTATAAGACCATTATTGAGCCGATTAGGAAATTCCTAGTAGCATCTCTTCGCACAATAAATTAATCTTAAGAAATCCAATTAAGCTAGTTTGACCATAAATTGACTTGATCCCTTGAGTGTCCGACAAAGGATTCTTGTTAGGTGGCGAAGCTCCGATCGGTTGTCGGAGGCGTGGAAGAAGGTCCGGCGATTAACCTCGATGCAAGTGGTGGATAGTGCAAAGAAGGGGTTAAATGACACATTTTAAAATTTTAAAACACATTTAGGGGCATTTTATTATTTTTAACGTGAATTTTTAACATAAGTTAATAAAAATGCTAACGGTGAGAAAAATCAAAATGCAAGTTTAGTGGAGCCGCATTACTAAATTTTTTTATTGAGGTAGTATGTGAAAATCAAATAATTCTAATACAAACCAAGGTAGAAATACGAACCGTCCGAATAAGTAGAACTTGAGTGTGAATTGGTAGAAGCGCGATGTTCACTTAATATAGTATGGAACCCGACTTCCTTGTCACACCTCTACCTCAACAGGGTTCACTTGTAGGTTATAGTATGGAACCCGACCCCCTCTTTACACCTCTCCTCAGACAGGGTTTACTTATAAAGTATAATATGGAACTCGACTCTCTCGTTATTGTCGGGGATCTCGTAACAATATTAGAATCGGGTCAGCGTTTGGTTTAAACTTATCTCGCGTGGTCGAATCGACTAATATCTTGATTCGCCCAACGCCCCTCTATATTCGTCTCTTTCTCGCAACCAATCGGCCAAGTGTCCCTTGCGATTGCCCTTCGATCCGATTGTAGCCTGTCAATAGTTATAATCGATCATAAATCATACATCGGACTTACCGTAACCCGACTGTCCGTCCCCCACGAAGGCTTGTATAGACGTACCGACCGAGGTCTTCTACTGTCTCAGACGCCACACGAGCCCGAGGATCAAGGAGCGATCTCTCATGTCGTGTTAGATCGTAGGAGTCCTTCCTAATCCGCCTCAAGGAAGAGAGAAGACCACCGCCTTGATGCCCATGTTAGGATTTACTGTTTCTTTCCTTTTTGCACTAAAATTGTATTTAGGTAACTCCTTATAAAATGATATAAATAGGGATATAAGGGCATTGTAATACGTAAATTCGCCAAAGCAAGAGACTTTTCCCCGATTGTTCACCGGCTGAATAGGTCTGCTAGATCGCACTCGATCCCGAGGCTGGAAGGAATTTCCCGGCTTAATAAAAAGATCCCGACCCCCCCCCCCCCCCTCCCACATGGGTTGGGGTGATCGATCGAGCTTCAGCTCCAAATCCATCTCCTCGTCTTGTTTATTTTCGTACGTGTTTTCTTAATCGATATAAGTACAACACCCACTCTCAATCATTCATTCCACTTGATTCACTGTATCCCCTATTAAACGTCTTGTTTAGGGCCTAGCATCAAGAGAAAACGCCCCCTAAACGCCACACAAACTTGAGAATCCAAGTTAGGTCTCTCAGGCGTGACAAGTAAAGACAGTGTTTTCCTTCTTTTTTCAAGAAAAAGACACATGATTATAGTCAAATTTGTTTTGTAACATAGGTACAACAAATTAAAATTTCTCTTTCAAACTCCCTCAAAGTTTCTTTTTTCACCCCTAACACCTCTTAACTAAACATAAGAATATAAGTAACTTGATTAAGCATTGAAAATAAAATTGAATTTGTGTTTATCTATGTTAAAAATGCAAGACTTGAGTATACCTGGATATTCTTTCTAATTTTCCTCTCTTGATTTGTGAACGCACTTAGATAGAGTTGGTAACGACAGTCAAAACTCAAACTTTTTCTCCTTAATTTGTATTTGGGATAACCTTAAGTTTCCGAATCATCTTAATTTTGGAAAAATTAAAATTTTACTTAATTAATGGCTTTTTAATTGAATTATCTCCAATCCACAAACTTAAAAAGAGCAAACGTGAAAAGGGAAATAAATATAGTAACGTTTTCGATACTTTTTTGACAAAACTTATTATCTCTATCGTGTTGCACATATGATTCTTTTGCTGTTAAATGTAACGGAAATCAGTTGTGTAAAACTAAAATTAATTTAAGTAGCCAAGTGAAACATTTTGGAGTAATTTTTATTTTTGGAGTTAAATGCACCCACTTAGAAATATATAGTTATGAATTTATATAGGGACAATTATACAAAAACATTACCTAATTATTTTTTTATTCAAATACACTTAACGTTGTTCTTTTGAAAGTTTAAGTATGTAATAGATAAAAATTGAAGTGCAAAATGTGTTCAAGGCATATATATATGTATTTATACCGCTGATTCTTACAAAATGTAGTTACTTTTTCTTCAGAACTTTATTATTGAAACAGTAGTAAATTTGCATGTGATTTATTTGTTTGTTAGGTATAAGATAGCAACTAAAAAGTGAAAAATAAAATAAAAAGAGATGGAAAATGACAGTAATTTCAATTTGGGAAGAGAGAAAAGAAAAAGGGTTTTTCTGTCTCCGTTGAATTCTAGAAATTGAAGAAAATTCAGCTCAAAGATTGATTCAGAGAGGAGGAGGAAGAAGAAGAAGCAGCAGAGGAGCAAGAACAAGTCTCTGCAACTATCACTTTTCATTAGCCAACAGTGTTATGAATTCACAGCTCTACCTCATCTTTTAACACTACCTAACCCTCCATCTCTCCTTTTAGATTGAACTCTCTCTCTCTCTCTCTCTGCAGCATTCACTTTAGATCTCTGTAAGCAATCGACTCTCTCTCTCTCTCCTTTTCTGGCTATCTCTCAGTTTCTTGCAAATCCATATTTTCTTTCCCCTTCTCTTCTCTGCATATACATTTCTTTTTTAAAGTTTCTGATTTAATTGGAGGTATTTTGGGAATGCCGGATTTTATTTGTTAAGCCCGGTTAAAGGGATTTCTGGGTTTATGTTTGTTTCTCGGGAAATCTTAATTTTTCTAGGATTTCCAGCTGAAGCCCACTTTTCTTATAGGAAAAAGGACAAGTTTTTGGTCGAACCTCATGGTGAATTTCTGATTTTGTTTTTCCTTTGTCGAGTTCCTTGAAATCTCAGTGCTGAGATCTGGAAGTGGCTGGATTAAATGGGAAATTGCTGCGCTACTCCTCCTGCTTCGCCTTCTGAGAACAGAAAGGGAAAGAACAAGAAGAAATCGAATCTATTTGCTGGCGATCATGCTGCAACCAATGGATCTGGAGGCCAAAACAAGGTGTGGGTTCTCAAGGATCCAACTGGTCACGACATTTCTGCCCAGTACGATCTGGGTCGGGAACTTGGGCGAGGCGAGTTCGGGATTACCTATCTTTGCACAGATGTGAGCTCCGGTGTTAAGTTTGCTTGCAAATCCATATCAAAGAAGAAGCTCAGAACTGCTGTGGATATTGAAGATGTGAGGAGGGAGGTGGAGATCATGAAGCATATGCCCAAGCATCCCAATATTGTGTCCTTGAAGGACTCTTATGAGGATGATGATGCTGTCCACATTGTCATGGAGCTGTGCGAGGGTGGTGAGTTGTTTGATCGGATTGTGTCGAGGGGACACTACACTGAACGTGCTGCTGCAGCTGTGATGAGGACAATTGTTGAAGTTGTTCTGGTTTGTTCTCCATCTTTTGTGCTATATTTGAATTCAAGTTTTGTCATGAATATTGCTGATTATGGTTTTCATGGTGAATTGAGTTCACCTATTATGTCCTGTTGCTGTTAGTGGTGAATCTTGATTATTCTGTTTGTTTTACTTGAGTACATTGTGGGGATTCCTAGATTCGGAATTGCTTTGCGAAAAGCAGGAGCATATCCTCTTCCTCATAGTGGAAAGAAAGGTTTCCTTTTTGGATTTGCTTAATGTGGAATCTTGACTGAAATGTGTCCATTCAAAGTTCTCATCTGAACCTAAATGCATGTACTGTTGTTCACTCTTGATACATAAATATACCCTTTTCAGCTTCACCTTTCTTCCAATTTTCTTTGGTACTATTTGTCCGGAATCTAATAGGGCATGTGCAATGAATGATTCTTTTTTGTGCAATTTTGTCCTCGTTTGGTAAAACTTTCTGAATACCTTGCATACAGTCATAGGGGTGATGGTTCTTATCATTAACTTATCGACACAATTTATTATATCCTAATTAGTGAAATGAAGCTTGTTCCTTAGATAACGTATTTTTACATCTATTCCTAGAACAGATTTCGTACCTGGGGGTACCATAATTTGGGTCTTGTGTGCATTCATTTGACAACCAGGTGTTCTGATTTTCTCTCTGCATATAACTCTTACCTTTTCAGTTACAATGGTAACTCAGCAACTTCTTAAATTTGCTCTTGTTCGATGTTACTCTTAGTTCCGGTTACAGTTCCATTGTAAAGTAAGGTGCTTGTTTAAGCAAAATCTTTCATTGCAGATGTGTCATAAGAATGGAGTCATGCATCGTGATCTCAAACCAGAGAACTTCTTGTTTGCCAATAAGAAGGAAACAGCATCCTTAAAGGCAATTGATTTTGGGTTGTCGGTCTTCTTTAAATCAGGTATTGCAATTACTAGAGCCATTTCATAGTATCTCTGAGTGTTTATATTCAATAGTTCATTGTAGCTGAAGATTGGTGTTTCATGTAGGTGAGCGATTCAATGAGATAGTGGGCAGTCCTTATTACATGGCTCCTGAGGTTCTAAGACGCAATTATGGCCCGGAGGTTGATATCTGGAGTGCTGGAGTTATCCTGTATATTCTACTTTGTGGTGTCCCACCTTTCTGGGCAGGTATGTTATTGCACATTGGAAACTTACACGATGAGATTAGCTTAACAATTGATAATAACCGTTATAATTTTGGTGGTCCTCGTTGAACTTTCTTTTCATTGATAAGTTATATTTCATTGCAGAAACTGAACAAGGGGTAGCACAAGCAATTATTCGATCTGTCATTGATTTTAAGAGGGACCCTTGGCCTAGAGTTTCTGACAACGCAAAGGACCTTGTGAAGAAAATGCTTGATCCGGACCCGAAGCAACGGCTAACAGCACAGGAAGTGCTTGGTAATACTCTCTTACATAGTATATGACATGTGATATGTTCAGATTTATGGATCCATTTAACTGAGTTGCCCTTCTCTTGTGTATACAGAACATCCTTGGCTACTGAATGCTAAGAAGGCTCCAAATGTCCCATTGGGCGAGACTGTCCGAGCTAGGCTCAAACAGTTTTCAGTAATGAACAAGCTTAAGAAAAGAGCTCTGAGGGTAATGTCTTAGAAACTTATTTGATTTTTATAATAATGGAAAATGTGCAATCTTTACTATGGCTTTTTCTAAATCTGGCCATGCAGTCTTTAATAATTTTCCTTGAGACTGAACTTGTGGATATTTAATAAATAGGTGATCGCTGAGCATCTGTCAGTGGAGGAAGTGGCAGGTATAAAGGAGGCGTTCGATATGATGGACACGGGCAAACGAGGCAAGATAAACCTTGAGGAGCTTAAGGCTGGACTGCACAAGCATGGCCAACAGATTCCCGATCCGGATCTCCAAATCCTAATGGATGCTGTAAGCATTTCTTTTCATGCCTAACATGACATTTCTATACTGCATATTCTCTTCCTTTGTCAAAACTTTTATTCAAGGCTTGACTCTTAACTTGAATGATGGTCTTGTTTCTTTCTCGGTCGAGTATGGATGATACGTTATTACTTCATTAGAATCCGGAGACACATTTGTATTGTCTTTTGAAAATGCGCGAAGATATACCCGACAGAAAACAAAAACAAGTCAAACAAGTCAATATGATGAAACTAAGGAAATGTAATCACTATGCTGACCAAAACAAAAGAAAAAAGGAAATGTAATGACTATATCATCGTGGATATCATGCAAGATTTTGAGATTGAGGTATTTCTGCAGTAAGTTTAGGTGGGGGAAATCATGTTTCTTAATATGGCTACATTTAGAATGCTGAGTTTTGATTGTCTAATAACTAAGTGAATGTTGGTTGGTTGGTCGGTTTGTGCAGGCTGATGTTGACGGTGACGGGGCCTTGAATTATGGAGAGTTTGTTGCAGTTTCAGTTCATCTTAAAAAGATGGGAAACGACGAGCACCTGCGGAAAGCATTTGATTTCTTTGATAAAAACAAGAGTGGTTACATTGAAATTGAAGAGTTGCGTGATGCCTTAAATGATGACTCTGAAACAAACAACGAGGAAGTGATCAGTGCCATCATGCACGATGTGGACACAGACAAGGTTAGTCTCAGACTTGGAGAGTACACACATAGTTGTTACTAACCTGGCATTAATGAAATGTTATTCCTTGTTGCGTTGCAGGATGGTAGAATTAGTTACGAGGAGTTTGCTGCCATGATGAAGGCTGGTACAGATTGGAGAAAAGCATCCAGGCAATATTCAAGGGAAAGATTCAACAGTCTAAGCTTGAAATTGATGAGAGATGGTTCCTTACACTTGCAGAACAACAACGAGGCTAGATGACTCGACTCGACAATATAAGATTGTTGTTAATAACAATTCTTTTCTTTGTGTGTATTTTGCCATGAGACCTCTGACTCTGAGATAGGAAGGAAATAGGATGAATTTGGACTGACTGATTTGTTTCAGGTGAAAGAGTATTGCTAGAGAAGATGAGATATTTATTAAGGAACACAAGTTGTGGTTGTATGTATGTATAGACAATGTCAATTAGTGACATTCGGTTAATGATTCGGAACTTTAGTAGTCCTTGTGTCACCAAATGATTATGTAGTTATAGTTTACAGTTTTTATTAATAAATTGAAACTAGTAATGACTGTTTAATGGAGATTGAACAAGTGTACATGATCTCAGTCACCCTAACTTCACCAAAGGCGTATGGTTGAAATGACAGAATTTCATGTAATAAGCACGATCTTCAGTTTTGAAACATCTACTATGCATATCCATCAACTATATGATACCTTCAAGTTCATAACCAGTGTTGCCTAGAAGAGCAGTCAGTCATACACAGAATCCTTAACAAATTCTTAGAAAGATTTCAAACAATCTCAACCCTAATTTAAACCACTTGTCACCTAAAATTGAAAAAAAGAAAAGAAAAGAGAGAATAAAACTCTAAAAGCTGCTGAGTGAGAACGTCTTTTCTTGATCTTGTTTTAGTAGAGAAGCCATTTGTGGTTTGGAAGAATGAAAGAAACATGTATATGGAAGTAGCGGCAGAATGATCTGTTTTGCTCAACCTCTCACCGGTTTTGATGCATCAGCGGCAAATACCTCAATGTAGCATATGGGGCAAGCCTGCAATACACATAATACATAGTCAGCCACTTGGACACCAAAATATATAAATGAACTGCACTTGATCTGAATGTCTTACCTTGTTTATGCTAAGCCATTTGCTTCCACACCCATTATGATAGGCATGCTTGCATGGCAAAGTTATTTGTCGATCACCTCGTTTATATTCCATCTGGCAAATTACGCATCTATGTTTTAACAAAAAAATAAACGATGATATAAGTGCAAGGCCAAAAAGGGTGGTATATGAAGTCACAAAACCAATAAAAGCAATATATGAAGACCTCAAGGTGCAAGGTAAGCAAGCACAAAGCTACCTATAACTCTATCGGGGTTTGCATCACCAAGATAAATTCTAGAAGCACAAAAATGATAAAATTTGAGAAATACAAGTCAGTATTTTAGCGATGAAGGATGTAGTTGAATGCAAGCACAACGTTGACTGAATCTACTGGCCTTTCCTAATACCCCTCTGCATGTGATTGATTCGTCATTCCAAAGGATGGTTAACAGTAAGGATAAATATGCCTCGAAATTAGACAACCTATGAAAAGGAAGTGTAATTACATAAATTTACAGCTATGTTCACTAGTTAAGCATTATCACGAGTACAAAATCAAGGAAGGGAATATACTGCTTAAACAGTTGTTGCAATATTAGATAAACCTAGGTCTGACAGCAAATATACCCCACTCACTACATTTTATACACGACTAGGAATACCTCACAGCATTAGCGAACTAAAATTTATCGAAGACATTTCAAAGATTACTAGGTTCTTTCCATTCAAAACCTTAAAAATTAGCATAATTGGTTCAAGAGATGCACAATTTCCAGGGAACAAAAAGGAGCAATGCCATTACCTCTCTCCCCGTGACTTCTTTCTTGAGAAGAATCCACATTTGTACTTGGAGACAGGAAGCTTAGAAATAAGTTCTTGAGAAAGACCACGGTTATGGGTTCCAACTGTCTCGCCCAACTCAAGTAATTCCTGAATACATAAAATGTTATTTCACACTGCTTATCCAACCATAAAATAATTTTTTTGAGGTGTAATATGGCTGGAAGAAAGAGATTAGTCAGTTTCTTGCATGGACAAGTGCATGAAGGTTCAATTAAAATGATACATCATAAGAGAAATACCACGTTCATTAAGTCATTTTATTAGCAAAATGTACTTAAGATAAGAGTAAATAATTTGACAACTTCATTCCACTAACAAGTTAAAACACCGGTGTGATACACTAGAAGGTCCTTATAAATTTAGGAAACCCACAAAATGGAGAAGCACCGCTAAATTATTCTATATTAACTCCCTATGGTCATTCAGCACACAAACACACCCACAGACACAAAAACTAAATGATTGCATTAATAATATATTGCAAGGGTGTGTGTGCTTACAAATGCTTGCTTTATAGCATATAGATTCCGGACTACCTCCAAAATATCATTAGAGAAAATATTATGCATTCACATAGTTCCAAAGACCAAGGTAGGGTGGTAAACATTTAGATGAGCACTCTTAGTCCATAACTTAGGTCTTTCCCAGTCATTGCCCCCACTAAGAGAATGTGGCCTGAAAACTGTCGGTGGTTCAGCTGGGCAATATATCACAATCGAGGTGAATTATAGATGAAATTAATTCAAAAGAGATACATTTGGAATAACAAAACAATTTTTACTTAGATATGCATACTTGGAATGAACTATCTTCAAATTTACTTCGTGAGTTAGGACAGGACATTAATTCTTGTTTTTTATCAGCAATGTATCAAGATTTGGGCTCAAGACCTCTCTTAGGAAGAAGGGAGCTCTATATTTGCCACTTCAGACAACATTTGTTTGTAGAGGGAGGCCCAACATAAATTGGTAGAAAGAGATATCGCTGCTGGGACTCCATCCCTGGTCACTAGGACCCAAGTTCGGATAATAACCTCTTTGCCGATCAAAAAAACAAGTTCGGATAATAACTTGGTTTACATCATAACAACTACATCACTATCAAATGGTATTGTCGATCTACGTTATATACTAAAAGTAATTCATATGCATACTTGATGGTCTATATAGTCATGAACAACAAAAAGTATAATCGAGAATTTCATGCTCAAACCTCATAACTCATGCTGTCAGGATCAATACTATCTTGCCAAACAACCTGCAAATTGGAAAGATAAATTGATTACCTTCCTGTCTAACGTAGACCAATGTAACAGTGTATACCAAAAATGTGTGCTATAACTATAAGGAAAAGCATCGGAAAATGAGAAGAAGATAATCAGATGATAAAACTAATCAGAGTGGGAGTTCAGAACTTGTTCGACTAAAAGCGAAAACTCTATGAATGTTGCTTGCATGTATACAGGCACAAGAAAGAAATGGGGCACCTTGTTTAAGTCTAGGTAACCATCAAGGAAGCTGCATACCTGGTAATCAGGAGCATCATGAGGTCGTCTTGGGCCTGTAAGGTTATGGAAGAGGTAAAGTAAGACATCTAACAACTGAAGAAAAATAATTTCATTTCTTGGATAATTATTGAACATGCAGCAGGCCATTAAAAGTAGGATAAAACACGAGCAATTGGAAACGAATCCTTAATGATCCGTGACATATTTTATAAGTTCAACACATTACTATGATTAAACTAAATACTTCAAAGAAGAATCTTTAAAGACGGTGCAAGATACTTCCAAAATCAATATTTCAGTAAGGCTATGCTGTCTTATTTAGCCCTGGGCATTATTTGAGTGCTTTAAGAGTCATCCAAAGGCTCCTTCATATGTAGAATTGACATGTTTGATGCAGAGTAAAGATTTTAACGATTGCATAATGCTTTAGCCTTTACAATAGTGAGTAAATTATGGTCACCTATAATCCAAAAAAGATCAGTAATGTATGCTTCGAGGGATTTTTTTTTCTTCTTCTTCTTCTTCAGATTTTAGTTATCCTTGAAAGAGTTACTAGCCCCAAAAGACCCAATAGTCTGTTTATCCTCACAAGATGTACACTATTGGACTATTCATATAATTTACACAAACAGAAACTGAGAACTCACATTCTACAGGATTATCACGTATACCAGTGTTTGCATTCCCTTCCCATTCATTATTTACTGCTCTAGTGTGTCCATTAGCCCTTGTTGATGAGTTTTCCAAATGCCTTCCATATTCACCCATCCTCGGTTCATGATCATTGATGACATATGCATGACCAAGATCAAAATATGTAGCACCTCCAGTTTCAGATAAGCCAAACTTGTAAAAACTTGGATTAATTGTTGGATATACATTCTCCTGCAGATAAAAGAGAGAAAAACGAAGAGCGTCAAAATGAAGTGACTTTGGTCACGATCTTCTACTTCCAAGCAAAATAATTTAGCAAGTATGTACATAGACAGAAAAACATTGAAGACAATAGCTTATTCTAATCCTTATCCTGTAGGTAAGAAGAATACACATATGACACACCAAAATGCATGCATACCAAACCTGTATTCACAAAACATGTTATACCAACAGAGCATTTCTATCTAGCCTTTGCTACAGAGCTTGGGTATTTATTAAATCATACTCAAATGATAACTCAGGATTTTCAAGAATATAAATAATACCTGAGCATGTGAAGCACCAGCAAAAATGAAATTCACGTGTTCATATGTGAGACCCTCAAAATACTCCATAAAGCTTCCAGCTGAATTATAAGGATAGCTGGTGTTAGCATACTGAAACTCCATATGTGGATGCCAATTCATTTTGAACAACTTGTCTTTTGGGCAAGTAACCTGTAACATGAACAAATAAAAAAGAGTTAATATTGTGTCCAAGGAAATTTTATCTCAAGAATAATGGTACAATCCAACACCAACAAAATCTTTAGTGTCATTGTTCATACATTCATACAAGTTCCATAGTATAATTCACTATTTTGTTAAACCACACCGAGCATTCATTTTAGACTACTGCTGGATTTGTTTTCATTTATCTTCTTGAGGTGCAGATTCTAGCTTCAAAAAACAAAACAATCACCAGATCACTTATACCATGACGAGGTCAGCCAAACTGAACTGGTCAAAAATTACAAATTATAATATAAATTTTGGATAAATAACATTTTAACTGGTGGGAGTATATCAATTTTATGCTACAATTTCCCTCTCATTCAAGCGAGCATGTGCAATTGTTTACAATGATCTTGACCACCTAAAAAAGCATGGCTATTATAAGCCAATGTAACATAATGTTTATTAGTTTGGTTTTGATCAGGATTCCCCATCCCAATCAGATAGTAGAAAAATAACCGATTTAATCGGGTTTGAATTCCCTCAAACCTGAACTGACCAATCCCATAGAAATCTGTATTGCAGGAGTAAGAGAGAGGAAACAAATTCACAAATATTTACCTGAAAGGCAGAAGCTGATATAGTCCAAAGCAAAGAAATGCAGATCCAGAAAGTAAACACCCAAGCATCAAAAACCTATTTGCTAGTAATTAGGTTCCAAACTGCAAATCCTATCAAAGAAATTGGCAAAACAAACTCAGAAGCTTACAACTGCATAAATCACCAGTAGTTATACTGGTAAAATGAAATTATAGATCGCATCTCAAAACACAAGTGAAAGTAGACAATCCCACAAAAAATTGTTCAAAAGAAATTACTTTGATGAATGGGCCATACATTACTACCAAAACGCAATCAGCACCATACAGATCTCCAGAGGAAAAAATAAATAAATTTGAAAACATAGCACTGAAGACATTTTTTTTTTCATAAATCTCATCTCATCTCACCGAGCTCTGTAGATCAAATCCGCACACGCACACACACACATTTCTCGTCCGTTTGGTTGTCGGAAAAGTAAATAAAATCTAAAATGCATAGCGAAGCTCGTTCATCTCATATCTCGAACCGATTCATAAAATTGGGAAAAAGCACAATCCTTATTTCCCTCGGCTTTCTCGGTAGCCAAACAGAAGATGCATAAAACACAGAAATAATACCTGGTTCATTGCGAAAGAGAAGAAATTTAGCAATGCGTGATAGTGAGAATAGATGAGGAATAAGAATGAGATGAGAAAGGGAAAAGTGAGAGATTGTTGAGGGAAATAAATAAAGAGATTAAAGAAGCGACATTGACATTGATGTCTGTAAATGTGAGTGAGGGGTGAGAGAAAGAGGTTCCATGGATGCTTCTCTTCTTCACCTTTTTTTTCTTCTTTATTTGTTGTGTTGAGATTGAGATTGAGAGAGAGAGTGAGTGTGAGTGTGAGTGAGTCTTTTCTTTTCAGCAAGCGGCTTCAGGGACACGCGATCTTCTCCGTGAGATGGGCAATGATCATGTGTTTTGCGCTTCCCCAAACTCTTTTAATCTAGGGCCTAAACACCCCCTAGAATAAACAAAACGGATAATAACACTTTGTTATATCTAATTATTGCGAAATGATATTTTTATATTTTAATTATTTTTTTTCCTTTTTGGTACCTTCACAATTTTTTTTGACAACTAATGCTAAAATGACTAAAATACCATTGATTTGAAAAATCATAATAGAATTTGTCCAATTTGATTTATCAAACTAGATTTGAAATGGTTCAAATTTAATTTTAGACTTTGGGGCATAATTGTAATTTCATCTTAAATATAAACCAAATTGAACAAAAAGATAAACAAAACTTAACCAATTCAATTTATGATTTTTTAAACCAATGGTAGTTTAGGTATTTTAGAGGTAGGTTGTCACAAAAAAATTGTCAGGATACTAAGAAAGAGAGAAAAATAGTTATGGTATAAAAGTGTCGTTTTGTAATAGTTAGGTGTAACAAAGTGTCATTATCCCTAAACAAAATCTCACGTAACACTTTCTAGAATTGTTCTTCTCACATGTAACCCTTACTTTGGCTATTACTTTGTTCATCCAAAATTGAGGTTAAAAAGACAAAAACGCCCTTACTTTTGTTTTAAATCTTATCTATTTTACTCGAACTCTTCCATTTCTTCATCTCCATTAATGAAGATCTAAATCAAGACCTCTCCATAACAAATTAAGACTAACAAATCAAAATTCATATGCCAAAACCCCTTAAAAACAGAACCCACAATTTGATGTGGATTCTATTTTTAGGGTGTTTTGGCATATGAGTTTTGATTTTCTTTAGTCTTGATTTGTTAAAGAGAGATCTTGATTTAGATATTCATTAATGGAGGAGAAGAAATGAAAGAGTGTGAGAAAAAAATAGATGGTTGGGAAAAAATAGATGGGTAATTCCATGTCAGTACCCTAACTTTGCTTTATTTTCAAATCAGTACCCTAAGTTTGAAATTTTTTTTGCCGGTACCCCAAGTTCAATTATGTTGCAGATAAGTACCTAAGACGTTAAATCTAACTGAATTGATATGCAAAAAGACCAAAATGCCCCTCGCTTTATAATTTTTAATCTTACATAATTTTTTGTATAGTTATAAACTTACCCTTTTACCCCTAATTGAGTAATCAATTTAACTAATGAATTGAGGGTAATATGGTCTTTACAAGTAAACAAATAAAATAACTAAAAGTTTGAAATAACCTATGCATTTACAATTGTTACCCTCTCCTTTAACCCTTATCTGTCCACTACTTCCCTAACCTAACTCTATACATTGTCCCACTCTCCCACATATCACATCTGCAACAAAAACGACCAAAACCTCTGATTCGCCGCTGGCGAGACCAGATCTGGCGAGAGCGAGCGACTGATGGCAGCGGCGACTTCGACTTCACCGGTGGCGGCGGCGGTTCGTCTCTTCACCGGCGGATCAGGCTACTCACCCACGAATCGACGACCACGAGGCGTTGACGGCGAGAGCGAGCGACTGGTGGCGGCGGCGGCTTCAACTTCACCGCCGGCGGCGGCGGTTCGTCTCTTCATCGGTAACTTGTGACTTTCTTTCTCTTCAGATAAATTGGGATTTTGGTAAATAATTTGCTGGAGATGGAGAAGGTTTAGTGATTTAGTTTGTAATGATTGTATTTAATTTGTGGTTTGGTCAATAATTTGTGATTTAGTTTGAAAATTTTGCTGGTGAATAATTTGTTGAATTGGATCTGTAATGGCCGTATTCAATTTGTGATTTGTTAAATTTGCTGGAGATGGAGAGGGGGCTGAAGATAATTAAGAGATTAAAATTTTAGTAATTAAAATTGATGGCATTTTTTTTTGAAAATATGATGAATAGTTGAGGCCATTTTAGTCATTTCACAAGGTTAGTTTATCATGTAAGTGAGGGTAAAATAGTCTTTTCACATTTATTAATAATTATACCTTCAGAATTTATACATTGAGGGGCATTTTGGTCTTTTTGTATATCAGTTCTGTTAGATTTAACCCCATTAGATACTTATCTGCAATTAATTAAACTTGGGGTACCGCCAAAAAAAATTTCAAACTTGGGATACTGAATTCAAAATGAGGCAAAATTAGGGTACTGACATGAAATTACCCCTTTGAAAAATTAAAACAAAAGTAAGGGCATTATAAGTGATTCTTATTTGTTCCTCTATAGTCAAATTACATTTCTCTCGTATATATTTAGAGGGGTTACACTTTTTGTCTTGGTTTAACATAATTTGACACTCTTAAGGAGAAATATAGATAATTTATGCATTGAATCATGTGATTTTTACATAATTACACATTAGGAAAAATCAGTTCAGGAATACTCTATAATTGCTTTCCACGGTAAGTAAATATGTTAGTGTCAGTTAAATGTTAACGTTTAAAAGATCAAGATATCTCTGCATGTGTTTTAAATTTTCAAAGTGTGACATTTTTCACTCTCTCCCATTCTCCCTCTCTCTCCACCACCTACACCGATGTCAGTTACCAGATCTTCCTCCTCCTCCTCTATCGTCGCCTTCTACTACTCCATTTTTTTGCTCAGTAAAAGATGAAAGCTTTATTTTGAGCCCACCAAAGCTTTAATGGAGGAAACAGAGTCAGGGAAACGGTTATAGATGTGCAATCAAAGGATTGAAAAGCGACATGATGAAGAAGAAAGAACAAACAAAAATAAAATTGAGGCTCAAAAAGGCTCATATAAGAGATCATTTGCTATTGAGGAGATCTGTATGATTATGACCTCATAAATTGGCATGATATTATTGTAAATGAAGTCATTTTGGGCTAGCCAGAGGTTCTAGATGATTATACTGCAGAGCGGATTCCAATTCGAAGAAGAGGCGTGATCTGCATTTAGCCAAGGTCATAGACCAAAAAATGCTCTGAACGATTTGAGAAAAGCACACTGGGAATTTTTCACGGAAAGTAAATAACCCCAAACTTCATGCATCCATAAGCAATGGAGTAAGATTTTTTTATCATCAACAATTAAAGACATTCTACACTAGGAGCATGTATCAAGATTCGAACTTAGAATCTCACATGTGTTAAGTGGGTTCTTTATGTCTTGACTCAACTTGTGTTGGTCATGGAGTAAGATGTGATCTGCAATCTCAAAAGTTTTTGAACAAAATTGACAGAAGTTCTTAACCAAAGAAATCAAGACACCCCTATTTGCTAGGAAGTTTCTTGTGAGAAGAGTTTCATGAGAAGCCAACCAACTAAAGCATTACATCTTTGGTGGAACTCTTAGTTTCCAAATGATTTTAGGCCAAGAGCTGTCAGAGGAGGACGATGCTTGCACAGGATCGTACATAGCCTTAGCAAGGTATCCCTTATCATTATGGATCCACGAGAGATTATCAATTCTAGATATGCCAGGATAGAGAGGTAGAATCAAAGATAGCAAATCATTAAGTTTTAACTTGTTTCCACCAGTGAGAGGTCGGATGAAGATTGGGTTCCATGTACTCTATTCCTGACAGTTGAAAATAGAGATTTGTTTGTTTTATGCCAATGTGCATAGACGGGAAAATCGAGAAGCTAAACTGAAAATGTCCACCCGATTATCAGTCCAGAAGTAAATCAAGAAGCCCGAGCCCAATTTTCACTTTAAGGCGTGTGATCTCGTTAAATTAAGAAAATTATGTTCAGAGCATAGGGAAAAAAGATGTTGAAGAAGAGACAAACATGCATATGAGGTGAATTTAAGGAGATCCCATTCCTCGCTTTCTCATTTGTATTTCTCACATTGAACCAATTTTCAGAGAGATTAGGAGTCAGTAGCAGACCTCGACCACCATTTTTCCAGCATGCATTTATTCACAATTCCCAAATTTCAAATGCCCAGACCTCCATTTTTTTGGAATGCACACATTTTCCCAACCTTGTGAATTGTTTTTTTCTCTGCAGGCTGCAAAAAGTGTCCAACATCAATTGGTTCTCGTAGAACAATCGGTTCCAATAGAAAAATCAGTTTCAGAAGAACCATTAATTCCAAAATAATAAATAGTTGTGAAATTCTCGAAGGATTTCAAGAAGAAGAATCAATTCAAGCAAAATTGACTTCATCAATAAAATGACAAGTATTTTAGCCCCGTAAACCAAACACCATAAGATGTTTGACATGTTTAATACAAATGAGTATTCGTGAAAATTGTTTTTGAAAAATCGATGAATATAATGTAAGGCTTGCACCTTGACATTCTGTACTTATTATGATCATTTCAAATACTTATTAATTTAAAGGTTCCTGAAGAACTATATATATATATGATAAATGTAGTTAGTGTTTATTAGTATGGTACACTTGTACCAATATTTATATGAGACTCCTAGAAAAAGTTATCTTGCCAGAAGCAACGAGAAATAATCAAGAAACGATATTTGAAAAAAAAAAGAATTTGAGATGAAAGATCTCAATAATAAAAAAATTGCGAGACTCCTGAATTCTACAGAATATAAACCTCGCTTACAAACAGTACAAAATTACGTGTGATGAGATATTTGTATCCCGACGTTTTACAAATCAGACATTAGTTGCAAAATTCTCTAATTATTTAAAAAAAAATGCACTACATGAACGTAGCCACGATACAACTTGTACGAGTATACATTAAAATAGATAGATTCAAGAATGACTCGCAAAAAGTGATTTTTACTCATTAACGGCAAAGTTTGATGCCAAAAAAGTAGTTTCTAGTAAAAATCATGCAGATTTATTTACTAATGCTCTACATGCATTTCTAAGAAATTTATATAAGAGATCGGTATAAGTCGAATTTGCAAAGAACCAAGGTAATATTATCAGTTATCGGGAGGAGCAATAGTCAGGAGATGCATCAATAAGAGAGCGAGAATGACGAAATTAATCATACTTTTAACATATGTGCGTGGTGTTCGGTATTTATATTCAATTTTTATCCCACTGAATTTTCTTGAAAGATATTTTATCGAAGCAGTTATATGCACGTCCAACATTACTTGATTACTTATTTACTATCACGACCGGCCAACATGTATCCTAAATGTCCACCTAATGGCCACCACCATCCATGCATTGCCACCTCGTAGTCTCAACCGCCTTCACCTATACTATATATATTAGCTTTATCTATTAATGGTCAGTGATCAAAAGAACGAATAAGAACGTGAATATGTGTTGCTCACCAAATCTGTCCAAGCTCCTTTGTCTTAGTTTATTCTCTTGTTATTCATCTTTTACTTTGTTTTCATGTTAACATTATTTGTAGGGCTGGGCATGGTTTTAGAACCGGCCAGAACCGAAGTAATCGGTTCTCTATTTTAGAGTTCAAAACCGGACTCAATGTGTGAGAAACGGTCTAATTTACATTCAGTTCTTCGGTTCTATTCAATTAGACCCGATGAAATGATTAATTGTGAGATTGAGTCCAATTTTCCGGTCTATTTCTCAGTTCTATCAAATTATATCTAAATTAATGCGATATTTATATATTATTTGTGGGAAAGGTTATACAAAAAATCATCCAGCTAGTAAGTAAAAAAAAATTAATCAAAAATAAAATAATTATTAATTAAAGCCTCCTGAAACGGTTCGATTTTGACGGAACCCGAACTGAAATGATTCGATTCTCAACTTTTACTATCAAATCCAACTCAATCTTTACGATTCTCGGTTTGGTTATGGGTAAAAATTGCACACCCCTGATTATTAGGTTGGAATCAATATGGTAATGGATTGTCAATCCTTGGTAGCTTAACGCATGTGGTTGAATTAAATATGAAGTGGAGCTGCCCTGCAATGCAAATGTAGTTGAAAGTAAATTGGTACCGACCGGCTATCTACAGTTAATTACTATTAGGAAGTCCCACGCTTTATTAAAGGATATGCTTTCACCCTCACTCTGCCTATTCTACCTCTAATATTCTTACCTATCCTATCTTCTTTTATTAGTGAATTAAGAAAATTGTATTATCAAAATTTTTAATTCTTTTGTCAACATTCAAAAAGAAATCTACATGTAACAAGATTCGAATTCATAATCTCACAAATATTAGGGCGAGCTCTTTATCATTTGACTGTCAATCGTGTGAATTATTGGCTCAAATATCGGCACTCGTTAGTTACATAGTCTCTTATTATTATCAGAAGCCCAACTCACCTAAGAGGTTAAACTGATAGGTGGAAGTTCAGATTGCTATATAAACTGGTGAATAAATTAACATCTTTCAGATGTAAGACTCTAACATTCCCCTCACTTGCAAGCCGGTTTGAAATGTGCACGTGTAAACAGACGAGCGGGAGCAAATATAGAGCGGACGCATGATCCATGAACTATTAGGCTCGATGGCATAAAGAGCACGTCCAAGACAACACAAGGCTCTGATAGTATATCAGAAACTCAACCCACTTATAAACTTGAGTTAATAGGTAGAGACTCATATTGGTATATAAACTGGTGAATAAAATCACATCTTTTAGACTAACAATTATACATAACCAAACATAAACCATATTGTATTTGAATGAACCATGCATGGGAACAGTGACTTGTAAGCAAGAGTTACACAAAGCTGAGGGATATATAAAATAATGAAAAATTGTTGAACAAGTCACCTTTCTATTTGTAGCATAAAGTTGGTCTCCTATTGGTAATGCAAATGGATCGAAAGCTGCCAGGCATGATATGAATTGTGCAAAGTAGAACAAAACATGCATCATAATTATCATCATCGTAATAATTCAATGCTCATGTATTATGATAAGCATAATAAAGGTGTAGCCTTGCGTGAAAGCAAGGATGATTCTTTATTCTTTTGGTCTATAAAATGAGTCATCTGCTTCTTGATTCATTTGGGGTGTCAAATATAAAAGGCTCATGTTTCATCTTGACTTAAGAGCAACCACAACTTAAATTATCATTATTATTATTCAATGATGGTCAAAAATCAGTTTTTCACCCTCATTTCTATGTTGTTGCTGTCTTCCGTGTAATTGAACTACTTTATAGTTTGATTTTAAAATAACATCTATAACTGAGCTCACTGACTAATCTTCAGGTTACATTTATTCCCTTAGCTAATTAACTAAGAAAATATTTCATTGTTTCATTGATTATTAGTAGGGTTATGGAAGTAGATATCGGTGATATACTAGCGATATATCGAAATTTATCATCTCTTCGCGACGATACAACATATATTGATCAAAATACCAGTCAAATACGACCAACCCGAATAAATTTAAATTTTTGGTTTAATTCGGTCGAATTTAGTTCAAATCAATTAAATCCGATCTAATTTAAATAATTTTGATCTAATCTGGTCCAACTCATTAAATCTGACTTGATATTTAGGATATAACCAATTAACGAATCAGAAAATCAAACTCATTGTTTTCCATTTCAACTTCGACGAAACTTCTTCCGATTTTTCTTTTTTCTTTTTCGTCAGTCATCATTGCCGGTCGCCAGTCATATTAAGTTGTCGTCCCCATTTATTTTGCAAGTGATTGATTTTGTGTTTCAAATTGAAATTGATAATATGAGTATCTAACTTGAATACTATTGTGTAGTGTACGTGTTGTTATTCAATTTGCATATGAGAAAATAGTGGTTATTGACAAGTTTGAAATTAAAATGAGTAAATATTATTCATTTAACTTTTAATAAATATTAGTATATGTGTATTTAATTATTTATTATTACAAAAAAATGTTTTATTACGATCATCTCAAGTTTGTCAGATCACCCTTTTCGTCAATTGGTTGATATACCTCGAGTTTCAAGTTCCACAACCTTGATTACTAGTAATAGATATCATGTGTATATAAACAACACAGTTGGTGCATAATATAACGATAAATTATACAATTTTATATAAAACTTTATAACAAGTTAATAATCACCACAATTAACTATATCGTTTTTGTATAAAACCAAAAGAGTAAACAAAAAAAGTTAACAATCATCATGATTAACTTATTTTTTCAATTCACAAATATTAACGTGTTAACTTTTAGGATAAAATTCATAATTAAACATATAAAATAAAATATATACAATAAAAAAAACTACTTTAAATGAAGGGTGTGACGTCATCATGATGTTTCTCCTTCTTTTTCATTTCGTAAAACTAGATCAAAGTACCGCGAGTTCAAATCTATGACGAGAAACTCATTGTCCTCATCCGCCGGCTTTTCGAGTGCCCTACTCATTGCAACGTTGATGACACAGGGTGAGTTCTCGAGAAAGTCTTCTCGTTTGTCTCTATTTTTGCATCAATGGCCACGTTAAGTTTGTTTTCACCGTCATCCAAACCGGCAACTTTCATAAAATATTGTCCTTTCTCGAGAACTTCATCCAAAGACTCCTCCACTTTTCTTCCTTTTTCAACGAACACGCTAATGAGTACCTCGAACTCTCTTCTATTGCCACCAACGAGCACATTTTTGCCTCATTTGGAGGTAGATCGCAATTATATATGTGCGTGAAGAAAATCTAATGGTGGCGAGTATTGGATTGCTTAATGATCAATCTGACGCTAGTAGTTCATTGGTCTCGCCAAAGATTATATATGCATTTACGCGAGGAAAATGACGTCATCACATTAAGTTTTAACACTTTGTTTTATTATTAGGATTGAGAGCAATTTTGACATTAAGAAATAGTCACGCTCAGGCGATTCCAAACAACGAACTTTTTGTAATTTTAACAGATTATACGAAAGAATAGTAAGTTAACCATGACTATTGCACTACTACATATTCACTTCAACCCGATGCACTCAATTTGAGTGTCGCCGACTATAATCCACCTACTAGGCAAGATATGAGAGTCGCCGACTAGGTGAATCATAGCCGGCAACTTCATCCGCCTCCTCGGTTAAGTGCAGTTGTACCGGTGACACGTAGCAATACAGACCAAATAGGTGAAGTCACCAGTCAATGAGATTTGGGTCAACGGTCAACAGCCGTTACCTGGCCGTCGACACATATAAATGTCTTACCGGCTAGGTAATCATCAACCCTAAACTTACCCTAATTCCGAACTCTAGTCATAAACTCTATATTTAGACATTGACTTTTCATCTTATATCGTCAAAATTTGCTACATTAAATTTGTAGAATAATAATTCCTAACCATATTTGTAAATATATTATATTAATATTGTAAAACCCTAACACTCATTGACAGTTCACGCATCCTCCATCTTCTCTTATTCCTAATCGAGACTTGATTCCTTTTTGGGTTCCACCTTTTTATCTCAATTTCTATCTCAATATGATTTGGATTTGATTCTACTTGTCCTTTCTATTTATAAATTGATGGAATTGAGTTTTAAGTGTCAAACTTTGGGTTGTTTATGTGTTTTATTAGTATGCTAATACTAAATTGAGTTGAAAAATTGATACGCAAAACCAATAATCAAAAGACCCCTCTTTCCCCTGTCCCATACCAGTGGTATCCTTGAGAGACATTAATGTGAAAGTAGAAGATGAAGATCAAGCACACCCTTATATCAATAACCCATGAGTTAATGGGTAGGTTGCGAGTAAATAATCACTTCACCGCCATAAAACGGGTAGGCTGCGGGTGAAGGAATTAGGTCAGCCGCACCCGTCTATGAATGTAAACATCAAAATTAGTCCAAATATGTAGTAAAACCCAACCTTTAAGTTTTCAAGCCCGTCCTTACAAAGAACCTAACACCAGCATACAACCAAGTCTTCATATATAAAAACTTTTAAACACTCCTTCGTCGTTGGTGAAGCCGCTGCTCTCTAGCGATGCCCCCCACTGATAGAATGGATCGAAAACGCCCAGTCTATGCGGTCTTCCGTTGCAGTGAATCGGCGAGCTCGACTTGGCCTGTCTCTGAGTTGCAGTAGATCAGCAAGGGAGTTAAGCTTTGTTCGTCTCCAGTATGGTTGCAACATAAAGGAGATTTATGATTGGAAGACGACCTTCATCAACGTGGATGGACGGAGAACAAGGTTCGTGATTGATTCTTCAGAGAAACGACGGAGAATGGTCCTTCACGGAGATCCTCGACATCAGAGCTGGTCTGAGATCATAGACGTGGACGCATCGCAAAACTTTATCCGGTTAACATGTGCTGGTGCTGGAGGGGCTGTTCGGTGAGTTGGTCGCGTTTCTATGACAACTCTCAATCAATCTGTTTTTCAAATCGAACCAGATTGAACCGAGATGGGTTCAACTGAGCTGGTTTCCTTTTCCTGTTTAGAGTTTAGGAAATTCTTAGTTGTTCGTTATATTTTCGTTCGGCCTTTTGAGCTTTTTTGTATTTTCCTGCTTTTTATTCAATCTAACTTATTGTTGATAAAAAAACTTGCTTTACTTCATAATTTAGTAACATAAGATATGAAATTATAGATTTCAATGAATGAGAGACATGACATCATCATGGTCGTTCGTTCATGTCAACTATGATGATGTCATGCCTTACGAGTGAGAATTGTATAAAAATTTCACCCATTGGGTGGGTCGCGGTCTAACTTAGTTCACCCACATAGAACAGTTGGGTTAGATTTTGACCCGGGTAGATGCTAACCCAACCAGCAAACACCCCCAATAGTAGCAATAGGAATATGAATCGGAATTGTATTGAGCAAAAAAGAATGATTTTGCAAAGACAAATGATTGCACTTGTTCTCACAATTACGTTTTTCTGTTTCCTGTCGGCTCTATTGCTCTTGCCACTTTTGGTAGCATGCAGGAGCGAACCCTCATAAAACCTTGATGTCGGCGAACGAACGTTTATTAATTATTATCATCATAATTCAATGATTATGTATAGTATAGCAAGCACAAAAAAGGTCTAACCCTGCGTGAGCAAGGACGAATCTAAAGTGTGTTATAGCATGGATGGTGTTGTTGATGACTGCAATGCCATGTTCGTCTCTAGAGTCAAATACATAATGCCCATGTTCATCTTCATTAGTTTTGCTAAATTATACATATATCTGCATGCACCATCAAGTTTAGTGCAAGCCGGGCTAAGTGGTAAAGACCTCACTCCTACATAAGCGAGGGATAAAGGAGCAAAGTCATAATTGTGCATTGGACAAACTGCTTCAACACCATGCACAAAAAAGGTTCAGAATAAGCAATCATATTATTCATACTAAAAAGTAAAGCCAGTTCAAGAAATAATATCCATCACTTTGGAGTATCTTATAATCAGTGAAACAAGGAATTATCTCCTCAGCAAAGGGAGCGAATGGGCTGGCACATGGAGCCAATATGATCTGAATAATAAGTAACAGGCTGACCTGAAGCTTAGTCTGGGGTTCACTGAATTCAGTTATATCACAAACAAGTGCTGAAGCAACGGTTCAATTGCCTTCCGGTGGATAACAGTTTAGTTGCATCTCGTTTTTCCCATAGGTTTAAGGATGGCCATCTTATGAACGGAATAGTAAGAAACAACAACAGCAGAGCCACCATGAAAACGGCCAGATCAATAGAAAGCCACTTCTGGCATGTCTTCTGACTTCCTCTTCTTCAATGAAATTAAGCAATCTTCTCAAGTTTAAAATGCCTATTAGAAAAGAAAAAAAAAAATCATAAATTGTGATGAAGAACAACAAGGTAATAAACAGTATAGTGTATTTTTAACCTTGAGGCAGTTAGAGATAATCATATCCCTTTCCTCTCAAAATGTGGCATATACAGACTGCAAATCATACACATTCACAACCCCGACTGAAGCACCTCATAGATCTAAGTTCGATCAGTGTATGTCTGCCAAGGAATACTGCAGTCCTGAAAGAGATCACTTGCATCAGCTAAATCGTCTGATATTTAGCATGCTTCCTGGGTTTCAGCTTCAAAGCCAAACAGACAACCAGCAAGCTCTAGATGCCTTGTTAACTTAATTAAACATGCATAAATCTGTTCAGTTTCTGAATGTGATTCATCTCTAATAATGAACTCAGAAACAGTGCCATTCACCTCAATTGAGCTACAACCTGGAGTCTTCTCTATTCCTCTCTCACTCATCATCTTCCTCACATTCCTAGCCTCCTTCCACATATTTGCTTCCCCGTACATATTTGCAAGTAAAACATAAATTCCACTGTCACGGGGATCTAATTCTAGAAGCTTTAAAGCTGCCCTTTCCCCCATAGAAATATTTCTGTGAATTCGACAGGCAAAAAACAAGGCCCCCCACACCACAACATCTGCCTTTATAGGCATGCTACTAATAAGCTCTTCTGCCTCTTCCAAAAGACCAGCTCTGCCAAGAAGATCCACCATGCAGGAGTAGTGTTTACATTTGGGAGAAAGATTATATTCAGACCTCATTTGCAAGAAGTACTTGCGACCTTCCTCAACAAAGCCTCCATGACAACAAGCTGACAGGACGCCAACAAAGGTGACCTCATCAGGCACCAAACCAGCTTCAATCATCTCAGAGAACTTAGATACGGAATCTCGTGCATTCCCATGAAAAGCTAACCCACAAATAATGGTCGTCCATGTCAAAGAGTTTCTCCTGGGCATCTTCTGGAAGACCTGGAGTGCCTTTGTAACGTCCCCACACTTTGCATACATGTCAACTAAGGCAGTTCCTAAGGAAACATTTAAAGACAGTTTTTGTTTCTCAACATAACGGTGAATCCACATTCCAACATCAAGTGCACCGAGCTGCGAGCACGCAGATAAGCAGTTAATCATGGTCACTTCGTCAGGTTTCACATTACTAGCCTGCATTTCCTGAAACATACTCAAGGCTTCCTCACAACGCTTAGCTTGAGCATAAGCCCCAATAATTGCATTCCACGGCACAACACCTTTCTCTGGCATATCATCAAAAAATTTCTGAGCAGTATCCAGGAACCCAAATTTGGCATATCCCACAACCATTGTAGTCCATGAGAATGCTGATCTTGCTTCCATGCTTTCAAATATTGCTCGAGCAGCCTCAAGATCCCCACACTTGAAATACATGTCCATAAGTGCATTAGTCAGTGGGATTGTAAAATTAAGTCCATTTGCACTAATATAACGATGAAGTTCTCTCCCAAGATTCAAATCCTTTAATTGTGCACAAGAAGAAACCAGACCAATCATAGTCACTTCATCTGGCTTCACTCTCTCAACTTCCATTTTTCGATAAAGCTGAATTGCTCCCTCCGCCTTGCCGCCCCGAACATATCCATTAATCAAAGAGTTCCAAGAAACCAAATCTCTCACACAGTCTTCACCAAACACCTTATGCGCTGATTCAAATTCTCCACACGACACAAACATATGAATCAGCCCATTGTGCACGAAACTATCCGTGCCAAAACCCAACTGCAATACATGCCCCATAATTGCATGACCAGTAAGTCTCAAGGAGATATTAGCACAAGCCCTCAACAGTGGAGGGTAAGTATAGTTATCTGGCCTCGACCTACCATCTAGCAACATCTGCCTATACAATACTGCAGCTTCTCTTGGGTTTTTGCTTACAGAATGACCTCTAATTGCAACATTCCAAGAGAAGACACTGCAATTGCCTATATAATTTATAATTTTGGTGCAATAATCAAGAGAGCGTGATTGGGAGAGAGCACAGAAGGCGATGAGGCGACTTGAAGCAAGAGTATCATGGAGTAAACCTGTAAGGATCATTTGGGATTGAATTTGCTTCAAGTGGGGCATTGACCTGCATTTTTCAAGAAGAGAAAGAAGTGGGTTTGAGAGAACAAATGAATGTGAAGTGTTCCAGTTGGTGGGTTTCTCTTTGTGAGTTGAGAGACATTGAGAGTTTCTTGTTGAACGAAGAGACACAAAATAATGGCTCATCATCAGACTTGTTTACAGATAAATGCTAATTGGACAACACTTTTTTCTCTTTCAATGGCTTTGCTGATTTGGACCAGCTCCAGGCAAGCTCATGCAGAAACGATGGAACCAAACACCTCAGAATAAATGACTTTGGATAAATTATGGGGAATCAGCAATCAAATTTCTGATGATATATCCATAACTCTAGCATTGGGACATGGAATTAGGGGTGTTCACGGTTCAAGAACCGGCCAGAACCGATTTAGTTCTATAAATATTAAACCGAAATCATACCGTTCAAATTCTATCGGTTTAGCAAGCTGTACCGATATATTTGGTCGGTTTTCGGTTTGAACAGAACCGATATATGTACAAGCAACCATTTTTTAGACCATTTTTGAGACAAAAACGAGAGGTTGTTCATGGAAAATTCGAAAAAAGAAAACAAATTGGAGAGCAAGAAGAAAGTGGCGTCGTCGGCCGGAGGCGTCGTCGACCGGAGGAGGTGACGCGTCGGCCGGAGGGGGTGGCGGCGTCGAGTGACGGTGAGGGTAGTGTGAGAGGTTCTGTGTGTGAGGGTTTGGTGGGGTTATGCTGTACGTGTGTGAGGAGTGAAAAATTAAAGTTAGAAATAGGGTTTGTGAATTGTGTGTTGCTGAGAGAGTGAGATATGAATAAATAAATTAAAGCTATTGAATGAACTAAAGATAGCCCATAAATATTAAAGGCCCATTATGAAATTGTTTTAAAAATATTAAAGGCCCATTATATATTTTTGTAAATACAATATTATTACTAAAAAAACATGTACATAGAAGGCACATACATGATTTGTCTCCAATAACATTAAAGCTTCATAATCCCATAAAGCAGCAACTCAAGTCTAATCTAACCTGGGACGGGATAGAGAAATTTGAGAAGCGGTGGTGGATGAAATGGATGGGGCACAGAAACAGAAAGACAGATTTTCAGTAAAAGTCTAATATTGGAAAGGGTTAATCTCAAATTGATACAGTTAGTTAGGTTGACACATTTTGCTGATAAGTACACCTAAGTTAGAAAACTGATATTTAAATTAGTAAAGTTTTATTAGTATCAAGTATTTAAGAAATTTAAAAATATTTTACAAACTGTTTTCCAAAAAATATATTGTTTATAAAATAAATAATAAAAAACTGATTTTAGCATAAAAAATATTAAATTTAAAAAAAATAAAAACGATGTTTAAAAACCATTTTTCATTTTAAATAATTTTTCAAACTTTTTTTGTTAAAAAATATTATTATAATCAGTTTTTTATTATTTATTTTATAAAAAATATATTTTGAAAAAATGTAAAATATTTTTAAATTTTTTAAATACAAGGGCATTTTTGTCAATTCACACTAAAAATTAACTGAAATTTAAATTTTTTGTCTAATTTGATACAAAATGAAACTTTATAGACCTAAACATCAGTTTTTTAATTTAACTGCACATACCTACAAAAGGTGACAACCTAACTGTACCTCTATATGGTTGACTCTTTTTAAAATCTATGAGATTTAGAAAATGTGTTTTTACTTAATAAGAATTAAGTGAAAATGATGAGCATGTAAATGACATTTACCCGTAAGAGATAATTACATGTCATTATATTCAACCATAATATATTTCACGTCACTATTTCAGTTTTTAAAATTTTAGTTTTCATTTACCTAACAAAGAACTGCAACCCCCATTTCTAAATATTTACTTTTCATTCACTTAACTAGAATTGCAACTGGTCAGGGGAATATGGTCATACCAATACATGTCCTCACTCACTTATGAAAGTACTACTATCTGTTTAGTTATCGCTACCCGACCTGATTAGATATCTAATGAGTACAGGTAAGGGTGTTAAAAAAATCGAACCGACGAAAACTGATTTAATCGAACGATTATTTTGGTTAACTAACTGTTTCGATTTTGGTCAGTTTGGTTTTGCATAAAATCGAATAATTATCGGTTCGGTTTCGATTTAATCAACTAAAACTAACCAAAAATTGAACTTACTGATCGATTGAGTTCAAACTCGTAAATGGGCTTCAATTACTAAATTTGAGACCAAAGTTATATGTTTAAAACAATTACAGTGGGCCTATTTGTATGGACCAAATGGAATATAACAATGTTATAGTAGCCAGCCCAAATTTGTTCAAATTGGTGAAACCTATAACACAACACAACGGGTCGCACTAGAATACAAACGTGTAGCTTTCATACAAACTTCCAAACAGATCTCTCACCACACATTTTTAGAATGGACGTCCCAGATTTGCCAGCTTAAACGGTGGCAAGTCAAGGTAAATAAGGTGTTAAGTGGATGTTTGAAGTGTCATTACAATTGGTCAAAGGGACATTATCGTACTTTTCATTTCTTGATTGATTCGCTGAGATAATTACCACGCAAATTTCAAAATTCTAAAGACTAATTAGATCATAATCCTATAATGTTCGATAGCTAAAAGGAAACCTAATCCCCAGCCCGAAAGAAACTCAATCTTCTACGATTTTTAGTCTGGAACCCTAGTAGATTCTTAGTATGATTTTAATAACAAATTCTCAAGTTGCATATGTATTTTCAAACGCAAATAACACATTATGATCCATAAGCATGTGTCATATAATGTACTGTATCTTTTGTACTAGAATGTTTTCCATTTGAATTTGTGTCATTATCATGCTCAGATATTTCAATTTGTGTCATCACCAAACGTGCATGTGTCACCAGAGTTTTCCACTCTCAATTCATAGTAATAATCCAACAAAACAAGTTAAAGGTCCAACAAAATAAATGAAAAATAATTTTTCATTGATTTAGTTATGAAGTACAGAGATTCTAATTGAAATGATTACATATTTTCTTAATCTAGTTTTCTTCATCACTTATATACTCACGGTTTCCTACTTTCTCGTTCTGCACTCTCTACCACCACTTGTGTCATCATCACTATCGTCCCATCACAATCTTCTAAGTCTTCTACTGTATCCTTTGACCCGTCATCGAAATTGTCAGGTTCACTCTCTGGTTCTGTATTGCTCTCTGGAGGCCAAAGACCAGAAGGATACCAGTCCTCCCGGTTTGAATCATCCGGGTCTTCAGTATTCGTTTCCTCCAATGGTGGGTCAGGGTCTGAATCACTCGAACTAGAAGAGCCCGAAGAGGTTATCGATGGGGATTTTGGAACCTTTCATGGCTGTCAACATTCACTCGGGTCTTCGTTGGGGTCCCCATACTCCGACCAATCAAAGTAAATATGCGGATGTGGTTGAACATGTGTAGGGATTGATGAATATCCTTCAAACTTTTGGTGTTTGGCTGATTTTTCTAAAGACGACAGAGATCGGCTTCGTTTGTTACCCATAATTTTTTGTTTATGCAAATCAGATATGTAGATCATGGAACACATATTGTTTCCGTATCAATTTGTACATGTTTTATAGCAGCTAACGCAAAGTGTCAACACAACATACTAAACAGCATGTATGTGTCATCACTAATGAATCCAATTTCATTCACATTCAGTGTATGATCAACAGAAAAAATTGCAAATGACATATTTCAGTGTGATCATATGTCTTGATGATTTCAGGGTACCTAGATGGGTCATGAATTCACAGTACCGGCCATAAGATCTACAATGATCAATACCCGCATCCAGAGTTGAAAATGACATTCCAATTGTTGGTTTCATAGTGATGGGACAGTGCAATGCGTAACCACCATTTGTGTTTATTGACCATATGCTATTTTCATCTTCTATAGATCCGTTGTCTAATAAGAAGGTTGACTAGTATACAATCAAAATTGAATATAGAATTTAGATCTACAGTTTTATTGATTACCTGATGAATTGATTTGATCAAACGAATCGTTCACCATTGTTAGTGTTTCTACACCATATCGGTCAATATCAACTACGATTCAGGTATATATTTTGAAATGATTCAGTAGTAGACAATATAGTAACTCACCTTCAATTGATGAAGATTCTACCATGGCAGTCATTAGCTCGACGACTCAATGATCTAGATACGTTTGGTGCAGTCTCCTTTATAAGTGTCGTCGAATCAATGCTCCCTTGATTTTAGGAGATGATTGGCACCACCTCCAACTAATTTACCACATTGCCCTTGTTGACTATAATCAGTATGTAATTTGGTTAATTTTGGATGTTTCATCTACACTGATGATTAGTTTAATGTAAAAGATGAGAGTTGTTCTAATGTTTGTATTTTTAATCATGTTTGTACTCTAGTTCATCCCCAACACAACACAGTAAGAGATTGACAGAAAGTAAGAAACGCGACGATTCGGCTCATCTCTTCGATTCAGATTCGGCGATGATTCTCTTTTTCTCCTCGTCGTCGGTCAACCGTTTGTCCATACAGATTGAGCCAACGTCAGCTCGTCGTCGACCGATTCAGCCTCTTCTCTTCGATTCGGCATCTGGCATGCGTCAACCGATTTGGCCTTGCCGTCGATAGATTCTTCCGTATAAGTAGAGCCACAGTCAACTCGGCGCTCGGCGTTGACCAAATCGGCCTCTCTCTCATTTTTTTTTCTTTTGTATTGTGACTTTGTTTTGGTTTTGGCCGGTTCAAACTGAAAATCGACTGTCGGTTTGGTTTAAACAAACTGACCGAATTTAATCGGTTTGGTTTCTGTTTAATTTTTTGAA
Organism: Geranium rotundifolium; assembly: GCA_963920655.1. NCBI lineage: Eukaryota > Viridiplantae > Streptophyta > Magnoliopsida > Geraniales > Geraniaceae > Geranium > Geranium rotundifolium. Next base: position 12,511,150 of record OY987323.1, read on the forward strand.
AAACCTAACTAGTCAGTTCGATTTATGAACTGTGAACACCACTAAGTACATATATTTCCTAATACCTGATACCGAACCCGAAATTAAAATTAAAAAAAGCAACAATTATATTTTCTAAATTTATTTTTTAATAAACAACTAAATCTATTTTTGTAGGTTAGGTTTATTATTTTTAATTATTTTATTTTTTATATAAAAAAGTATCAGGTACATGTAAGAGCGGATATAAGTTACCCATACTCGCGAAAATACTCGCAAGAATATATGTTACTTGTTCATTTTTGGGGAGATCTATTTCATTTGGGTCAAGGACATCAAGTACCTGTTGGGCCCGTGCTTTTTTACATCCATACATTCAACTATCATTTTGTGTCACGATGTTAAATTTTATATGAAAAATACTAAAGTGCCCCTAATTTGTAAGTGCCTGTTATTTTCCCTTAATCTCCAGTTTTACTCCATCTCATTCATCATCTCTGGCTCCCTGCTTCGTTGCCTTGAATCTCTAGTTCATCCCCTCTTATAGTAAACATAAACACTTGAGCACATATTTCATATATTCCTTAACTCTTCATTCAAATTAAAAACCAGAATAGAATAACTGGAGTACAAAATCTCACATTAAATAAAAGCATTGCATTTAAAGATAAGAGTGATACCCATTTAAAATTGCTAACCTCTAAGCATGGTGTTATCTCTATATAACTTGATTACAAAATTACCATCCAATTATCATTCCAAGCATAGTTCATTTTGAAGCGGAGTTTCTTTGTTTGTGCAAAATGGAGGTTATAACGCGAGACATGTATTTATTTGTAGAGGTTCAGTAACTAGGTAGTTGCATTTTTGGGTACATTCATTAGGCTCTTTGTCAACCAAATTGCTGTTTCTCTTGAAGACACAGCCTCTTCCCCAAATGGCCTCAGTATGCCTCCAAGTTCCTCGAGCCTCTCTTGTCCCAGCAAGCTTGCACACAGCTCCAGTAGTGACTCCAGTGCTTCTGCTCTCTGCCTGCTCTTGTACTCCCATTCCTGCTGCAATGTCACTGATGATGACACCTCACTACTCTCTCCATTCCCCACTTCATGACTCTCATCTTCTTTTCCATTACCAAACTTACCTTCTTTTGCTGCAACTATTGCTTTTGAAATTGGGTTTCTTGTGTACAAACATCTGAGCACCAAACCATGTTCATCGTTTCTAGTTTTCTCTGTCTCTGACACCATGTCCATTTTTCTCTGCAGCTCCTGTCTCAGCTTGCTTGGTGATTTAGTACTCTCAATTCGATCAACAAAGTTGGTGATGGCTCGTATACAAATTTCTGCTCTAGATGTATGTTTCACAGTGTTCATGGGATTGGCACCTGAAGATCTGTCTGCTTCAACCCTTTTCGACTCCATTCTTCCACTTTTGGGCTTGCTAGATAGTTTGCTTCTTTTGAGCCTATCCTTGGAGCTTTCTGATTTTACTGGGAGAAAGACGGGAGATAAGTTTTGGCATTTAGCAAGGTATGGTTGCAGATGGACATGCCTCAACAGCTCTGCAGCCTATAATTGATTCACAAACAAATTTCATGACAAAGTTGCATTTGTCAATAACAAGAACGAAATGAGAAAACAAACTAACAGTTGGTCTGCGCTCGGGGTTCTTTCTCAGCATGCTCTTGATCAACTGTTTCCTACATTCAGGATATTAAGCCATACCCATATAAGTTACATAGCACGTGAAGACGATTTAATGCACGATTTACTCGTACTTACAATGATGAAGAATATGCAGGTGGGAGTGGAGAAATGGAGGACCGGTTTATTTTGTTAATGAGCCCAGTCATGTCCTGCTTAGGCAAGTTTTGACAGCTGAATATCAACGTATAATCTGACACTGGATCATATACACGATGAAATGCATAAGTTCAAGAGAAGTGAACACTTACAGCAGCTCGGAATGCTGGCTGGTGTGCAGCTATTTCAAACATGCAGCAACCTGTTTGAATATATAGCAAACTGTCAATACACGAAGAAATATAGAAGATTGTTGCTGAGACTGTTACCTAGAGACCATATATCGGATTTGTATCCGTAGGGTATATCTGCAAGAAGCTCTGGACACATGTAGTTAGGAGTACCCACAACCTATATACAAAAACATGGCATCAATCAGTGCACGAGGCTCCCACCATTGTCGGAGTCACCATATGGAATAATCGTTGCAGCCATTACCGAGGAAGCGAGGTCACCTTTGTTGAGAAGTTTTGCAAGTCCAAAGTCACCTATAAATGTTTCATACGATAAAATTCATTACATGGAGGGGAAATAAGACATGACCTGTAAGAAACATTCTTGTACTATCTTTCTTACCTAGCCGGATGTCCCCCTCTTTTGTAAGGAATATGTTGGAGCACTGAAATTAGATTACAGTGTTACTCATGATTATGTAATAATCAATCTCGTCTGAGCTGAGATTATATCGTGAGTTCGGGACAAAGAGCTACATACTTTTAGATCCCTGTGAAGAATGCGGTTTGAGTGAAGGTAGTCCACAGCCAGCAGCAGCTGGGTGAGCCATTTGCAGATCTTCTGTAGAAACAAGTAGAAGAAATATGCAATATGTCTCAGTTAAGAAAGCCTAACAAAGTGTTTCCGGTTAATGTACTGAGGCCATTACCTCTTCTGCAATAAGCATTCCTCTCGTCTTCTTTATTAACTCAGCCCTGGTCAGTACCAAAGATCCAATGACGAGTTAGTGATTTTCAGTATTGTTTTCCGGGACAAGGCAAGAAACCATCAGTTCGAGAAAAAATGACTAACATGTCTCCTCCTTCACAGTAACTTGTTAATATGCACACATAGCATTCCTGTAACACGTGAATAATTAAAGATTCCGAGTTATCTTTGGTTTGTGAGATGTACAGCTTTTAGTGTATTCTAATTTCCAGTAATATGCAGCATAAAACCAACAAGTAAATTCACAGTACTGGTATACCTTTTCAACCCATGCATCTTTGTACTGCACTATATATGGGTTTTGTAACTTTGCTATCAATCTCATCTACAGCAAACACATAAGCAAATTTAAAAGTTAATCAATTTTCTGATAAAGCATGTACTTATTCCATTAATTTGTGAAGATACAATGCATAGGAATGCATGAGACTGCCTAATTCATTTAATCATTTCATTAAGTTATCGTCAGCATAAGTAATTCAAATATTCAGATATGATGAACATTAAATGGTATCATAGTTGTTCAGAATGAAAACCTCTTGATGTGCTTTCTGCTTGAACTTTTCTGTTTGTTTAGCCAAACGAATCTTCTTCAACACGTATCTACAAAACACAAGTAATAACCAACTAATAACAACTAGAACAAGTTTATCAGAGGAATTGAAAGTTCTTCACCGTTGTTTCCCTACAGACTATCAAGATGTCAAATAAATCAATAGACCTACAAAACCATATAAGTTTGGTAAACAAAAAGGGACAAACCAAACATGCCTTGTTGAGAACATATGAAAACTATACCAAAGAACATAAAAGCACATGTAGAATATTGGTCTCACTTTTTTCGCTCAACTTTGTGAAGAACTAGAAATGCAGCTCCAAAAGCTCCGCTCCCTATCTGCTCTATCACTTCATAATCTTCCATCTCCGGTGTCATTTCTTCCTCCTCAATCTCCATGACCATCTTTCAAGTCCAAGAAAATATAGTATCAGAAACTGAAGCCAAAAGTTCAGTTTCCACTCCAAGCTTTTGTATTAAAATAACTGTCGGTAATATGTAATTACAAAGCCTTAGCTGCAATTGAATGTGTACCAATGTCACCCCTTCATTAAATTCAATTTAATACCATTGCAGAAAATTCAACCGCTCACATGAGAAGAAAAAAGTCACAATAACAATTAGGTGGAGCTGAGATCATAGTACAAGGGTCATGCAAGAACCATGAATATTTAGAGCATTGAATTCTATAATAAGGTACCGGACATCATATCAGTTCTGAAAAAGATTAGCCGAAAAGAACAGCTTGAGAAACCTGTGATGAGTTACATTTCATGGATCGTAACCGTACCCTGGTAGTTAAAAGGCATAATTAAAAAAGAAATACACATAAAAAGTGAAAGAAGATTTGATGATGAAGCAAAGGAGGCGATAAATGATACGGAGACAGGTATGAGAAGCACAATACACAAAACAAAAGGGCAAGCTTTGCTTGTATAATGAGATTTATCATTACTACCATGTGGGTGATATGTCACTTTCTCCATAACTAAAAGCCTCTTCTCTCTCTTTTTGGACTTCTCAACAGCTACAAATGATATCTACACATTCAGAATGTTGCTGGAGGAAATTAAAGTGCCTGAATTCTATTGAGTAACCCAATTCACTACCAAACCAAACCTTGTGCAATAAGTTAGTTTTGCTTCTAACTTGTTAATTAACTTCACATAACTACTACACATACATTAATTGACATTGAAACTTTGTCATTTATTCATCAAATTGGTGGCCCATACAGGAAGTTTCTAAAGTTATTACTCCCAACCTAAGTCCTGCCATCAAATGGGGATAATTAATCAATTGCAAAATAGATGTGATCTAAAATGACCAATGAAACTTTACAGTATCAAATCAACCTTAAAATTTAAGTGAGTTGAGTAATTTGACTTATGTAAGCAGTAGATAAGATTCATGTAATAAGGAAACTTGATAAAGAGGAAGAACAAAAAAAGACCCATAGAAGTACCTTTGACAAAGCACCAGCAAGCTCATCTAGATCACTATCTCTCTGGTTCCAGGGCCTGAACTCAAGAGGTAGCAATTAACAGACTGGTCACATAATTACATCAAATAAAGTTTTTCTTTTTTAAGATTTAAATAAGGAAAAGAAAATGTTACTTTAGAAGAGACAGTGATAGTGTTGATCGCCATCAATTGTGACTTCATTCATGTCATCATATCAGCATGAAGTTTCTCTCTGGGTAATTTCATCAGACAGATGGTGTGCAATATTTGTGAGCAGTTGGTAGAAATTACTCACACTTGTTGAAGGTAAATTATTGATCCATGGAGGATGAGGAGGAGGCATAGGACATGAGTGCATGCAGGTGAAGACCGAGTGAAGAAATTTATGTATAATGACAATGTCTCATTCATGGTGGTCCTTTCCTTTGTGCTGTACATCAGCAGAAGGTAGGTGCCTAGCTCTAACTGCCTACTTCAAATAGTGGAAGAGGTATGAGTATAATCAAAACACTATTTGTAGGTTAAGTGATGTGTAATTTTTTCATAATTATTTCTTATGGAATCCTTATATTAATTTGGGATAATGACTTTGGTACACCAAACGAAATGACATTTCATACTCTAACTAATTTTACTTTTTAGTATCTTGACAATTTTTTACAACCTACGCTAAAATGATTAAAATACCATGGTTTAAGAAATCATAATTTAGTCTGGTCCAATTAAAAACAATCGACGGTCCAAACCGGTCCCACCGCCATTCAATTGGATCAAAGTTGAGAGATTTGAACGATTTAATTTTGAGTTTTAATTTAATCCGGTTCAATTGACCTGGTTGAACTTGAGACTGCTCAAATTGAATTGGTTCAACCAGGAACAGTTTAAACATTTTAGAGGTAGGTTGTCACACTTTTTTTTGTCATAGTACTAAAAAGAGAAAATTAGTTAGAGTATGAGAATGTCATTTCACCATAGTCAAATGTAACAAAGTGTTAGCACCCCTATTAATTTTATAAATGGAATCACACAAAACCACGTTAACTATATAGTTTTTGCACAGAAAATCATAAAATAAACCATCACCACGATTAGGGGTGCTCATTCCCGGTCAACCGGAACCGGTGCCGGAAACCGAGAACCGGACCGGGTAAGGTCGGTTTCCATTTTCGGAAACTGAGACCGACCGGAAGTTGGTCGGTAACCGAGAGGTCGGTTAATCGGAAAAATACACCGGTTTTTCGGTTAACCCGAAACCGCATATTAAGCTTAAGTAAAAATTAAAATACTGTGAAATCGTGCGTTAGTTCAGTGGTCATGAGCTAATTTATTTATGTGAGGTTGTAAGTTCAACTCCCCATGCAACCTCTTTATTTTGAGGAGGAAGAAGAAAGAGAGAGAAGAAAGAAAGAAAGAGGGAGATGAGTGAAAAGTGAAAGGGTTAGGTGGTGAGTGAGTTACAGCTGCCTCACACTCACAAGTGTATGTGGACCAGAAGACACCACGTGGAGGGAGGAGAGCTAACCACGTATAAATCATAAATCAATTCCGGTTTATCTCGGTTAACCGCAAATTCACACATTTCGAACCGCGAACCGACCGGCTCCTCGCCGGTTACCTCAAATTGGAACCGAATTTTGTTTGGTTTGTCCCGGTTTCGGTTTTATCCGGTCCGGTTCTGCTCGGTTCCGGTCGGTTTCTCGGTTTACGGTTACATTTGAACAACCCTAACCACGATTAGCTATATAATTCTTTTTATATATAACACGGTAAACACAAACGAGTTAATAGCTAATATAGCTAATCGTGGTTAGGGTTGTTCACAAGCGGCAATGTCAGATCGGCACTCGAGTGGACAATACTCTTCATCGTCAAATTTTTTTTCGTGCATATAAAGAAGATTTTATTACAACTTACCATACCTAGTTGGAGGCAATTTGCAAATTACTATACCTATTTAAAAATAATTACAACTCACTATACTAAATTATATTGTTTTTTACAATTTTTCCTAAAACTGTTAAATTTTGGATGGAAAATTTTATTAAAGCTGGAAATGCCGTCTATCACATTTTCAAAATGATGCCATCCATATCAATTTTGCCCAATTTATTTCTATTTTTTTATTTGGTTTTGATTTTGTTCTTTCATACTCGATTTTGGTTTTCATTTGGTTGATTTTGTTTGTCATATTGACCATTTGTTTAATTGATTTTGCTTTTAAGTTGAGTTTTCCCAATTTTAATACAGAGAGAAATAAAAAATCATGTAGGGAAAAAACATTTTTAAAACTACACTTACAAATTTGAGCTTCAAAACACAAAATCAATGAATTGAAAATCACATAAACATCCAATCAAACATCATAACCTACATCTTTTAGTTAGAACATCTCTATTCTTAATATTGAGATGGAAAGTTTTGTATCTATATTATTGAAAGTAATTGCTTTATATATATATATATATTACATTTGCTAAATAAAGAATTCATGAGATGAACTCCTATAAGTTCTCAACTAATATTGTTGACAGAGAGATTGTTGAATCACTAAGTTATTGAGATAAGAGACTCTAAAAATAGTGCTTTAGTTATTGCTAATACTTAGGAAAACGGCATAGGAGGCCTCGGCTCCGATGAATTTCAGGAAAATATGGAGTCGACCCCTCAAGCTCGACGTCTAAAAGGGGCAAGGCGAGTCAGAGTTGACTGATGTGGAAACCTCTTATTATGAAATTCCCATAAATAGTCAAATTTCTAGACATTATTAACAAGTCTGGTACATTTTCCCTCTCTGCAATTTCCGCTACATCGACTCTATTGTCCGTGGGTTCTCAGCTCTTACGATTTCTGGTTGTAGTCTCGACCAGAGAAGAGATGCGCCCTGTTAACTTTGATATTATTATTCTTAATATTCTTGATGATCAAATACAATAGAGGAGAACCCTTTATATATGATCCAAACCAAACTAAATAGAAAATCCTAATACATATAGAATAAGGAAATCTAACTAATGGGCTAACTCTAATGGGCCTTAATCCTAATATAATCTAACAGCCTTCCTCAAACTCAATACGGTGTAAACCGAATTGAGTTTGATCTTGAACACTTTGATCGTTTTGAATTCTTTAACCTTTGATTGCTTTGAATGCATTGAACTCTTTGATTTCTCTGAATTTTGAGTGAGGGCGCACTGGCCAGGACTGGTGGATGCAAACGAACTTTGATAACCTCTGAAATTTTTTTTTCCTTCCTTCTTTTCTAGCTTTTCCGGATTACGGGGATATTCATGTGCCGATTTCCGAATTACGGGATCACCTTCTGGATTATGGGGATGTACACGTGCCGTTTTTCGAATTACAGTTTAGCTTTCTTTATTCTTTTCTTATCTTCTTCTTCTTCTTCTTCTTCTTCTTCTTCTTCTTCTTCTCTTTCTTCTTTCTTCTTTTCTTTTCTTCTCTTTTTTTGTGAACAGTAACCGATGAACAGTACTCGGGAATAGTACGATGGACAATACTTCGGATGGATGAACAATAATTTTTTTTTCTTACCTTGCCTCTTGAACATTGAGTCTTGACGAAGAATATCGAATCTTGAATATTGAACGTTGAACCTTTGACGAAGAACATTGAACAATTTCATAATTACCCTATCCACTCGTCATTGATGAGTGGGTATAACTCAAATTCAGCGGAAGCTTTAACCAAGAACTAAACCTGCTCTGATACCATGTTAACTTTGATATTATTATTATTAATATTCTTGATGATCAAATACAATATGGGAGGACCCTTTATATAGGATCCAAACCAAACTAAATAGAAAACCATAATACATATAGAATAATGAAACTTTAACTAATGGGCTAAATCTAATGGACCTTAACCCTAATATAATCTAACACGCCCTATCGTATTGAAAAATATTTTCTCGGAAAATAATATTATCAAAAAATTGTATTTTTTTATAAAAAATACTTTTCATTTTCCAGTTTTTGCTCTGTCACTATTTTCTCGGTTCGATTCAATTACGAAGCTCGCGATGAAGTGCAACCGCAGATTGGTGAGCATCAGGGACGTCGCGTTCGTCCTGATCTCGCGAAGAATTGCAAGGCTCTGAAGAAGCTCTCGTGCAAATTTTGCACTTTTGGGGCGAAAGGCATGAACGTGGTGCTCGAGAATTACTCCGCCCTGGAGGAGCTGTTGGTGAAGACGCTCCGCAGAATCACCGTTGGAGCTGCGGCAGAGCCGATCGGGCCGGGCGTGGAGGTGAGGTCATTGAGGACAATTTGCCTGAATGAGTTCTTCAATGGTAGTGCTCTGGGCCTCTAATAATTGGTTCGAAGAACCCGAGGATTCTCAAGCTGCTCAGGTGCTTCGGTGATTAGGACAAGCTGCTTTGGATATGAGGAGTGGATTAACGTTGGCCTTAGGGCTGTTCATTTTACCCGGAAACCCGACGACCCGACCGACACCCGACCCGACTTACCTAGTACCCAACTGACCCGATACTCGATATACCCGAACCCGACTAACCCGACAAGCTAACCGAGTTGAGTAGTGGGTCGATTTTTCATACAAACCGAATACCCGACTACCTGACAGTATATATAAAAACATTAATCTAAATTATATTAACTATCAAATAGCCAGCCCAACCCAACACAAATAACGACCCAGCTTAACAGCAGATAAGACAACCAGGACGAGAAGCCCAGCCCACACTCTTCAGATGCCCAAATGAAACTCAAAAACGTTTATATACTGTCATTGAGTCCCATACGTTTTGGATGTGGGACTCAATGAGATACATGGACGCTCTTCTCCTTCAGTGTCACGAGTGGGCGACGTGGCAAGCTGCTGTCCGTTGATCCATTTCGACGAACTCATCTAAATCGTTGATTTTGACTCACGTGGCACGACCTACTCCACACACGTCGCTCACTCTCTCACGACTCACACACTCAGTCTCTCACACGTTTAATCGCATTCAATTCGATTCAACTACTCATTTCTTCTCCACCTCTTCTTCCTCTCTGTCTGAAACCCTACACGACCGTCACCGTCCTCGTCTCGCCTCTGTCTTCCTACCTCTCTCTCTCTTTCTCACACACGTCTCACATCACAACCCAACGGATCGATTTGGTAGCTAGTTACCGTTCGAATCGATCCATTGGTGGAACTCTTTCATCCACTATAAATCGTCGATGGTGGAGAGAGGATTCTCCAACGGATCGATTTGACGGTGGAGTAGATTGTGAAGGGTTCTCAGCGACGATGTCTGGGGCTCCAACTCCGATGACGGTAAGAATTCCCAAACTTGTTGCTTCTTTTTCATTTTGTTCTGGGTTTTCATCTCAACTTCTACTCTTTCCTTGCATGTCCTAATTTCTGGGTTTGTATGTCTAATTTATGTTTTTGCATGTGTTATTCTAGGTTCGTTTTAGGGATTTATGTTTTAATTTGTAATTGGGGTTTTGGGGTTTATTGATTTGGATTTAAAATTTAGGGATTTCGGTTTAAAAATGAAATTGGGGGTTAGGTGTTAGGAATTCTGTTTTGAATTGACAAATTAGGGTTAGGGTTTTCAAATTTTGAATTCAAATTTGGGTTTTCACATTTCAATTTTTTAATTTAGGGTTTTCTGATTTCTAATTCAAATTGGGGCTTAGGGATTTCTGATTTCAATTAACAAATTGGGGATTTAGGAATTCTGTTTTTAATTAACAAATTGGGATTAGGGTTTTCAAATTTCGAATTCAATTTGGGGTTTTCATATTTCAATTTCATAATTAAGGGTTTTTTTATTTCTAATTCAAATTGGGGCTTAGGGTTTTCTGATTTCAATTAACAAATTGAGGATTTATGAGGAGGAAAATGAACTTGGTGGGGAAGAGCGTCTTAGGAAGAAAGTTTTTACACATGAGGTGTTGTGCTCACGTCATAAATCTCATAGTGAAGGAGGGTTTGCCCTTGCTCGGGAACCCGGTGGAAAAGATTAGGGTTGCGGCTCGTTTTTTTTAAACAATCAGCTGCTAGGATGAACATATTTAAGAATTGTGTGGATGCCGCTAGGCTTGATTGCAAGATTTCACTTGTCCTTAATGGTTCTACTAGGTGGAACTCCACCTTCTTGATGCTTCAATCTGTCGTAGCCTTGGAGTCTGCCTTCGAGAGGTATGATAGCGAGACCGCCCTTCTTCGACATGAGCTGGAATCAAAATTCATGAAGGGTTCAATAGAGCCGTTGGGTATATTGGTGGAGGAAGATTGGACATACATCAAGAAGTTCATGGACTTCTTGGAGCATTTCTTTGTTGTTACCAAGAGGGTATCAGGCTACAGATATGTCACGTCTCACACTTTTTTGGATGAAGTGAATTCCCTATTGGAGATCATCAAAGAGGGACAAGCGGGGGCAGAGCATGACTTCAACATCACAACAATATCAAACAAAATGAGGGCAAAATTCGACAAGTATTGGTCGAATGTATCCCAAATGAACTTGCTAATTTTCATAGCATCTATTTTCGATTCGAGAAACAAGTTAGATGTTGTGAAGTATGTTGTGGATAACATGTACCCTCCTGATATTGTTGTAACCTTACAACTTCATATAAAGAATGCTTTGTTGGAATTGTTTGATGAGTATGTTTTCAATGCATCTGTAGGTAGTAGCACTACACCTTTTCCTGGAGGTAACACACCTACTACTACTGCAACTGCTGTTGTTCCTAAACCTGTAAGGAAAACACTTCGTGGATCATTTGATCAAACTCAAGTTCTTGAAGAAGGTGTCAAAAAGACAGAGCTGGACAAATATCTGACGGAAGATGTAGAGAGCAACGAGGAAAAGTTCGACATCTTGGGATGGTGGAAGAACAACTCATCTAGATTCCCGATTCTCTAATCTAGCCAAGGATCTTTTGGCCATACCTATCACATCCGTATCATCCGAGTCAGCTATCTCAACGGGTGGTAAGGTTCTCAATGACTTCCGAAGCGTCTTACTACCGATTACAGTGGAGACATTAGTGTGCACTCAAAGTTGGATCCGAGGAACAACATCTGTAAGCGTCTTTGAGGAGGTATTGCACGAGAATGAAGAGGTCGAGCAAGGTAATTGAATTGGACAACTCTCTAATTAAATCCCCAAATATTTTCTATTTTATCAATTATGGACAACCCCTAATTATCTTTATTAACGTACAGATTTATTTCGTTATGCTACTCAAGCTACGAAATGAGGCTCCCTCTTGGATGGTGTTCAAGTTTAAGTTTGCTTTTTTCTTTTGAGTTCGATTGATCGTTATGGTGATGTTTGAACTTGTTGTTCACTTTTGATCACCTTATTTTGGTACTACTTGTGGTGAATGGTGATGAACACTTAGTTTATTTTTGTATGCTCAAAACTTCATGAATGTGTTTGTTTATTTGAGCAAAGTATTATCTAATGAAAAGTTTGAGCAAGTATTGCTCTTTGGGCATATTTCATATTGTTATGATTTGTTATAATACTTGTGTTTTATTCTTTTTGAGATACATTTTGGTTCATGCAAATTGCTTATACTTTTCAAAGTTTAATTCATTTGCATAGGCTTTGTTAGTAATATGAAGTAGAAGAAGTGGCAGTAAGATGTGGTGGCAGGCAGTGGCAATGGAAATTCAATTGGAATGAAGTAGAAGAAGTGGCAGAGAGTGAGAGACAGTGGGCTTCATTAATATCGTGCTTCAATTTCTGGACTATTTTGAATATGTAATTTGTAATTGTAAATGTAAATATATAAACATAAATATGTAAATGTAAGTGTTGAATGTGGAAATGTATATATATATATATATATGAATGGGCTTCAAAAAAATTGGGTTTCAAAACTAGTTTGGGCTGAGGCTTTAAATTGAGTGGGCCTTACTTAAAAAATATACAAATGGGCATAGATAGTAGGCCCATCGAGTGTGTTGGGTATACCCGACTCACCCGAATACCCGAGTTCTACCCAACCCGACTACCGGACTCCTAAACTGAGTCGAGTATCGGATCAGGTTTTTCATACCCAACTCCAACCGAGTCGGGTACGACCCGAGTCGGGGACGACCTGAGTCGGGTACGACCCGAGCCGGGTCTACCCAACCCGACTCGATGGACAGTCCTAGCTGGCCTTGCAGATGATGATTCGATCTACATAAAACAAGAAAGATGAGAGAAAGAGATAGATGGAGAAGACAAGGGTAGATTTGTTTTTTTTGAAAAAGTTAATAGAAAATCAAGTAAAAACAAACAGAAATGAGTAACGTGTGAACTTTTGGTAACTAGATGAGCCTAGACGAAAGTTTTTAAAATAGGTATAGTAATTTGTAAAAGACCTCCAAATAAGTATAGTAAGTTGTAATTAAGCTTATAAATAATCACGATGTGTTCTGATAGGTTTAGTGTACATTATCCATCTTTTTCCTCACAGGTGTGTTGAGTGTATTTCAGGAGAAAACAAGACATATTTGGACAAAAAATGGAGGTCGAAGCAGAAAGAATCTCAGAGAAGATAGTAGTTGATTCCCCTAACCGAGTCATAGGACTTGACTACCACCTTAGAGACTCGACTGACTTAATTAAAAATATTCAACAGATGTACAGAGAGTTTGGAAGTCGAAAGCCTCAATAGCCGAGTCCCTTAGCCGAGTCTGAAGACTGGACTAATTGTTTGGGGGACTCAACTAACTAAAACGTGCAAAACAGATGCTCGGAGAAGCAAAATCATTAGTAGCCAAGTCTGACTCAGTTATCCAACTCGTCTAAGTTTCCTAACCATCGACGAAACTTACGCAAGCCATAAATCTCTCTTCTGAAGTCCGATTGAGGCCAAACTTGCGCCAGATTAAAGAGTACTCACAGATATCTCAATTTGGTGAAGGAAGTTTTCCCATTGAAAGCGTGGTTTAGAAGATATCGGCCCCGCAACCTAAAATTTCATATTTTCCACCAATTAGTGTTTCTCTATAAATACAACACCTTGGGATGCGAAAATAACATGTTCCACATCAGTAGCAGCCGTAAAAATCACCTAGGGATGAAATTACATAAGTTTGGAGAATTTGAATGTTAGGTTAGAGATCGATAAGAAGTCAATGAGAATTTTAGTTTAGAAAATGATTGGAATTAAATGAGAACTAGAATTAGGAGTAGTTTTAATTAAGAAATTCATCTTTTGTGACCGCTTGAGCCCGAACACATCTAGCCATACTAGACTAGTGCTCGTTAGCTACTACTTCCTTCTGGGATCGATATTTCGGACTTCATTGAACGCTCTATATTACTTGATGACTGGTGCACTTAGTGGCGGATCCATAAATTTTTTCAGGGGGGTGGGAGAGAGGGGCAAAATTTTATACTAAAAATTTAATTAATTAATAAATAAATAAAATATTTAATTAATGATAATTTTATGAATAAAATAATTACTAAATGCATATAACAAAATTTAATTCGAGTTTGATTATTTATTTTTTAGTTGAGTTTGAATTTAACTTTCATGTATATATAAATACAAAGTGAGTCGGTTCGCGAGCCTTTCAAACTCTAATAATTTGGTCTCGAGTTCGATTTGTTTATCAAACGATCCACTATTGTACTTAATATCTGCATAAATTTGTTTAGAAAATTGACAATTTATAATAATTAGTAAATATAATAGACCAAACAAAAAAGTTTAATGAAAAATGAAAAAATATATTTTAATGGATACAGTTAGTCAATAATTATTGAGTAAAATATAATTGTAACTATGAACCACAAATAAATGCTCAATTTTAAAAGCCCACAACTATAAAAGTAAGATTAGACCCATAAATCATTAAAAAAGAACATAACTATTAAAAAATTTGTCAATTCATTAATAAAATATCACTCCTCTACCACTAAGCCAAACAACTTTTTGTTGTTAAGTGGTACAGTTTTTGTATACATATCAAAATTTAAGGAGGTGGGGGGGGGGGGGGGTGGAATATCCAATTTTCGAAAAAAAATTATATGATTTTTTCCCCCTCGGCCCCCTGGATCCGCCACTGGGTGCACTTGTTGTGCAATCGGGAGAGGGTCAGTTTTGCTTGTCGAAATTTCCTCCCGTCATGTTCCCAAATGAGATAGAAAATATGATATTTGGCGGTGATGAGAAGGAGGTCATAATACTCATTGGCGGGGGAAGGGGGTGGAATATCCAATTTTCGGAAAAAAATTATATGATTTTTTCCCCCTCGGCCCCCTGGATCCGCCACTGGGTGCACTTGTTGTGCAATCGGGAGAGGGTCAGTTTTGCTTGTTGAAATTTCCTCCCGTCATGTTCCCAAATGAGATAGAAAATATGATATTTGGCGGTGATGAGAAGGAGGTCATAATACTCATTGGCGGGGGAAAAGACATAACGTGACGACAGTAATAATGGTGAATATGTGCTTAACAAGACTCTTGGTATATAATTTAATAGTGAGAGATAAGGTTTTATCGAGGACTCGCTCAATGTCGTTGATGATGCAATAGGTGGGGGCTTATGAAGGTTGGAGATTGCCTTAGTGGCGCGACAAAGGAGGTTGATGAGGTTCTTTGCCTTGGATTTGAGTTTCACAGTGTATTGGAGTTTTGGTCTAATTCAGCAAATTGGAGAAGGATGAGTGACACCATAATAATATCACACCTTACATTTACAAGTCATTTTTATATGAAAATATTTATATTGTAGGGTTAATTTCAACTTTTAACCTCACATTAGCAGCATTAATAAAATTTCTAAGAAAAATAAATTAGCCGTGGTGATTATTAACACTTTTTATTCATCTTGATTTCATGCAAAAAAACATTATTGTTAACTGTAGTGATTATTATCATTTTTGTGTCTGCTGTGGTTCTATGCACAATTGTATATTTAATTATGATTTTAAACATTTTTTCGTTTCATAAACTAACTATACTGCTCATATAAAATCTTGAAAATATAAAGTCTCATGTGGAAAAAATATGAAATAGAAAGGGTGTGTATAAATGGTTGAAACAAACCCAACTAACAAGGTTGACCTTTTAGTTTTGGAGTCTGACCTGATATGTATAACCTAGTTTTTACAGGGTATCAGAGCATGGCGATTTAGGCATGTGATGGTGGGCCTCGCCTCCCCATAACTCCCCTCCTCTGTAAGCCCGATATTGTGGTCCACATAAGAGAGGAAATAAGCTCGCATGCAAAATACACGTTCTATTATGGCCCACGTGAGGGGAGTGAGTTGATGAAGGCTCACGTGTAGAATACACGTGAGGGGGAGTGTTGAGAATATAAAATCTCACGTGAAAAGAATGTGAAATAGAAAATGTGCATATAAAGGGTTGGAACAAACCCAACTGACAATGTTGATCTTTTAGTTGTGGAGCACGACTCGATATATACAACCAAATTTTATATAAAAGATGCAACTTACAATTTCCTAATATATGTGAATTGATTCATTTTTAATGTATCAAAGTCTAATACAAAATTGAGATCCTTGATGCAGCCCTCTCTCTATATCAAAAGCCTCCAACTATATTTTAGTGGACAATCTCATTCAAATTCTCCCAAATTTTTTATTGCTTGCCTTATCAAAACATACATGAGGTACATAAGCACTGATGATACTTGAAGTTGAGGTGCATAAGCTAAGCATCTATGATTTTTATGTATACTAAGGCTCGATGATTTTGGTTCTCTCCCAACCCACTTGATCTCTTGAATTCACTTGATATTAATCTTTCTTTGTGTTGAGAAACACGATATTAATCTTTCTTTGTGTTGAGAAACACGGTATCTCATACGTAACAGCGAAAGCAATATAACAAAAATTTAATCGTATTTCTAGCAAGAGGTAGGAATCTACTGCGTGTTTAAACTTAATCGATAAAAGAGTTAGAAACCTTCAATTACATCTTGTAAATCCGACTTTGCCAAACCATTGAGAGTGCACAAGTTTTTTGCGAATCAATTAGAAGCGTCTCCATCATGATGTGCTCACTACCGGTATCCAAACGAACAAGTCTTGATCAAAGCTTAACGAAGATCAATCTACTATAATTGATCTTCTCAAATCAGATCTAATTTGACGATAAATCAGATATGGAGTTTTTAAGTGAAGTTGCTAATGTTGTGAATATCTCATTAGAGTTTTAAGTAAACCGATGCAACATATATAAAGGCCATAAGGATTAGAGATTTTATTCCCTAATAAAATCCTACTTAATTGTGAATTTCCAATTCAGAATTTTTCCTAAAATACGTGCCCCATAATTCCCAATTGCCTTATATGAATCTGATTTGTATTAGGTAATCGGAAATGGAACGGTGTCGTCGACACGGACCCGCCACGAGACAGTGGCCAACCTCCATGGTCGCGGTGCGTGGCCCCTCTTGGATGTCCCGTGGTCAACCTTTGCCACGTGAACGTGGCATTTAGGCTGTCCGTGGCCAACCATTGGTCACGGACCCGTGGCCCCTTGATCCACGTGTCCTTCTTCCACTTGTACTCCCAATGCTTCGGACTTACTCTTTGTTTGTGACCTTGTAGGCTCATGAGTAATTGGCAAATGACCCCAAATCTCTCTTTGGTCCATTTATCATAAGTGACCTCTAGTAAGACGTTATGATTACCCAATGATCATGAAGATCGGCGATTCGACTTAACCTATTTGTTGTAATTATCAGAATCCCTTTGTCACTAGATATTTTGTTTGAACATAAAGCATAGATTCGTCACCCTTATTTATTCAAACATGTTTCTTAACACCGAAATGACTGAATCCGATAACTCTTTATCAATAGTACGACTGTACATTCCTCTTCAGTCATACTCTACAAGATACCTAAACATATACTGTTTCCAGTAGTACGTGAGGGACAAATCCCTTGACCATCATTCATATTCCTCATATAGTCTGTTACTAAGACAATCATAACCATCATGTTACAAAAAACATTTTGAATACATCAAACTTGGGAAGTGACTACATAGGAATCCACGAATACTCAAAAGTCCTTAAGGATTCAATGATACTATAAAAAAATGAGAATGCTCATGGCTGTATCTATGACACATTGCTCAGGTCGGGTTGTAGCTTTTTGACCAGGGACTTGTCAAATACAATTTCTAGCAGTATCATTGCACTATCTAAGATTTCCACTATCAAATGGTAGTTAGGGTACCCATGTTTCAAAAATGATAAACAATTAACTTATAACAATACAATTTTTTTTGAAGACCCAATTTACCCCGTCCACCCAAGCTATACACTCAATTACAACCCCTCCCCCTTAAACCCACGAAACTTGGCAGGGTTCAATCCCTAGCCGAGACCAGACATGCGAACGTCCTGGACCACTTACGCCAGAGCCAACTTCAATAACATTACAATTTAAACATTATTATTTATCATGAATCGATCCACTTTTTACTGCACGTTATAAAATGTAATAAATGCATAATTTCCTATTCTAAAATTATTACATTAATTAATGTATTATTATTTAACTTATTATATACCCAACTTTTACCGGAAAGGACGGTGCAATACGTACCTATTACCTATATGCCGTATCATCATATGTCCCTTTACCCTAATGTGTAAAATGCACTTTTAGTAAATGTGACTCAAAATGTGTAGGGGCCGAAAATGCTACCAAAATGTCTTTCAATAATATCATGTGTCATCATGCATGGTCTTTGACCTTTCTCACAAACCTTATTCAAATTCATCAGCCAACAATATGGTACCTAATATCATTGCTACCTGGTGATTTGGATTTTGCTTCAACCAAGATCAAAGATGTTGGATTATGTAATGATGTACTTAATGTCAACTATATATAATCCTCCCAAGGTCACCATATCTATTTAAAGGAAATTTCTATAAATAACAAACTGTGATTAGTTTTGTAACGATTAAACATATATCATGAAAAAACAAATGAGCTCTCAACTAAATATATTTTTTAGATGTTTCAATTGTTTATAAATATTTTTTTAATGATACGTTACTTTTTAAAATTACTTTAAATTCATCTCTCTCAAATATTGTTTATGACTAGCCGTATGTATAACTAATTTATCAAAATTGATTATAAAAAAATAAACATTTATTTTAAAAGTGAAATAATGATATTGTATCAAGTTTAGGGTGACCAAAAGCAATTGGAGACAGAGTGGATATAATAAACCGATTGAAATTGACTCAAAAAAATCGAACCACTGCATAATTGGTCCACTCGGTCAGTGTCACAAGAGATTGATTTTGTGCTTGATCTGGGCGCGGTTTTGTTAGATTATATTAGGTTTCCTATCTTTAGTTTCTTATATTCATGTTTTCTTTTTCATGTATATTAGAGTTTCCTATTCTATTCCTGTTACCTCTATAAATAGAGGTCTCTTGTAATTCACAACACACATCAATAATATAAATCTCTCTTATTTCTATCATGGTATCAGAGTCATAATCGATCCTTGGTCAAATCTCTACGAATATTTTGCTTTGCCCACTCGTCAATGATTCGTGATTCTGACGGGTGGGCGAGGCAATTCAATCTCAATCTCTAACCCTTCCGCCATCAATTGAATTATCACTAATTCAATCTCATCAAATCAATTCAATCTCAATCTCTAACCCTAATCCTTGTGCTTCCGCCATCAATTGAATTATCACTAATTCAATCTCATCAAATCAACTCATCTTACCGATCTTCACAATAAAAAAAAACCAATCAGCCAGCATGCATCAGGCATCAGACATCATCTATATGCCATCAGCCAGCAGGCATCATCGGGCATCAGGCATCAGTCATCATCTATATGCCATCAGGTGTTGTCATCTCGCCATCAGGCATCAGGCATCAAGCATCATCTATATGCCATCAGTCGTTGTCATCTCGCCATCAGCCAGCAGACATCAGACATCATGCATCAGACATCATCTATATGCCATCAGCCGTTGTCATCTCGCCATCAGCCAATAGACATTAGGCATCATCAAGCCTCTGGCATCAGACATCTATATGCCATCAGCCGTTGTCATCTCGCCATCAGCCAACATGCATTATCAAGCATCATGCATCATACATCAAACATCGGCGCGCATCCTCCATCCTCAATCCTCGCCGCATCATCTCAACATCATTCTCGGCAGCCGCAACCCTCGCCGCAACTCAATATTATCTAGCTTCAAACTCAATTATTGTTTTACCGCATTGAGTTTGAGGGGGCTGTTAGATTATATTAGATTTCCTATATTTAGTTTCTTATATTCATGTTTCCTTTCTCATGTATATTAGGGTTTCCTATTCTATTCCTATTACCTCTATAAATAGAGGTCTCTTGTAATTTACAACACAAATCAATAATATAAATCCCTCTTTTATTTTTATCAGGTTTGATACCGGTGAACCACCAAAAACTCAAATTAGAAACACCACGCTACTATTGGTCCTGGTCGACTAAGAGACCGGCCCGAGCCTGTGAAATAACCGAACGACTGAACAAATTAAAGTTGGTCCCAGTCTCAATCCCCAAAATCCAATAGTATTATTGACTTCTATCCAAGGACCGACCCGTGCCGTGGCCACCCCTACCTAATCAAGTGGGAGTTTGAGTAGTGGCACTTCATATATGTATACGGGAACGGGTTCGGGTCGAATACAACCCGGGATGCTTCCAGGTCGGGTCGTTCTCAGTCACAGACTCACAGTTCTCACAAGAAGATTGATTTTTTTAGCTTTCAGAAGTCAGAACCCAGAACCCAGAACCCAGATACTGTGTCTGTCTCGTCGGGTCAAGCTCAGCTGATCCATCCACAACCATGTCTCCATTCAATTTTAGATTCTCCCATACCGTAAATATCTATGATCATGATTTTGGTTCTAATCATTGTACTGGGTTTTGATACTTGAACCTTCCCTTGCACGCGAAGATTTGTGGTACCTACTCACAAGTTTCTGCCTCTTTCTCGCTCCTTTCAAATTCAGTTGACTTTCAGTGCGATTTTGATTTCCTTTGGGTCTCGATCAAATGGGTACACTCATGGACCTTTTCTTTTATCAGAATTAAGATGCAATATTTGTTCATACTTTAGGTGAATTGCAAATTTAGAAACTTTGAGGTTTTTTTTTGTTATATTCTCTGGGTTTTCTGGGATTTGGGTTTTCCTGTATACTATTTTAAAGTCTGTTTTGTTGATAGTGATGAAGTGTGCTTTGGTGTTCTGTGGAGCGTTGGTTTTGTTTGGGTTATGTGATTGTGCACTGGGTAAGGAGTGTACAAACTCCCCTACTCAGCTCTCATCCCATACTCTTCGATACCAACTCCTGTCGTCAAATAACGAGTCGCGGAGAGATGAGATGTTGCAGTACCATTTGCCACACACTGATGATTCAGCGTGGTCCAAATTGATTCCAAGAAAATTCTTGAGGGAAGAAGATGAGTTGAGTTGGGCAATGACTTACCGGAAATTGAAGAAGCAAGGTGGACTCAACATGCAAGGAAATGTTCTAAATGAACTGCCGCTGCATGATGTGAGATTGGGTTCAGGTTCAATGCATTGGAAGGCTCAGCAAACCAATATGGAGTATCTATTGATGCTGGATGTTGATAGGTTGGTTTGGAGTTTTAGGAAGACGGCTGGCTTGCCAACACCCGGGGAGGCCTATGGAGGGTGGGAGGATCCGACTGTTGAGCTCCGAGGCCATTTCGTAGGTTAGTTTAATATAAACATGTTAACTCTATATTAGTTACAATTTTTCATTTGTATTTATTTTTCTCTTGGCATCAGTTCATTTTTATCTGTATAACATGATTATGTCTTTAATAGAAAACTCCATGTTTCTACTGTGAGCCTTTTGTGGATCAGTTTTTCTAACTGATGGTTTGTGGTGGATAATTTGGAGTTTGGATCTTCAGGGCATTATTTGAGTGCATCAGCACAAATGTGGGCTAGTACTCACAATACCACTCTTAAAGAGAAGATGACTGCAGTAGTTTCTGCTCTATCCGCGTGCCAGAAACGAACTGGGACAGGTTATCTTTCCGCATTTCCATCAGAGCTTTTTGACCGTTTTGAAGCTGTTAAGCCCGTCTGGGCTCCATATTACACCATTCACAAGGTATAGTTTACAACAAATATTTCACGAGCTGCATGTATTCTATATATATTTGAAAGATGCATATAATTGGCCTCTGAGCCTCTCACTTATTTACTGCTACAGATATTGGCGGGTCTCTTGGATCAATACACATTTGCTGGTAATATGCAAGCTTTCAAAATGATGACATGGATGGTTGAGTACTTTTACAATCGTGTTCAGAATGTTATATTAAAACACACCGTGGAAAAGCACTGGGAGTCCCTCAATGAAGAAACTGGCGGCATGAATGATGTCCTTTACAAACTATACAGCATAACGGTAACTATAACTTAAGATACAGAAGACTTAGCTAGTTAGATCTATATTACACTCACAATGATCTCACACATCGAGCAAATAAACTCAGACCTTAGCTTTGTTATTGATTCTAGCGATCGTAGACTTGATCCTCGACATGAGGATCATCTCTTGGCATGCTAGAGGACTCTCTGCTACCCAGAACATCGTGATGTTGCCACCCTCATCTGCCATCATCGTCCATCGATCTTCCTAATTCAAGAAACTAAATCTGAAGAGTTTTCCTACGTCCAATTTAGAGCTTGCGGCTTCTTGCGGGATTGAAGTTTTTTCTTTATTCCCTCTATTGGGAACTCGGGGGGATCACACTTGGCCTAGCTCAAACCTGTATTCTCCATGACTAGCACTTCGTCCATCAAAATCACTATTATTATCTCAAGTACGCATCAACCACCGGTGTTCATTGCACTCTTTTTGACGTATATGCTCCTTGCTCTCCCACTGGCAATATGTAACTCTGGACAGCCCAACTCTGATCAGCCCATTCTTTGGCCAGCGATTTCAATGTCGTATGTGATCCTTCAGAGCGCTCAGGTTGATCCCAATCTTTATTGGACATCCTAGCTTTTACCAGGTGCATCATGATGCAGGCTTACTCAATCTCCCCTTTTCTGGACGTAAATACACTTGGTACGGCCCGGGTTCGAGATCAAGCTCCCTTAATCATTTATTGCTTCCTCCAACCATGTTTGATCTTGTTGTAAACCCATTGCAGGCAACAATAGACATGAGTACTGTCCGGTCCTATTTAGTTCCTCTATGAAAAATTGGGGCCCGCAACCGTTTAAGTTCATCAATTTTCATCGCAGAGACTTGGAACAATGTTCAGATCAGAGCAGGCTTCATACTAGAATCAGTCACTGCTTCTGCTCTTCTCTTATTTTTTTTCCTGGGTTGGTACCCTCTGGGTTCTGGGTAGTTTGTTTTTAGTTTTCTCTTCTTTTCCTTTATTGTATTACTGTTTTTACTATCACAATAATATTCCGAAACTTATAAAAGAACACTCACAATGAGTTGTTATCATCTTGAACTTTATTGGAATAAGTAATGAGACTATTTGCCTCTCGTCAATGCTTAATTTATACGAAGTTATATTTTTAATGTGTATGTCAAGTGTTGTGCCTTCTATAACAATTCAAGTCAGGGAGCTTGTACTGTTTCTTAACATCTGGTTTTCTACAGTGTAATAGGCTAATATAACTGAAATATATGACGTCTTCGACGCTAGGATCCTCTTGAACATCCAAAATTTTGGTCACACACATTATGTTTGTCTGTATTCACCAGTTCCTATGCTATAGTCTTAATTTTCTCTAGACATTAAACTTTTTGGTTAGTCAACTATTTGTCATTTCAATATTCATGATGTTGATATTGTACATACTGCATAGATTCAAATTATTTATATATTTGAGTTCTAACACTATATTTTCATGTAATATCTGCAGGAAGATCCAAAGCATTTATTGCTGGCTCACCTTTTTGACAAACCATGCTTTCTTGGATTGCTTGCAGTGAAGGTATTATTATGTTTCTTTCCCATTTGTTTGCTGATTCACTTGTATCTTTGGCCTTGTTCAGCTTCCTTATGCATATATTTTGCAATTATTATTAGTGATTAGACTACTACTGTAATATGCATACCACCTTAGTTAACCCTGGTTGCAGATGAACTTGACTTGTAGAGTAAAAAAAGGTTTAGCACTTTATCTGCTTTGTTGGCTTATCCCGCCTTCATTTTGTAATGCTTTTCTCGCCTATTAATTTTGTTGTAGGTATATGTGTTGGCCATCATTCAGTATTGAAACAAAATACTATTATTGTTTAGCAAAATACCATTATTATATGCATGGTATTTCTAAAATAAAAATAGTATTATTGATGATACTTCATTATGAATTACAAGAGGAGGTTTTTTTTATATAGGAAACAAGAGAAAATAAACCAAACTAGGAAACATAACACAAATAGGAAACCCTAATTAATACCCAATTCTAACACTCCCCCTCATGTGCAAACCGTGTAACACAAGTCTTGCACGTGAAGCAAGAATAATAGAAAAACTAACATCTACGTCGAACAAAGACGGTGCAAAACATTTTCAATCATGCCGATTATATGGACATGAAAACAAGTGATTTTTAAAAAGAATTATTAAAACTTTTCAAGCAACTACATCATATAATGACGGAGCGGCAACTCGTCGCATAGGAACGGTGCAAGGTGATTTTAAGATTAATCACCAAACTTTTCAAGCAACTACGTCATATAATGACATTGCGGCAATTACGTCCCATGACGACGGTGCAAAGGTGATTTTTCAGAAGAATCACTAAACTTCTCAAGCAACTACGTCGGTGCGAAATAATTTCAAGCAACTACGACAGTGCAAACTCAGTAGAGCAGAAAACTTGACGAACGAGCATCAAAGGCGTGTGGCGGCACGTGGGACTCACACGCGGTTGACGGAGACTGGAGGACAATCAAATCGGCCGGAATTGAGCTACAGAAGCATCACTTGCCGGCGGTTTAGGGCAGAAAACTCCTCGAACTGCTTGAACGGGAAACGGATCTGGAAACACCGGATGAACAGTACGCGTGAACAGTACTCGATTTTCTTTTATGTGACAAAAAACTGAACAATAATGCCCCGCCCACCCGCTAAACATAATTAGCGAGTGGGCAAAACCACACGGTTAGGATCGAACATAACCTGGCCGTAATACCATGTTGAATTTTTAAAATATAATTATATTATTGAGAATAACTTGATTATGAATTATAAGAGGAGGTTTTTTTTTATATAGGGAACAATAGGAAATAAACCAAACTAGGAGACATAACACAAACAGGAAACCCTAATTAATTAACTATTCTAACACATGCAAATTTGAGTCATGTTCTCAAATCAGTTGTAACTTGTAAGCTGTACTTTTAGCTGTATGTATGGCTTTTTCATTATCTTTAAGTCCAAACTGCTACATTCATACAATAAACTGATTTTGACAAAATTATGTTTTCTATGTAGGCTGACGAGTTATCTGGTTTTCATGCCAATACACATATCCCTATTGTTATTGGTTCACAAATGCGGTATGAAGTCACTGGTGACCCACTATATAAGGTAAGTTTCCCTTTATAAATTATAGATTATCTGTAAATCGAAACTTAAATGGCTTCACTTTACTAAGATTGTTTTTGGTCGTGTTTAGTTCTTCATGCTTCTATTTTTCGTTTTTGTTTGTTGTGTTTTTTAATTACTACCTTCCAACTTCTTTAGGTTTAGTTGTTGAAATTAACCTTGTTAAGAAGGAGGAGATAGAGATTTTTTTTTACAAGAAATGAAACCATCTTAAGTTGAAGTGAACACTTGATAGGTTATGTATAGGGTCAACTGTGTTCTTTGCCATTGAATATTGTGCTCAAAGAAACTCCAAAAGACAAGAGTTGGGATAAATAGAAATGATAAAAAAAGATGATAATCATGAGTTAATTGGAGGAGAGGGCAGCATTAGATAGGTGTAGAAAAGAGGAGGATATGTATAGAAAATCTAAGGAGTTTGTTGAAGTGTTCATGTAATTCACTTCACCCCAACTTTGTGAAAAGGCTTAGTTGTTTCTGTATGTTATCAGCTTCTTAAACATTCTAATAGTTCTAAGTTTTATTGTAACAGGAAATAGGGAAGTTTTTCATGGATATTGTTAACTCTTCTCACAGCTATGCGACAGGAGGGACATCAGTCAGTGAATTTTGGTGTGTGTGGTAGTCAACTTTTATTTAAATAACCCATGCAGTAGACAGAGGAGGAGAAAATGGATAGTTATAGTCTAATAAATATTTTTAAATAAGCTATCCATAAGATATTGATTTGCTACGTTGCTCCCTAATTGCTTGTATATCCATGCACCTAACTGTTTCTCTGTCTACTGTTTATTCTTCTTTCTTACATTCACATATATTAATGATCTACTTCTGCTTACCTGTGAGCAGGTCAGATCCAAAGAGATTAGCAGGCACTCTGCAAACAGAGAATGAAGAATCATGCACAACTTATAACATGCTGAAGGTGTGTGCACCACTTCTATAATTCTTCAAAGTGATGAAGTTTTTTTGATTGACAATTTACTTTATCGATGACGTGATGTATGATTGATCTCATAAATAAGTGATTGCAAGATACGTATTGCCATGTTAACTTGTTTATTTTAATCGGTCATGTGTACCAAGGTTTAGGCTCAAATCTTGGGCTTTTACTGTTGTGGGATCTGGGAAGGGTTGTTTGTGTATGCAACCTACCCTTGCTTTTGCAGACATGTTGTTGTCTGACTTGAATATCTGACCTGGAGTCTGGACATTACTAGACCACTACTTCACCGTTGGTGAATGCATTATAAATTTCCATTTTTCCCTGTATTTTCTAAATAAACATCTGAGTTCAACTGCAATGTTATCTTGTCTTGTAGGTCTCTCGCCACCTATTTAGATGGACTAAAGAGATGGCATATGCTGATTATTATGAGCGCGCACTTACAAATGGGGTGCTAGGCATCCAGAGAGGAACAGAACCTGGAGTGATGATCTACATGCTCCCTCTAGGCCGCGGACATTCCAAGGCCAGAAGTTACCATGGATGGGGAACAAAGTTTGATTCTTTTTGGTGCTGCTATGGCACAGGTCTGATCTTCATCGTTAATTCAGTACTAGTCTTCTCAATCGGCAAGTTTCATCATATGCAAATTTCAGAAGTGTATATATGCATATATAACGATTTTCTTGTTGTATCGTGTGGTGTTCCACTTGTCAATGGTATTTTTACAATTAATGCTGAACTCTGGTTCTTACATGAAGTTATGTCTTAGTGATCCATCCATTTATCTTTCTTCTTGCTAATCATGTAGGAATTGAATCCTTCTCAAAGTTGGGGGATTCTATATATTTTGAAGAGGAGGGTCCAGGTCTTTACATCATCCAATATATATCAAGCTCTCTTAATTGGAAGTCTGGGAAGATTGTACTTAATCAGAAAGTTGATCCTGTTGTTTCATGGGATCCTTCCCTTCGAGTGACATTGACCTTTTCTTCAAAGGAGGTATTTCATTATAGTTGGTTTATTTTTTATTACTATTACAGAAGTAACATTACTTATTTTTTTGTATTAAAAATGCCTATTATAAAGGATTACAAATTTGGTAAGAACAACCTCTCTTTAACCTCATATGCTCCCAAGCTGGTACCTACTAGGATTTGAAACTCTACCTCTTAAGAGATCAGATGCTCAATTGACCACTAGGTTAACCTTACTGGGTAGTAACCTTATTCATTTGATTTTCAAAACTGAGACATTATCATCATAGCATGGTTTCTTGTATAAACTGTTTCCCTACTTTTAACCAATCCTAACCTCCCTAGGTGACACGCTGAATACTGGATCTCATACGAGTAAGAAATAGTGCTCGTCTTCACCAACTTGGTCAAAATGATTCATACTTGTTGGGGGTCATAAGGTAGATAGGTCGGCTATGTTTCTTTTTCATCCTATGACACATTTTAACTTAAAACTGGGCAGAAAGCCGTGTATAGTACCTGATCTTAGCCTTTGCTAACCAAATGTTAACCTCTAACCTGACCCCACCCTGACTCGCTAGGATTTGCATACTTGATCTCACAGGAAAGTGCTCATCTTGGCCAACTAGGCCAACCTTAGTGGGCTAAAGTGATTCATGCTTGATGGGAGGTGTAAGGTAGATAGGTCGGCTATGCTTCTTTTCATCCTATGGTAAATGTTAAAAGTTAATTTTTTTATCAACGTCACAATCATAATCAGTGTTATTATGCAACAGTATCATACTTTTGCAAGATTTAATGGGAGTTGTAAGGTAGATAGGTCGTTTATGCTTTTTTTCATCCTATGGCACATTTTAACTTAAAACTGGGCAGAAGCCATGTATACTAACTTGATCTTAGCCTGTGCTAACCAAATGTTAACCTCTAACCTAACCCCCACCCTACACCTGCTCTCAAGCAGGTGACTCGCTAGGATTTGAATACTTGATCTCATAGGAGAGAGTACTTATCTTGGCCAACTAGGCCAACCTTAATGGGATAAAGTGATTCATGCTAGATGGGGGTTGTAAGGTAGACAGGTCGGCTATGCTTCTTTTTATCCTATGGAAAATGTTAAAAGTTAATTTCTTATCAACATCAGAATCATTATTGAAGTGTTGGTATGCAACAGTATCATACTTTTGCTAGATTCAATGTTATATAAATTCAAACTTTTGGCTTCAACAAAGTTGCAACAAGTATGTTCATCACACTCTGATCTATACAGGGAGCAGACCAATCATCTACCTTGAATATGCGAATACCACACTGGACACAATCACACGGTGGCAAGGCAGCACTAAACGGTCAAAATTTGGCTCTACCAGCTCCAGGTGTCAAAATAGTTATAAATTTCTTTCACTTTTCTGCATTACTAGTTTTACTTTCACCATTATCTTGCCACTCATTTCTCTTTATTTATGGCACATGATGGAAGTATCAAACTTCATTTGAGGTAGTAATAAGTCAATGGTGCTAGGGCATTCTGGTCAAACAGTTGTTGAAATTTTTATTCCCCGATGCAGGTAATTTCTTATCAGTGACAAGAAAATGGAGTCATGGAGACAAACTTACTCTCCAGCTTCCCATTATTCTAAGAACAGAGGCTATTAAAGGTATTTTGGTCTCATGGACTGTCAACTTATCTACTTTCTCTTCTATGAACAACGGAATGCTTAAGTTGTCCCATCTTTTTTTCTTAACCGAACTCAGATGATCGACCCAAGTATTCGTCTATTCAGGCAATACTCTACGGCCCATATGTTCTCGCGGGACATACTAGTCACGACTGGGACATCAAAACTGGATCAGCTACCTCTCTTTCAGACTGGATAACTCCAATTCCCAAGAGTTACAATTCTCAACTGGTTTCGTTTGTGCAACAGTCGAATGTCACATCCTTGGTCGTCACAAATTCAAATCAGTCAATCACAATGGAGGAGTTTCCTGAATCCGGGACAGACTCTTCTGCTCGCGCCACATTCAGACTCGTCACTAATGGCTCAACCGCCTCAAAGCTTTCATCCATTGGAAAATCAGTCATGCTGGAACCCTTTGATCTTCCGGGAATGCTTGTAGTTCAGCAAGGAAAGGGTAGAAGTCTTGCAGTGAGAGATTCATCTAGCAGCGAGGGCGCTTCAGTTTTCCGTATAGTCAAGGGATTGGATGGAAGATCCAATACAGTATCAATTGAGTCGGGAAGCCTAGAGGGTTGCTTTATCTATAACTCCGGGGAAAGCTTGAAGCTCGGCTCCAATATGGGCGCTGGATTTAACAAGACAGCTAGCTTTGTATTAAGAGAGGGAATGAGCAAGTATCATCCAATCAGCTTTGTCGCCAAAGGAGCAAAGAGGAATTTTCTTCTGGCACCGCTATCGAGTATGAGAGACGAATCGTACACTACTTATTTCAACATTCGAGCTTGAGAAGTATGTCATATATCAGGTGGGAAGTAATGATGTCCTTTCTATCTTTTCTTGTCCGAACTAGAAAACTGCTACCCTTGTACCACTCTTGTACATATTCCAAGTCTTAAAAACCAGAAAACTGGGAAAATAAGAACTCTTAAGAGCATATGTTTTCACTTTTATCCTATGCCTAATTAAGTGGATACATTTGGATATGGAATGTGTTTATGTTTTCATTTTACCCCATTTGCAGAAAATTTCTGGGTTTCAGAACTAAACTACTTCGACATAAATTTTTTAAAAGGCCCCATTAAAAGATGGCTTCCATAAATCATACTTAAAATAGCTATATCAACATTGTTGTTACAAAATTGCAGACTGATCATGGATAAGAAATAGCTCTAATACAAAATTCATCTGTACACACAACCATTAAACCATAGCTTTAAAATATAAAAAAAATTCAGCCAAAAAGCCACAAAGCTTCATACAGTAATATAAGGGGAAATTGCACTTTAGTCAGACGTCGGTGTACTTATCATGATTTTCGCTTCCCTGTGGGATTATGTACTTCTAAATTGCATCAATTTAGTATGATAAACATTAATTTTGCAACACGGTCCATAAAGAGTTCAATATTTGTATGAAATGTCTAAATTATTCTTCAATTCAAAAAATTAATTAATTGGAACTAAATACTTAAAATATTAATTACATAGAAAAATAATATAGTGAATTTTTACAAATTATAATGTTAATTAATATTTAAACTAAATATTAGTTAATTTTTTATAATTAATTCCATAAAAGTTGAATAGTAATCTTTTCATTTATTATAATTTTTTTTTATAGAAGTTAGGGTAAATTGATAAAAGAAGAGTTTATCACACTGAATTGATGCATTTCAAAATATACCGTAATGAAACGTAATATAATTATGTTTTCTAGGGAGTCGTACGTACCTTGATATTATCGCACCACAATGTGAGGAAATTGATAGCCGAGGAGCTATATGAAGAATCAGATGATCTGATCTGACCTTTGTCTAGATTAGTATAGATTTGTAAATTTACGCATTTTTAACTTTCTATCATTGATTTAAAATAAAATAAATGAAAAGTTGAGAGTTGATACGAGACTTGATGTTAAAACACATTAAAAGTATGTGTTTTTAATAAGTGAGAATAAAATAATATTTAACGTATTTTTTAGATCATCCCGAATAAAAAGTAAAGTTACACATATTCCTGCATTTGCTTTTATCTACTAATTATCTATTCATCTTGTACTAACTTGTTACAAATTCAATTGTTAATCTACTCATAATAACCCTATTAGTTTTAGGTGCTTGCAATTATGTGAGAAATACGATAAAATATGTGAGTATTTTGATATAATTACGACTTCAAGATTTATGTAATATTTGAGAGAAATTTATATGCGTGTTTAGACTCACATATACCAGTTCAATCTTACAAGCGAGGTGCGTAATATTATATTTGATGAACTAAATGTATAAAAGATTGTGCAATTTAAAAGTAGGAGAGTCGAGAGTATATTTCATATGGCTCGACCTCGACCCCAAAAGACATATTGGATAGTCCATATTCCAAGTTTGTGGGTCCATATTCCAAGAATTTAGGCCCAAAATTTAACACAACTGTATTTGAACGACAATAACATATTCCAAGTTTGTGGGTTCGTGCGTCAAGGCAGAGGTTGCTTGCCAATTTTGGTATGACCTTTAATCAGTGTTTCAAAAAACGGTCTAGGCGGCCGTCTAGGCGCCCATTTAGGCTTTTTCGTTCCGCTTTTCACTAGTCGGGCGCTCAAAAACGGTGGAGGCCCAAAACCGGGTTAGGCGGCCGATTATTCGGCCTAGGCGGGATAGGCGGCGATTAATCGGCTCAGGCGAGCCTATTATTTAAAGAAAAAAAATCAATTAAAAATTACAATTTACACATTTAGACCTAAAACGTTTTAGGCGTTTGGTTTAATTGGTTTATTCTTAATTAATTTCTACTTCTAAACTAATTATTTGTGAGATTGTTTATTTTTTATATAGTATAATTCATTTTTATTTAAAAAAATAAAAAATACAAATTCGATTAATCTCCGTTTAATCCGTTTAATCCGATTAATCTTCGATTACTCATCCCAGAGTGTTGTCCGTCCGATTAACGCCTGACGTTTTTTAGAACCTTGCCTTTTAACAGTGGAAAAAGCAATAAATCCTCTTATTATGACCTTTAATTAATAATCATACCGTTCTTTCTACATTTCTTCTTGGCCCATTCTCTTAGATTTTACAATAAAATAACTGTTTAAATATACTTCTAACTTTTATACTTCCTAACCATTAATTACCTGAATAATGTATTGTTTATTGCTTTTAGTTTGTAATGTTACTATCCTTGTCAAAAATTATGTTAACGACTAACTTGTTCCATGTAAAAATATAACATAAAAATTGCCAATCATTGATTCATTGTGAATTGTGGAAAGAGTTTTATGCGATCTGCATGATAGTTAATTTTTTGTTTAGTTTGTTGTAAAGAACCGTTGATTTCCTACAAAGCAATTTTTTTTTTTAAGGAAAAACAAATTTTATTAATTAAATAGCAACTGACTCGGCATCAAGCCGGACAGCTGAAGCTACAGATAGTGGGACAGACCCATCACCATAATCCCAGCTACTATTAGTTAAAACAAACATGACCAATTCGTGAGCCATTTGATTACGAGCAAAAGAAAGCACATAAGTTCCGATAATGGATAGTACGCAACACCATTCACTAATGATTTCTCCAAAGTTGTTCAGCTCGACCCGTTTGACATCATGTAGAGCCACGGCCTCCAACTCATACGGATGGAGAAACTCCGTGATTTTGCTGCAAAATGCGTTACACATGCATCTCTGATAACCCCAGAGACCAATCGACCCGAACTAGTTAGCATCATGCAGAGCCACGACCTCCAACTCATACGGATGGAGAAACCCCGTGATCTTGCTGCAGACCGACTTAAACCAGCTTCCTCGATCAACCATGCGATCAATATGGCCATCGCGAAATTCAAATCTTCCCAGCTCATTTGGTTTAACCGGATCAACCCATCGACACCAGAGACCCCCCGTTTCCTTCCAGTACCGATCCCAATAAGACACATATTGAATCTTGAGCAAGGCGATCCCCCCTAGTTCGGTATGCTTGCATGAGTCTGCCCACCGATGCCAGATAACTTCGGTTCCCTCCCAGTACCGGCCTACCAACCAACCAAAAGTAAAACCCCCCAGCCCTCCATGCTCCGCCATCACAACCCAAGCGTGACTTATCTGCAACTCTAGCCTCACCCGTCTCAGCCCATCCCTAAACCACCCGACCTCGCCTCCATCAAAACCCAATCTATCACCCGACCACACCTCCATCAAATCCAGATCTACCTTTACAGGAGTTTTGCTCCTACCGCCGAACCACGCTGACGTCGCGACCAGTACCATGCAGACGTCGACACCCATAGGAGATCGGCGCCGCGAGACTTCGCCCAATTTAGCGAAACAAACCCTAAGAGAAGGGTACATACCGCCTCACCCAATTAGGATTTTTTCCCTACAAAGCAATTTAGTGGTTGATATACTTTTAAGCAGTAACAACATGATTTAGAATAAGTGAGCAGTACTAATAATTACTCACAATCATATCTAATCACTGAACTAAAATTTTAGTCATTCAATTACGCATAATTAATATTTGTGTAATTCAACTACACCCAATTTTCATAAATTATCATATGTTAAGTAATAGCAGTGTTGTAGATATCATTATGCGCCAGCCAGTTGGATAGGGGCTTTGGAGGGCCTAGGCGGGAGCCTAGGCGTGGGGACTATGCGGAATTCTATTTTTTAATTTATATTAAATAAATTATATACTTATTTAATAAAAATATATATTTTGTTCTAAAAAGTAATAAAATATATTTAAAATAAAAAATATTTCAAAGTCATATTTTAATGTTCAATATCAAACTCATGCCTTAAAGATCTTACAACAAAACTCATCTTTCAATTACCAAAACTTAAAATTATGCATGAACTTGAGAAACTTCTCGAATACTTGGTGTTTAAAAAAAATACTTATAAAGACAAAATTATTCTATCCCGAACCGATTCTAAACCGATCCTAAACCAGTATTGAATCGGTCTGAACCGAACCAGTGCCTGAAAACGACTGAATAGACCCAAATCAGATCGGTGAGCACGTTTTTGACTCCCAGTCGGGGACTAGGCGGCCGCATGTGCCGACTTTTACAACATTGAGTTTTAGGATAAAAATGTTAAGTTTTAAAGTGAAAAATCTAAAATGTCATTTGATTAAAAATCTAATTTTTCATCTTAAATATCTAAAAATATAATTTTAGATTTTAAAATTAGATATTTAGGTCTGAAAATTATTTTTTCTCAAGGGCATTTTTGTCTTTTCATTTTTAAAATTAACATTTTTCATCCAAAAACTTAACAAATGGAAACTTATGAAACTTATGTGTAGCTGAATGACCCAAATTTTAGTTGGATGTAGCTAATAACGGATAATTGGGGATAGTTATGTGTATTTTCCCTTTAAAATAATGTATGTCGTATGACTCATTGATATAAAATTATAGCGACCAATGGTTTTATTTATTTTT
The DNA here is from genome assembly GCA_963920655.1 of Geranium rotundifolium. Lineage (NCBI taxonomy): Eukaryota > Viridiplantae > Streptophyta > Magnoliopsida > Geraniales > Geraniaceae > Geranium > Geranium rotundifolium. The sequence continues at coordinate 12,545,577 of OY987323.1, forward strand.
ACTTTTGGTGTGCAATAGTTCTACCACTATCATATTATTTTGTAGCAACGACAAACGGGAGGTCGGTGTGTTGTCCTTATCCACAAGAACGATGAACTTCAAAGATTGCCGTAACAATGCACAGAGGACGACCTACTGACAACGTCCGTCAATACTATCTCTGCAACGGCGGGCCGTGAAAAGTCTGTCATCTATATTGTATACAGTAACAACGTACTAATCAAGGTCTGTCGTTACAAGGGAGTTGATTTGTTGGCCAAATATGACAGTTATTTGTTAATAGTGTGAAATTAAACCGTTATAATGATCATTACATAAGAACAACGTACTTTAAGAGGTCCAACGTCTTTTTAGTAACATTGAACCCCATCAAGCCCGCCATCACAAACAACTTCTATATCATTGAAAACCTCCTCCCTTTCTTCCTTCTCCTTCACAAATACACCCTTCATGATTAAGAATGTTGTCTCATATAATTTATTGTTTTTCTTGCAGTTAATTAAACACATACACACTATTTCACTAAATTTGCGAGGGTAAATGCTTGACAATATGTGCGAACTGTTTCAAGTATTCATGCATAAGGTATTGTAACTGTATTGAGCGTGTTTGGACACCATTAGATCGTATAAAGTGTGGATCCATCATGGCGAAATTAGAGAAGATAGGGTGGGCCGAAATTGGGATATGAGTTTGTCGTCAACTTCACGGGGTCTGCCTTGTTTGAGTTCGAAAAACGATCATGTACACGTTAATCTTGTGTGGTAGTTTGTGGACGATGTGTACCCGCTCGGGATGTCCAGGTCGAACCAAACGACGAAAATGATATGAAATTATATGAATCATGGAGATGAAGAACATGAGTTGAAGAATGAAGGCTCAAGGCGAGGAAGATATGTTACTAATATTTTATTATTTTATTTACAAATTTCATAACTTGAATGGGCGGTAATAATTAAGTCTTAACGTTTGATTTTCATTAAAAATTTGAAAGACTACAAAAAACGAAACCGAACTGAAATTATATGGTTATTTCAATTTTAGAACCGGAATCGTTACCCACGGTTCCCATTCCTTCGGCTTCCAGTTTCGGGTCTAAAATGTCCACCCCTACTCCTAAGTCCTTTCATCTCAAAAATATAAAATATAAATTCCTTAGTTTTCCTTATAACAACAACACTACCAAGAATTTACATATGAGAGACGTAATGACAAAAAAATAATACAATATAAGATCATCATCTCAGTGTAAACCCATGAATTAAAATTGTTAAGAATATAGTTGTTGTTATGGGTCCGAACGGAAGTCGTACCGACACATTTCGCCCATAACTTGTTGGTTTAGTAATCGTATTTGTGCTTAAGTGTGACCTTATTGAGAACTTTTGATGCTGCGAGTGGTTTGAGAATCTTTATTGCAGGAGCGGGAATTAAGAGCTTAAAAGCGGGTCGAGAAGGAGTTTGTTTGGAGGGTAAGGCCCAAGCAGAGGTGTACTCCTTTCTGATATCCGGACCGGATATCCAAGAGGAAAGCCCAGACAGATAGTACTTCCTTTGCCATATCTGGTCCGGATATCACAAAGGATATGGCCCAACGGCCAGCTTCTCCTTTCCTTTATCCGGTCCAAATATGGCACCGGACTACGGGTTATTCCTGACCATATATATATGGGCACACTCCACTACAAACGCTCAACCTGTCCGAATCGAACGAACACATCATGGCTGTTGCTTTTCGCGTGATTAAAAGAGCGCGCGACACTTGGCATTGTAATGTCCCACCGTGAAAGTGTAATGTGCGCACTGTGCACTTAAGTGAGAGGCAATTTCGAGTTTTTGCGCAGCGGAGCGTACTGTTCATCTTTCTCATTCAGAGTGTTATGTCAACCGTACGAGTGTAATGTCAGCAGTGGATGTGTAATGTTCAACATTGAGCGTGTAATATCCAACGTTGAGAGTGTAATGTCAACAAGTGGAGACTATACACTCACATAGTTCAAACTATACACTCACAAGTGCAGACTATATGCCCGCAAGTGCAGACTATACACTCGCAAGTGCAGACCATTGAGATTGTGATGTCAACCGTAGGAGTGTGATGTCAACCGTAAAAGTGTAATGTCAACAGTGGAGTGTAACATTCAACATTGAGAGTGTAACGTCCAACATTGAGAGTGATATTACACTCCCACTGGTGCACATTACACTCTGAATGAGAAAGTTGAACAGTACGCTCTATTGCGCAAAAATTCGAAATTGCGCCTCACTAAAGTGCAAAGTGCGCGAAATTTTCCGTGTTTTCACGTGTTTACCATCCGGACACCACGCGAAAATTTGATGGTTGGATCACCCGTTCGGACGGGTTCGCCAGTACAATGGATTTTTAGCTATATATATATACACACACATTTGGAGCTTGTTTTGGAGGAGACTTTTGGTCAATTTGGACTTTCACTTCATCTTCACTTCAACGAAGCTCAGGAGCACGAATCTTGAAGAGTGAGAGCTAGTTGAAGGAGCTTCAAGGAGGAGAGTCCAAGAGCTAGGAGTAGGAGTGTTCATATTCCAACAAAAAATCGGCCTAACCGCTTACCTGAATTGGCCCGCGACCCATTAGGTTTCACCCGCGGGTTCAAGGGCGGGTTGCGGATGAAAAAGGTTTGACCCACACAAGAATGAGCGGGTTACGGGTTGAATACATCAAAACCATGGTTAACCGGCCCGCCCGCACTACACAACTTTCAATTTATTTAATCAATTTAGCCCAATAAGTAGGGTAACCCATTTAATTTAGGAGACTCATTTGAACAACTCTCCACATCCACAAACTGAACTTTGTGATTAGTGACCACCGATTCTCCTTTTCAAGTAGTTCTTCTCTCTAATGAGTTTACATCTTCTCACTTTGAATGCTCCAACTACCAAAAACATTTGCAATCAATATGTATTGTTTGAATGAGTTTTAGGCCTAATATGATTTTTTTTTGAAGTTTTATATTATTGTAAAAATTTAGACGGGTGATGCGGGTCGTCAACCAATCCAACCATTAACCCGTGCGGTTTTTAACATATCATACCCACTCTACTTTGGGCAGTTAATGAGTTAGCTAAAGTTCTAACCTCATCTCTATAGTTGGGTCAATATATTTTCATTTGGGCGGATGAACCACCCATTAACACCCCTAGCTGGGAGCATCAATTCAAGGAAACAAGCAATGAGAGAGAGAGTCAAGCTTGAAGAAGAAGAAGAGCTTCACAATTTCCTATGCTTTCTCTCACTTTTGCACCTCTCCTAGTTGATTTTTGGATATGACTTGTAGTTTGGTGGTTGATTTCATGAGATTTATCTTAGAATCCATGACTAAAGGGTTCTTCCTTGGCTATGGAGCCTAATTTGTGTAAAACACTTTAATTCCATAATTTGGAGCTACTAGTTCTAGGTTATTTGGTGTGTTGATGTGGATTGCTTGAGTTTGCTTGTGATTATCCATGGTTGAATGTGTAGGATAAAGATATTCTATGTCGTAAGCCTAGGATAGTCTTACCCTAGCTAATTCATTGATTCTCGAGATAGATGGTGAGTTGACGAATCGAAGTAATCCTGAGGGTGGAGGTTCGAAGTCGTGCTTTGATGCGTCTGATATCCCTTAGTGAATAATCATCGTGTTTGGTGCGAATTGAGTTAGAACCGATCTTGAGAGAGTCGTGAATATCTCAAATTAGGTTTATTTCAATGTCGAGAGACGAAATTGACTCTAGAACTGTTAACTATTATTACACCTAATTGTTTGGAATATATGTTTCAGAAGTTGGTTTCACTTATGATTTGCATGTGTTAGTCTCCTAAGCTTCTTTGTAGATTGATACATTCGTTCATTTTTTCTTTAGTATATTGCTTGATATTGAATTGCATATCGTTAAATAGAATTTGTTACTTGCTTATCACATCTTATACACTTCAATTACATAATCACATGACTTACAACACTAAAGTCATTCGTTAATCCTTGAGGAGATAATTAGGGTTTAATTGTTTCCCTATATTACTTGTTAAGTGCACACTGCACGAGACGTTGATACATGTCGTTCTTGCGACACGTTTCGGGCGTACAATTGTTACTCACCAAAGTGTTGTTTGTTTTATCATAACATTGTTTTGGGCTTGTTCTAGCCCACAAAAACACTTAGGTCGTGTATTCAATTAGGATTTTAATGGATTTGATAAGTCTTTCCAACTTTTGTGGTATTCAATTAAGATTTAAAAAAATTAAACTATCGTGGTATTCAATTATAAATTTAAAATCTCTTTTTATATCTAATGGTATTGAAAAAGTTAAGAATTTTGAGAGATTTCAATAAATGGATTATTTTAGATGATTTTGAGAGATTTGGTATAAATACCAAATTCTTTTAAAAATATCATCTCCAACTATCATATTTGCATTTTATGAAGAAATGAGATGAAAAAACTTCATTCTCTAAACACCTTTTTTTAGTGTTCTTTCCTTACCTATTCTCATGATTCTTATATATTTGATATTTTCAGTTTATATGATTTCTCATTAATAAATGGAACCTACAACTTTGTATAGCCAAAAAAGTAATCTCTGATTTTTCTTTACCTTGCCTGATTTTTTTTGGATTTGAAGTTTATATGAAACATGTGTGTATAGGATAGTGAAAATAGAAAAAAAAAATTATGGAGAGAATGAGATGATAGAAACATTGAGGCCGGTGGGAGGGATCTTTAACATCTTCAAAAATGGAAGATGAAAATATTGAATTCATTTCTCAAATCCAACAATAACAAAGAGAGGGAGTTAATTCTTGGAGATCTAGCATTGCAAATGCTTTGTGGAGTGGTAGTGGTAGACCAATGGACGATGCAAATGAAGATGATAAAAATGAGTAACAAGATAATGTTCACGTTGAGGAATATATAGTTGATGAGAGTGAATATAGTTATGATGTCAATGAGATTGCAATAGATTAATATGTTGAGAAATATACGTTGTCTCCTTAATTGATTTTAAACTTCTATTTTGTTATTAATATTTTGTCAATGAATTGATGTAATTTTAAAGTTTGATCATTTTAATTATGTTTTAATTATTTTTAGTTTAATTTTAATTTGAACTATTAAGAATCCAGTTATTGAATAAAAATAAAAATAACTCCATTAAAATATACAAAATTGTACAAAAAATTAAAAAAGTTTATTAAAATCAACATGACTCTCTATAAAGTTGAAAGGGTCTGTAATATTGGGATGATATGGTAGGTAAGGATTCTCAAGACAAATTAATCTTGAAGACATTGATTAGACTGACAGTTATGGTTATTGTCATCATGGGCCACGTGTACACTAGTATGATAAATTTCAGTTCATAAATTGCGTGTCAAAAGTTGAATGCAATTATTATTATTGATCAAAGTTGATCTGAGCAAATCATTAGCCGATTATTATAAAATATATGTATTTTAAAATCATAATAATATTTGTTTATTATAGTTTTTATGTATAAATTGAGTTTTCAACCTTCTGTATTTCAGGTTAAATTTTTATAATTATTTTTTTGGTACGACACACATTATATTGAGCAGAACGTACCAACTGAGATTTAAACTCTGCTCCTAAGATTAGAGAGAGGTACTTCAGTTGTAATATAGTTTATAAATAATATATATAATAAAAGGTTGAATGATGGTGACCATTAAAAAAATAGACGTGTATCTCGAGAAAAAATAAATCATGTGTAAAATACATGATGGTTAAAATTCAACAACATGAAATATTATTCATCTTACATTTTTGTCTCTTACTTTTAATTTTTCATTCATTTTCCTTCAGTTTAATTTGATTTATTGTTATTGTTAGAAAAATTCATCTAAAAGTTCAACTTGATAGCTGAAGGCTCAAATTATTATTTAAGTTTGGTTAACGGATTTACATCTTTCAAATATAGTATCTAACATCCCCTCTCAGACACAAGTCTAGTTAAAAAATATGTGGAGACAACGATCAGGGTGCTTGAACGACCTCTCATCTATGGAGTTTAAACTTGAAACAAATGATATAAAAGTCATATCCAAATTCAAACAAATATCGGGATTCTAACCGTTATAAATAATTCTTATTAGTCTGATGCATAGAGTTTAATTGCAGGATCTATAATTTGAAATTTTTTTACCTCTCCTGTATGTTTATTGAACCAAAATAATAAAAATATTCTTTAAATAATAAATTACAATCACAATTACATTGAGCAGTTCAATTTTATGAGATTCCACTTTAATGTTTAAAAATTGTAGGCCGAATTCAAGATTAAAGGGTGAGATGCTAAAGCTTAGGTCATGGGTTTAACATTAGTTTTATAATTTTAATTTGATACATATAGTATAACACGACTCATGAGTATAACCAATCGAAAACTGACGATCAGAAAATAAGAAAAAAATACTAATTTTTTTTGAAATTGATTAAAATAAATTGAACCAAATTAATTCCTTTATTTGTTGGTATGTGTGAATTTGATTTCAATGTCATTTAAAATTTTAAAGTACGTTGAGACACATCCAAGTAAAATCCTTTCATTGAAAAAACTTCGGGGACGTAACATTATAATCATGTTAAGAGAAAAAATCAAATGCAATCTTGTCGAAATGTATAAAGAAAGTCATGAGTCATCAAGTCCAATATAATTTAATAGTGGCTACAATGACACATGAAAAGGCACACATGCACCAATCATTCTCATCCAACAAAACACTCATATGTCAACTTTTTGCCAATCTAAAGTTGTCCATGTGACTACTTATATTATAGTACCGAATACTAATGTACCACGAAACATTATCTGCAACTAAAGACAAGTGTTTAATTAGCCCCACTCGATGTGCATATTCTGTCATTTATTAGGGTCTTGTAATTGATTTTGTTTATTAATTGAAAACTAGTAAATTATAAAGATTGCAATCACATTTTTTTCCTTTGGATCAACTGACGTGTGGAGGGCCTAATGTAATTAATTGTTCTTTTTTGTAAATTAAGTAGTGCACATTGAATGGGGCCAAAGGAATTGTCTGGAAATGCCCTTGTGCATGCAAGTAGACAGCCAATAGTGCTCCACTCAGTGTCCAGAAGTTATTAAAGTACAAAAAAACACCTTAATTAAAGACAGGTTAGCAAATTTGAAAGGAAAGTTTTTTATTTCTTGTCATGTTCTTCCAAAAATGGAGGAAGACTTGTATTTTAAATGTTAAATATGGTGGGGGTTAGAGGTAGACGTGAGCATGATCGCTCAATCTCCCCAACCAAATAATTTTTATCTTTTGGCACAACTGTATACAAGTGAAAAATCTATTATTTTCACCGGTTTGTATTAGAAAAATGTATATCCGGTTGTAGTTTTACGTAAATTTTGAATCTAGATGCTTGAACTGGAATGTTGAACTTGATGCAGCTAGATCATGGACAAAGCAATCGAAAACACTGACTTGAAAACAATAAGTCGTGTGGGTCGACATTAACCTGAAAACAATATGTCTGATGGGTTGAAGTGATGATATGAAACCGATTGTTTCCGAGGTTTAACACAGAGAGACATATGTACTGTGCCCACTCACATTACTGAAGATGAAATTTGTACGTAATTTTCTCAGGAACAGAGGGAGGAGAAACGAAGGATCAAGGCTCGAATGAAGTGACAGACGGTTAGACAAACGACAACAGTAGAGTGTCGTTAGTTCGCACGATCAAACACAATTATATGAGCGAAAAGTATGTAGTTTTGGAAAACGGGAGTATATGGGAGTGCATGAGAGATCGATTCGTTAGTTTTGAGAGTGTAAAGAAATACTGAGATTAACACAAATATTTATAAGAGAGAAAACATAAAAAAATATTTAATTCTCCAGTCCGCCACACAAAACGGGAATGAACGCATAAGATGCAGGCACAACCAACCATGTCTCGCGCAACTCACCAACAACATTTGACCAAACACAGGAATGAAAAACATAGACAATTCTCGTAAAAGGGAGGTAAAGATAATTAAGCAATAATGTCTTTGACTTGAACTGACACATAGTTAAGCGAGTTAACAACTTACTTTGAACAAGTTAATTTTTTCTTGAACTTGTTTATTTTCAGTTGATACTCCCCACAACACATATAATACTTTCAAAATACACTTATTTAACGATGCGTCGTACATAGCTTTATGGTCATATGTACGCCTCATTTTTAATGAGTGCTCTAGAAAAACTTGCCAAGTTTTTTCACAAATAGCAACCAAACTATCACATTCACATAAGTAACCCTACATGTGTGTCTCTATAGCACCCAATATAAAGTTATGAGCTACTAAGGACATAAAGGCCGACATGCCAGCAGCTAATAAAATTTATCAAGTGAATTTCAATAACTCCAGTACGAGATCCATCAAGTCTGTCTCATTCGCATCACTGAAAATCTTTTGTGGAACTCAAACACCACAACACGTCATAGGGACGAGAAACGTAGTGTATCAAGAATCATATGGTTTCGTTCACTTGCTAATGTGTATTTATCATATTATCTTGATATAAAGTTTTAAGCTCAATCCCTCTCGACGTATCGATGATAACTACCCTTAAAAATCCCTTTGCACAAGGTCGGTAAGATTTCTCTGTAATCTCACAAAGTCCAAGAAATCATTAAATTACTCTAGATTTGTCTAACCACACCGTGTCTGATACGAATATGTCTTCTCTTACCGTTATAAAATTATTCTTGACCACATATATGGCTGCATGTGAATCATAGTACAATGGAATAGGCACCGCCCGTCATCCTCAAATTGACATATTTTCCAATAGGTTTCTTAACTAATCTGCTTCCTGCCTTACCAATACAAGGGTAATAAACTCATATTCCATGATGGATCGAATTATACAAGTATGTTTCAAGTAAAAAGATGCACTTCCATCTAATATTCATCAAGTGTATCTCATTAGTACTTGAGACCCAGTTTGCATCACAAAACCCTTCCAAAACGGTAGGAAATTTGCTATAATGTAACGACAAATTTGATATCCCTTTGAACTATTTCAATAAGCGATGAAGAGCTCTCTATTGCGTGTATGGAATTAGCCTACTCGCTGCATATGCCATGCCAGGTCAAGTACAGTTCATAAGTAATATCACGCTCCCTATAAACTTAGCATAATCTATTTGTAAAACAGTTTCACCCAAAAAGTGATTTTTTCAACACCTTTTCAACGTAATAAGATTAACTTAAAGAAATGTCATTAGAAGTTCTCAATACTTGAACTCCTAAAATATGTACTTCTCATAAGGCTTTTCATCTCAAATTTTGATGACAGAAATTTATTAGTTTTGTAAACAATAACAACATTACTATCCATAATCAACATGTCATATAGGCAAAAACAAATTACTACAAAATTTGATCCTTCTGCGTTAGAATAGACAAATGAACAAGAGTTATTGACAATATAATCATTACTAACTAAGATGTCGTCAAATTTCTCATACCATTGTTAGGGTGTTTTCTTCAATTCTTACAAGAATTTCTTCACCTGGAATTTCTTATTGAAAGGCGAAAAAGGTTCACCCTTTAATCATCAAAGTATATCAGTTTACGGGTTTATCGAGTCGAACTCTCGGAGATTAACATGTGGGTGTTCGTCGCTAATTTCGTGTGAACCAGTGTATTGTAAAAAGTATTGAAATGACACAAGTTTTTTGGGGCTTGATTTTAGACACACAAGCACAATGAATTCAATCACCAAATCGAACACAATTGATCTAAAACGTGAAATGGCAGAAAGTAGTAACAAACACTATTTTCTCAAGATAACTAGCCACCACGGGTGCTAGACCGGCGAGAATTAGCCAATCCAATGTCAACAATCATGCAATTAAGAGACAATAACAAGTGGTTTAAGTACTTGAACTTGCGTCCAAAGGTCCTTGAAATTCTGAATCGTAGCCGAGTCAGGAAGTCGAACACAAAGTCTTTAACTTGTGTACCGACTTCTTGTGGAAACCGTAAGCAAAGTATAAGACAGATAATAATAACGACACCAGAGATGATTACCCAGTTCGGTGACTCCGCACCTACGTCTGGGGGCACTTTGCCAGTGGAAAGATTTTTCACTATAGGTAGTCAACAGTACAACTTCAAGCACCAACTAGCTATCACACAAGCTATTGTCCTAAGCTACTATAGATCTCACCGTGAATCACCTCGACCAAGGGCCTCTCCCCCTGTCTTTGAGATTCCCTCAATTCCACCCTTCGAGCAAGCCTATGCTCGGTGTCGTTGTTTTCTTGGACGGAGTTGTGAATCTTTAATCAAAAACAAAAACCCTAACTGATCCAAACTCTTACTCTTCGCGACTCAAGATCCGTTCTATCGAATCTTACTCAGCCTCTCAACACGCCGATGGTGCACGGTTAAGAGCTCTGAGAAATCTTGCAGTGTTAGAACAAGAACGGATGATCTGATAATGGAAGCCAGGGGCTTTTTATAGCAGCTCACATTCCTAATCCTCCTCGGACCAGGAACAGGAAAGTCAGGCAAGTTGTTGTCGCCTTCCACGACAGCTGGAAGTCGTCTTGCCTGTTCTGACTTCCTGATGAAATCAGGCAAGTCGAGTTGCCGCCTCTTGCTGACGTGTAACTGCCAGCTGGAAGTCGCCTGACTTGTCGACGTCACTCTCTTGCGCTCCAAGTCTTCGTGGCGCCTTTCTTATTTTGCTCCAAGCTTCTGATGCGACTTCTTGTGCGGCTTCTTGTTTATCTTCTGGAGCAGCTTCTGGAGCTTAACTTTTTGGGCGGCTTCTGGAGCGGCGACTTCTATGCACATTTCTCGGTGCAACTTCTGGCGTAACTCCTGGCGTAGCTTCTGGCGTAACTTATGTCGTATCACATTTATCTCCCCCTGTTTGTCTAACAATATTGCCAAAGGTAATCTTACAATGAAATTCGACTAAACAGCAGGGTAAAAAGCCAGCTCACACCATGAGCCAAAATAAACAGCCCAAACATGAGCAAAATTCAGCTCAAAACATGAGCAAATATCCCAAAAATAAAAAGTCATAATGTGCGGAAAATAACTCGGACAAACCCCGAGGATTTAAAAGTGTGTGTGGAACAAAGTTATCATAGCAAATTCAGAGAAATACTTAAAACGACGTGGAGTCGTCAACATCTTCTTCAGCAGCAGCAGCAGAGCGGAGGTCTTCGAGAAGGGCTTCACAGGCGACTTTGCGGGTCGATAGCATCGCAATCGACTTCTCCAGATCATCGATCATCTCCACCAATTCTTCCTCCATCCTAGAGCCAATTGGTCCTGAGGGTCGAGGGCTTGAACCAGCTCCTGAGGCTTTGGTCATAGGAAGTCCGAGGTCCTTCAACTGCTTCCCTTCGAAGTTCTTGAGGTTGATTGCAAGGGGCAGTGGCTTCTTGCCCGGAATATCCGATTCTCGAACAATGTGAGGACATTGTTGGAGAAGGATACCGGTGATCAGTGAAGGAAACCCGATTGAAAGTTTGATAGCACATGATTTGGCGTGCTTGACTAGATGTTCAATAACGTAAGCGCGAAAATCAAGAGAAGACTACGTACCTATTTGGTAAATGAGTTTCGCTAGCTCGGTTTTGATGCTTGACCCATGCGTAGAAGGTGCCCAATTAGCCAGACCAATGCGGTAGAGAATTGAATATTTTGCTGTAAGCTCGGTAGCCGCAATGGTGTCTTTGACGGGCCAGCCCTTCTTCCGTCCTCTAGTGATTTCGACCGTTACTTTGTTCAAGTGCGGGACTTCTGGAGTGACTTCTGGGTCTTCTCTGCCAAGGTAAGCTTTGATGGTTGAGGCAGAGATTTCGAAGCATTCTCCCCGAACGAACACTTTTCTGTATTCAGTGTCTTCTGGTTCATCAAACTCGCTTGACAGGTTGACAATAAACTCTTTGACCAATTCTGGGTAGAATGGCCCAATATTTATGACGGTGTTGGTCAGGCCTGCTCTTCGGATAAGTTCTACAATCGAGTTTATCCCCTGTGCTTCTGTGGAGAGTTCTCTTTCTGGATAGATCTTGCGTTGATAGACATACTGCCACTTAACGACATTGTCTATAGAGTGGAAAGAGACATTGTCTGTAGGCGCTTTAGGCACATACTTGGGGAGTTTCTGCCCTCCTAATGTCTTCTTGATCCGTGGTAGCACAATCTGGGTGTCTTCTTCTTCAGATTCTTCTTCTTCAGGGACAGAGGTTACTGCAGTAGTCAGTGACTTCCTTCTTGACTTCTTCGGTTGTTTGGACGCCGAAGCTCCTCCTTTCTCTGTGGCTTTCCTCTTTGGGGTCAGTCTCCTCGGTAGTTGAGGTTCTTCTTCTTCATCAACCAACCTTCGTGTTGGTAGCTTCCTTCTCTCAGCACTTTTGAGCACAGCTTCTTCCTTTTCCATGGTTTCAATGTCGACACTTTCTTTGATGTTGACAAGTTCCTCTAAAGGTTGAGTGACTTCTGGAATGGCTTCAGGATTTTTATTGAGCCCTGAATCACTGTTCGGGGCGACATGGGAACTTCCTTCTTTCTGTAAGTCCTCGTTTAGAGGAGATTTCTCTGGTGCTGGTGTCGACTTAGAGGGGCTGGGTTGGTCCTTGGTGCTGGTGCCGTGGACTTCAGGAACAAGAATTTCTAAACCCTCTACAGGCAGGCTTTTATCTTCGATGTTTTTGTTAGGAAGGATAGCAGATTTACCTTTTGTTGGAGTCGGAGTAGAGAGGGAGACTTCCTCTTCTTTGTTCTCTTCAGAATCGGCTAGAGCGTCGTCCTTCTCAACGACGGGAGTTGCGTCTTCAGGTGTGATCGTTGGGGGTGAGCTTGTAACTTCCTGAGGTGCTGCCGAACTTTCCCCTAAGACTTTTCCTCCTCGGATCCTCACTCCATGCTTGTTTCTCGTCGATTTGGAGGCTGATAATTTCTTGGCAATAACTTTTGCCCTCATTTTTGCTCGTAGCGCTTTTGAGGCAGATGGTATTCGTCCGCTTCGAGTACCAACCATTTAGCTAGGATTTGTTCTTTGAGAGGAGTGAGCAGATTCTTTGCTGAAATTTTGATTTCTGGAACCCTAGCGATTTCAAATGGTGGAGGAGGTGCAGAGCCTTTTCTGCGAGGGAGTTGAACAGAACGATCTCTGATTGGTTGAATGTCAGAGTGTAATCATTCTTAAAATTCAAATAAGACTAACGGGCTTTTGATAAAAGAATTTGGGCCCGATTTGATTTTGTGGACCCTGTTTGGTCCTGATCGAGAGAAAGAGTAAAATCAACTAAAAGCTCTTCCTCTTCTTGCTTGACTTCTGACTATTCTAGATAGCAAAGTCCGTGGGTTGACCTCAGACTTTCAAACCTGTTGGCATCTACCGCCTTTGTAAAGATGTCTGCGACTTGTTTCTCAGTGGGTAGGTATTCGAGATTTATTTTCTTGTCTTCTACAAGCTCTCGAATAAAGTGGTGCCTGATGTCTATATGCTTTGTCTTGCTATGTTGCACTGGGTTCTTCGAGATGTTGATTGCACTGATGTTGTCACAGAACAAAGTCATGACTTCTTGCTTGACTCCATATTCTTCCAACATTTGTTTCATCCAAAGAAGCTGAGTACAGCTACTTCCGGCTGCAATATATTCGGACTCAGCAGTAGACAAAGCAATACAGTTTTGCTTTTTGCTGAACCATGATACAAGATTGTTCCCTAGGTAGAAAAAACCTCCAGAGGTGCTTCTTCGATCTAGTGTGCTTCCCGCCCAGTCAGCATCACAATATCCAACCAGAGTAGGAGAGGTATCAAAGGAATATAGCAAACCCAATTCAGAGGTTCCCGAGATGTACCTTATGATCCTCTTTGCATGGGCCAAGTGACTGACTTTTGGATTGGCTTGGTATCGAGCACAGACTCCCACAGAGTAAGCGATGTCGGGTCGACTTGCGGTTAGATAGAGGAGACTTCCTATTATGCTTCGATAAAGACTTTGATCAACTGATTCTCCCATCTCGTCCTTTGTGCACTTGTCATGTGTGGCAATAGGAGTCCTCTTGTGCGAAGCCTTTTCTAACCCGAACTTCTTGACAATGTTCTTTGAGTATTTGCTCTGGGAGATAAATAATCCATCTGACATCTGCTTGATCTTGAAGCCTAGGAAATATGTGAGCTCACCGACCATACTTATCTCAAATTCAGACTGCATGTGTTGGACGAAGCGTTCCACCATCTTGTCTGACTTCCCTCCAAACACAATGTCGTTGACATATATTTGAGTAATCATGATGTCCCTTCCTTCTTCACAAAGAGAGTTTTGTCTACTCCCCCTCGAATATAGCCATTATGTACAAGGAATTGGGTAAGACGTTCATACCTTGCTCGTGGAGCTTGTTTGAGACCGTAGAGAGCTTTCTTTAGCTTGTAGACATGGTGCGGAGAGTCATGGTCTTCGAATCCTTTTGGTTGGGCTACATATACTTCTTCGTTCAGATTTTCATTGAGAAAGGCACTCTTTACATCCATCTGATAGAGTTTGAAGCGCAGATGACATGCGATGCCGAGAAGAAGTCGTATGGCTTCCAGTCTGGCTACCGGAGCAAAGGTTTCTTCAAAGTCGACTCCTTCGACTTGTGTGTACACTTGAGCCACCAGTCTTGCTTTGTTTCGAGTGATGTTTCCTTGCTCGTCAGATTTATTTTTGAATATCCACTTTGTCCCGATGACATTGACATTGTCAGGCTTGGGTACTAGTTCCCAGACTTCATTCCTTGCAAATTGAACCAATTCTTCTTGCATGCCGCAGACCCTGTACTCATCATTGATGGCCTCTTGTATATTCTTTGGCTCAGTTTTGGAAATAAAGCAAATGTTACCTATCATCTCCTGGTAGTCAAGAGCTGCCTTTTGTCGAGTTCGAACTCCCTCATTAATGTCTCCAATCACATTCTGGGGTGGATGATACTTCTGAATTCTTCTTGACGGAGCTCTTTTCCTTGTAGGAGTTGCCTCTTCATCCGGGATGATTTGGCTTTCGTCTTCAGACTCTTTGTTGCACTCATCGTCCTTGACTTCTCCTCTGACTTCAGGTCTGACTTCTCCTGAGAGATTTAGGACTTCTTCGTCCTCGTCACTGGGTTGCTCGTTGCTGTCATCAATCACGACATAGATGGATTCCATGATAGTCCGGGTGCGTTTGTTGAATACACGAAAAGCCCGACTATTTCTGGAGTATCCGAGGAAGATGCCTTCGTCGCTTTTAGGATCCAATTTGCGTCGAGGTTCCCTATCTGCGAGTATGTAGCAGACTGATCCAAAGACATGGAAGTATTTGACATTCGGCTTTCTCCCCCTCCATATTTCATAAAGAGTGAGCGAAGTTCCAGGGCGGAGAGTCACTCTATTATGAATATGGCATGCCGAATTCAAAGCTTCAGCCCAGAAGTGCTGCGGGATGTCTTTGGCTAACATCATGACTCTTGCCATTTCTTGAAGAGTGCGATTCTTCCTTTCAACAATCCCGTTTTGCTGAGGAGTGATAGGAGCAGAAAACTCGTGTGCAATTCCTTCAGCATCACAAAAGTTTGCGAAGCTGATGTTCTCAAACTCCTTTCCATGATCGCTCCGAAGTCGGACGACTTTCCCAATGACTTCTCCCTTTTCTCGTTGAACTCTTCGACATAAGGCTTCAAAGACTGAGAAGGTATCTGACTTCTCTCGAAAAAAGTCTACCCATGTGTACCTTGAGAAGTCGTCTACACATACAAATATGTACTTCTTCCCTCCTAGACTTTCTACTTGCATGGGTCCCATAAGGTCATCATGAAGAAGTTCTAGAACACGAGAAGTAGTAAGATGTTGTACCTTCTTGTGTGACGTCTTGACTTGTTTCCCAATCTGGCATTCTCCATAGATTTTTCCTTCAATGATCTTGAGGTTGGGAACTTCAATGATCGCCTTTTTAGAGAGAATCTTTTGCATACTCCTCAAATTAATGTGACCAAGTTTTTTGATGCCATAACTTTGTCTCTTGAGCTTTGGACAATAGGCACTTGGTTGGCAAAGTTGTGGCTGTTGGAGACCATAGATAACAGTTGTCAAGGGACCTGTGGCCTGTCATGACTTCCTTCTGTTGTTCGTCTTTGACCGAGCACTTGTCACGGGTGAAGTGGACATCCAGATTTAAATCGCATATTTGGCTTATGCTGATGAGATTTGCTGTGAGGCCTTCTACTAGTAGAGCTTCTTTCAAACATGGAGAGTTGGGAAGATTGAGTTTTCCTTTCCCGAGTACTCTTGCTTTTACTCTATCTCCAAAAGTGACGAAGCTATTTGTGCAAGGTATTAAAGTGACCAAGAAAGAGCTATTACTCGTCATATGTCGATAGGATCCACTATTGAAAAACCAATCGTTGCTGGTTGAGGCCTTTAAAGCGGTGTACGCTATGTTAGCTCGATAGTTGACCTCTTTGACTCGCCATTCCTTCCGTGGTTGGCTTTTTTTGATGGTGGTCCTTTTCTTGACCAAGCTCTTCCCATATAGCTGATAGCAGAAAGGTCGAATATGTCATCTTCGTCCACAGTGATGACAAACCCAGTTGTGTCTTTTGGTCTAGGTTTTTGAAGCGGCCAGAGTAAGAAGCTTTTTGGTTGCTTGGTCAGCCGTGAAGTTAGGTGACTTCTTACGGGGGTTTTGGGCGACAGACTTCTGAGGGACGAAGATGGTGTGTGATGATGAAGCATCTTTTGAGTATCCAAGTCCTTCCATATTCCTGGCTGGTTTCCCGATTGACAGGATTTGATCTAGAGTGTCCGTGCTTGGATTCATCATCTTCACTGACTTCGTGACCTGCTCTAACTCGCCTTTCAGTCGAGCAACTTCCCTTTTGAGATCAATAGTCGTCTCAAGAAGTCTTGACTTGTCTTCATTAAGAGTAAGAGTGAGAGCATTCTGTTTTTCGATTACCTGAGAGTCTTCAAGCCACTTGACATACCATTCGTTGTAAGCGTTGTTGAGAGTCTCATCGGATAGCTCATCATCAGAGTCATACTTCTTTGAGCTTTCATCAGGTTGATCTATTGTAGATGAAGTGAAAGCAACATAGTTATTTGTATGCTCAAGGTCACTGTCTTCCTCATCTTCATCGTCAGTTAGAGAGGCATTGAATCCCTTCTTCTGTTTCTTTAAGAAGTTGGGACATTGAATCTCTGCATGTGTCCATACCCCTCACATTCAAAGCACTTAGCTCCTTTACCTGATTGTTCTCCTCATCCTCCATCGTTGGCTGTGTTTTCGAGTTTCTGAAACTTGTGATGTGGCTTGTCTCTAACTTCTCGGGTGACTTTTCTTCCTATCATCTGGCCAAATCTTTTCATGACTTTGTTGTAGTTTATGGCCAGCATGGCGATAGTTTCCTCAATGTCACTATCCGACTCAGAGTGTGTTGAGTTCTTCTGCTTTTGATTAGAACTTTTGAAAGCCACACCTTTATGTTTCTTCTCGATAGGAGGTAGGGAGAGCTCGAAAGTCATTAGTGAGCCCATGAGCTCATCAAACTTCAGTGTCTTCAAGTCATGGACTTCTTCGATAGCGGTGATCTTCATCTTGAATCTGGGACTTAGAGCTCTCAGCGTTTTTCTGACCAAATCTTCATCGGTCATAGGCTTGCCAAGTGAATATGATTCATTGGCCAGATCCTTGATGCACACATTAAACTCCGCAATAGTCTCGTCGTCATTCATGGTCAGAGCCTCAAAGTTAGTCGTGAGGTACTGTAACTTCTGCTCTTTGACTTTGGAAGTACCCTCGTAAGCAACCGCAAGTGTGTCCCAGGCAATTTTGGCACTTGTGCATGCGTTGATGAGTCGAAACACATTCTTGTCTACTCCATTAAAAATAGCATTGAGTGCACGAGAGTTACCTAGGGCGGCTTCACCTTCTTCTATGCTCCACTCCTTTTCTGGTTGGATGCTAGTTTGATTTCCATGAGCATCAGCATAGTAAGGTTCCTCCCATCCATTGATGATAGACTTCCAGGTTTTGATGTCGAGGGACTTTAGGAAAGCACACATCCGTGCTTTCCAATATTCATAGTTTGTTCCGTCGAGCACCGACGGTCGATTGACAGATCCTTCTTCCTTTGAATCCATATTAGCTACTCAGAACTTTGCAGGAAAATCACCTAAGAGATTAAGGTGCCTCCTCTGATACCAATTGAAATTCTGAATCGTAGCCGAGTCAGGAAGTCGAACACAAAGTCTTTAACTTATGTACCGACTTCTTGTGGAAACCGTAAGCAAAGTAATAGACAGATAATAATAACGACACCAGAGATGATTACCCAGTTCGGTGACTCCGCACCTACTTCTGGGGGCACTTTGCCAGTGGAAAGGTTTTTTACTATAGGTAGCCAATAGTACAGCTTCAAGCACCAACTAGCTATCACACAAGCTATTGTCATAAGCTACTATAGATCTCACCGTGAATCACCTCGACCAAGGGCCTCTCCCCCTGTCTTTGAGATTCCCTCAATTCCACCCTTCGAGCAAGCCTATGCTCGGTGTCGTTGTCTTCTTGG
Source organism: Geranium rotundifolium (assembly GCA_963920655.1). Classification (NCBI taxonomy): domain Eukaryota; kingdom Viridiplantae; phylum Streptophyta; class Magnoliopsida; order Geraniales; family Geraniaceae; genus Geranium; species Geranium rotundifolium. The sequence continues at coordinate 12,564,206 of OY987323.1, forward strand.
ACGGAGTTGTGAATCTTCAATCACAAACAAAAACCTAACTGATCCAAACTCTTAGTCTTCGCGACTCAAGGTTTGATCGGAGCAAAGATCCGTTCTATTGAATCTTACTCAGCCTCTCAACACGCCGATGGTGCACGGTTAAGAGCTCTGAGAAATCTTGCAGTGTTAGAACAAGAACGGATGATCTGCTAATGGGAAGCCAGGGGCTTTTTATAGCAGCTCACATTCCTAATCCTCCTCGGACCAGGAACAGGAAAGTCAGGCAAGTCGAGTTGCCGCCTCTTGCTGACGTGTAACTGCCAGCTGGAAGTCGCCTGACTTGTCGACGTCACTCTCTTGCGCTCCAAGTCTTCGTGGCGCCTTTCTTCTTTCGCTCCAAGCTTCGTCGAAATAGGAAAGCTTCAGACTTTCCTAATCTTCGGCTCGTAACAAGTCGCTCCACATGTCATGCAACATGTTACACGACTTCTTACTTTTGCACTAAAAAATCATGCCAACTATTAAACGTAGCAACAGTCCTGAGTTCGAGTCACACTGCGGTATCTCGCCTTTGTTCCCAACATCGGTTGGACCTCTCTCCCAACTTCTATTGGGCGTCTCTCTCCTGGTGGGAGTTAAGTGGCAATATTTGGCCCCCTTCCACATAAGGGTGTGTCTTAAGCCCGTTATTGATACAATAATCTTAAAAAATCTTAAGAATCACAAGTTTGGTGTTGTCTTACTTTATTATAGCATAGTTGAGCTCAAATTTTGATACAATTTGTCGATAAAAAAAGAAGTGGTCTAAGTTCTATTTAATTAATCCGCCTCTCGGCCTTGGATTAAGCCTTTCCTCGGGCTGGCTGCCCTCTCGGGATCTTATTACCAACCGTCGAAAGCCTTAAGACCAACTATTTTCGAGCCAAAGTGTGGCTGCTAGGCACCGACACTCCAAATCTACTTAGGTCTACTCACAAACCTTTCTCTCTGACAAGTTTATGAGCTCAAACATGGAAATTCAACATACACACTACAAGCTCTCACTAATAGACATGTAAAATCATCACTAGATATTCAAACAAAGTAGATTCACAAGCTAATTATTTAAACAAACATAAATGTCAACTTTAGAACTAGCAATATCACAAATCATGTCTAACACCCATGATTTTGGGTGTTTAACCCAAAACCATGGTGCTCAAGTCAAAATATATGATTAAACTACTAATTATTCACAAGAACAAGAGAAAACAAACTAAGGCCCATAGAAGGCTTGGAAAGGTAGAGATACTCTTCTTCTTTTAATGATAATGATGGGAACTCGAGGATATCAACTTCTTCTCCAAAAAACTCTATCCAGATCCTTCAAGAGCTCAAGAATAGAGGTCTTCAAGCTCTCTCAAGAACACAATGAAATAATGCTGGAAAAGTGGGGTGGATGCTGATTTGAAATGTGGTCGGTATAAGGGATCCCTAGGTCACTTGACTTATATAGGGGATGACCTTTTGGGGTGTCAGGATCGTGACATTGTGAGGAACACGAGGGTCTCGCCTGCACCACTTTGACTGGTCAGCATCACGTTTGTCTCCTGGTCGTGTCACGATCGTCTCGTCTGCTCGTGAGTCACGATCGTCTCGTCCGCTCGTGAGTCACGATCGTGACCTTCTTCTGCCCTGATCACCTCATCGTCGTGACGCCCATCTTTTCGAGCTTTTGTCTCGAGTTCCATGGTTTGTCACGATCGTAACTAATGGATGTCACGATCATGACAAATGAATTAAATTCCTTTGTCTCATTGCTTGAGTTGTAAGTCGTGTCTTCGCACGTCCTGATTCCAGCTCCATTTGTGTACCTATACCCAAAGTAAACACGCATCAGTATCCAAGTATAAATGGTCCTAAAATGACCAAAACGAGGTGAATAACTGCTATAAATGTGTGGTTTAGCGGTTTCAAACGGAGATCGCTTGACCCCACATCATCACCCCACACTTATAAACTTATCGTCATCGATATAAGAAAAGCAAAGAGCAATTATTCACCGAGTTAGGAACTTGGGGTTAACCCACATAGGGGGAGCTAGGCATCTCCCAAGGGTTTTAGGAAAACAAACTTTAAACAAGAACACATACCCGATTCAAAATTTGTTAAAAACAACATCTTATTATTTCCAACTCCTAGCATACATTAGAGCACTTACAGGGTAATTAATTTTAGAACCACTAACACATCAATAGGGATTGATTATGCAAAGGCATATGAGCTCAAGAAATCACACAAATACTAGAGGGAGGGAGGGAGGGAGGGAGGGAGGGAGAGAGAGAGAGAGTGAGAGAGAATATAATTGTAATTTTATATTAATCAAATTCTGGATTGATCTTTTTGTTGAACCAGGCTCAATCGGAGATTTTTGAAATTGAACCAGTTCAATTTCAGATGTAGCTTACGTATTTTTGGTATTTTAGGGATAAAATGTTTGAAAATGATAATTAGGGTATTGAAAAGAAAAAAAAAACTAGAGTGAAAAATGAGGTTTTACTTGTTTTCCTATGCCACTTGGATCTTGATGCAGCATACGTGGTTAGGAAGAACTCTTTACCAAATTCGTTGATTCTTGCGAATACCGAAGATGATAAATTTGAGGAAAATCTCAATTTTTTTATTAAACTTCAAAGCTACTAAATAACATTAACGTATGACACTGCTTATATAGCCAAAACCTAATTGCAGAAAAAGAAATCCTAAACTTATTGAAAAAAGGAAATAAATTATAAAAATTGTCAAAAGAGCCCGGGACTTAGGAAATTGCGATTTTGACCCCTAGATGACCTCAGATGGGCGAAATCCATCGTACATCATACCAAAGCAATGTGTTTTGCTCAGAACGCTGTTTCCGCCCAGAAAACACTAGTCATTTGTCAAAATCTGACACTTTCCTGATTTGCACTGCATCATTCCCTTAAATCTATCATCTTTGGCATTCGCAAGAATCATCGAATTTTTGATAAAGAATTCTTCCTAGCCGCGTACGCTGCATCAACTGGTATATGATTCTAGTCGATCCTGAGGTATGTCGCCCCGTAGACAACAACGAGCCGCTGCCCAAGGTGCTGATGATGATCAAGCTGACTTACGACGTGAAAAACGGTGAATTTCGACGTGAGAACAACGATTTGAGGCGTCAGGTTGAATTATTGACCCAACGAATGGACGAATTGCATCGTCATGATGATGATACTCTCACGGACGACAATCCTTTCGCCAGGTTTCGGACTCGTTCCCTCGAGCGCCCTACCCTAACCACCGTTGGGAACATGGTTTCAAGGTCAAAATTCCACAGTTCAATGGAAATCTTAAACCAGATGAGTTTATAGATTGACTATCACAGGTTGAAGAAATAATGGATTTCAAGGAGGTTTCAGAAGAACGTCGTGTTTCCCTTGTGACGATCCGTTTCGAAGGCCGTGCGCAAGCTTGGTGGCAACAATTGAAGCAGATGCATGTTCGTAATGGTAAGGAAAAGATTTCGAATTAGGCTAAATTCAGGAAACATCTCAAGGCCGCATTTTTCCCCTATAATTTCAATCGGGAATTGTACCAATGTTTCCAGAATCTTCGCCAGGGTTCCCGTTCTGTGGATGAGAATCCACCGATTTCTACTCTTGTCTGGCTCGTATTGATCTCACCGAGTCTCCTCTTGAGTTAGTTTCTCGTTATATTGGTGGTTTGTGTCTCCAATTACAGGACGTTCTGAATATGTTTGACCCATTAAATATCGCCGAGGCACAGCAACGTGCATCCCAGGATAAAAGACAGCTAGTCAGGCGTGGTACAGATAGCTTCTGACATCCAGCAAATTCGACTGGTGGTATAGGGTCTGCGTCACAGCCTGTTCCTGCCCAACCTACCCCTCCACCCGCACGTGGTTCTGCAGCCCCCCCCCCCCCCCCCCCCCCCCCAGGGACATGGTGGTGGTTTGCGCTGTTTTAATTGTGGTGAAGTTGGTCATCGCCAAGCAGATTGTCGGCTCTCGAAATCTTCCAATCGTGGTCTTTTCACTGAGGCTACTGAATCTGAACCTGTCATTTTCACAGATTTGGCCCCGACATATGACGATTATGCCGACACGGACGGAGAGAAATATGTCCCCGCTGATGTTGGTCCTCTATTGGTGCTCCGCCGATCCTACTTAACACCTCGTGCTCCTGAGAATGAGTGGCTACGCAATAGTTTGTTTCATTCTACTTGCACCATAGCTGGGAAAGTTTGCACCTTCATTATTGATGCTGGAAGTTGTGAGAACGTAGCCTCTGAAGTTACGGTTTCTAAGCTTGTTCTACCTACTGAACCTCACCCTAAGCCTTATCGTCTCACATGGCTTAGCCAAGGGAGTGCTATTCTAACAACTCACACACCTTCCCCTACAACCTTGTTGTCTCGTCGTCCGTTTCAGGCCGACTTAAAGGAATATGGGATAGTTTTTTCCCTATTTTGTTCTCTGATTATGAGAGAGAGCGATGTGCCTGCTCCGGTGTAGCCTCTCCTACGGGAGTTTGCAGATGTCTTTCCTGAGACTTTACCCTGCGAATTGCCACCTTTGCGTTATATCCAACATCACATTGACTTGGTTCCAGGTGCTTCTCTCCCTAATCGCCCTCATTATCGTATGAGTCCAAAGGAACATGAAGACTTACATCACCAAGTAGAGGAATTGCTTGCTAAGGGACACATTCGCGAAAGCCTTAACCCTTGCGATGTCCCTGCACTCCTTACCCCAAAAAAGGATGGTTCGTGGCGTATGTGTGTTGACAGTCGAACTATCAACAAGATTACAGTGCGCTATCGGTTCCCTATTCCCCAATTGGATGACTTATTGGATCAATTGGGTGGCGCTTCTGTGTTTAGCAAGTTGGATCTTAAAAGCGGTTACCACCAGATTCGTATCCGCATGGGTGATGAGTGGAAAACCCCTTTCAAGACTCGCGAAGGGTTATATGGGTGGCTCGTTATGCCATTCGGTCTATCCAACGCCCCTAGTACTTTTATGCGTATGATGAACCAAACTCTTCGCCCTTTTATTGGTAAGTTCGTGGTCGTTTATTTTGATGACATCTTGATTTATAGCTCCAACGAAATAGTTCATCTTGACCATCTGCGTGAGGTATTACTTTTTCTCCGACTTGACAAGTTATTTACTGCTACCACAAAGTGCGCATTTTTATCTGCTTCACTTCAGTTTCTCGGTTCTGTGGTTTCTCGCGAGGAATGAAAGTTGACCCTAGTAAGGTTTTGGTTGTCGAGCAGTGGCCCCAACCTTCCTCTATCACCGAGGTTCGTAGTTTTCACGGCTTGGCTTCCTTCTATCGACGTTTTATTCCTCATTTCAATGGTGTTATGGCTCCTATCACAGATTGTATAAAAGGGACTAAGTTTCACTAGACTTATGATGCGGAGGCTTCCTTTCTTGAGATTAAGCGTCGGCTCACCTCAACCCCTATTTTGGTACTTCCTGATTTCTCACAGCCTTTTGAACTCCATTATGACGCTCTGAAAACAGGTATTGGAGCTGTACTCAGTCAAGCAGGTCATCCTGTGGCTTACTTTAGCAAGAAACTGTCGGGTGCTAAACTTCGCTTTAGTACCTATGATATTGAGTTTTATGCAATTGTCCAGGCCATCAAGCATTCGCGTCATTAACTTTTTCAGAGGGAATTCGTCTTACATATTGATCATGACTCCTTTAGGCATCTTGGCAGCCAAGATAAAGTATCGGATTGTCATGCTACCTGGATTTATTATCTACAGCAGTTTACATTTGTGATTAAGCACAAAGCAAGAGTTTCTAATCGCGTTGCAGATGCTTTGAGTCACCGTCATGGGTTGCTAACTGAAATGCGCGTTCATGTCCCCGGTTTTGATTCGTTCCTGGACCTCTATTATGATGATTCGTTCTTTTCTCAGGTACTCGTTCGTATTCAACAGGGTGAGGCGACAAACTTTGTGTTGGATGACGGATTTCTTTTTCGCGGTGTGCAACTGTGCATTCCCGATTGCAGTATGTGTTTCAAGATTATTCAGTAAATCCATAACAAGTGTCATGTGGGGCGTGACCGTACTTATCAGCTTCTTGCGGGTTCTAGTTTTTGGCCCTATATGCGCAAGGAGGTTGGTCGTTTTTTCGCCCACTTTCGTACTTGCCTGTTGGCAAAGGGTGCTTAGACTAATGTTGGGTTATATTTACCCCTGCCTATTCCCACACAACCATGGTCTGATGTTAGTATGGATTTTGTCCTTGGCTTACTACGTACCTAACGTGGTTCTGATTCTATTTTTGTGGTGGTTGATCGATTTTCGAAAATGACTCACTTTACTCCATGCAAGAAGACTACTGATGATGTGGATGTAGCACAACTTTACTTTCAGGATGTGTATCGTCTTCATGAACTCTATGCATCTATAATTTCTGATCGTGAGACTCGCTTTGTGTGTCACTTTTGGCGGAGTTTGTGGCGCCTGGTCAATACACTCCTCAATTTTAGCAGTGCTTACCACCCATACACAGATGGGCGGACCGAGGTCGTTAATCGTTCATTAGGAAATCTTTTGCGCAGTTTGGTTGGGGATCATCCCAAGGCTTGGGATCTCAAACTGCCTCAGGTTGAGTTTGCACATAACCATATTGTTAATCGTTCTACTGGGTTCAGTCCTTTTCGGGTGGCCTATGGGTTATCTCCGCGAGGTCCCCTTGATTTGCTAGCTTTGCCCAGCAAGGTGCGTCCCCATGCTACTGCCGAGGAGTTTGTTGGGCAGTTGGCTCAAGTTCATCAGGCCACTCATTACCATTTGGTTGCTGCTACTGCCAAATGCAAGGAAAAAGCTGATCAGAAGCGACGTGATGTTGATTTCGAGGTTGATGACTTTGTTTGTGCCATACTTACTAAGGATCGTGTCCCTGCTCGTGAATACAACAAGCTTGCTGCTAAGAAGATTGGCCCTGTTGAGATTGTGGAAAAGATCAACCAAAATGCCTATCGTCTGCACCTTCCTAGTCATGTTCGCACCTCTGATGTCTTCAATGTGAAGCATCTTGTTCTTTTCACTGGTGACTCTTCTTCCGGCGAGGATGATGCGGTTTCGGATTCGAGGTCGAATCTTCTCTATCCAGGGGGGAATGATGCAGTGCAAATCAGCAAAGTGTTGGATTTCGACAAAGGACTAGTGTTTTTTGGGCGGCAACGACGTTCTGACCAAAACCCATCGCTTTGCCATGACGTACGATGGATTTCGGCCATCCGAGGTCATCTTAGGGGTCAAAATCGCAATTTCCTAAGTTCCGGGCACTTTTGACAATTTTTATAATTTATTTCTTTTTTCTAATAAGTTTAGGATTTCCTTTTCTGCAATTAGGTTTTAGTTATTTAAGAACTATCATACGTTTATGTTATTTAATAGTTTTGAAGTTTAATAAAAAAATCGAGATTTCCCTCAAACCTATCACCTTCGGTATTCGCAAGAATCAACGAACTTGGGAAAGAGTTCTTCCTAGCCACGTACTGATGCAGTGCAAAACAAGAAAGTGTCGGATTTCGACAAAAAACTAGTGTTTTCTGGGCGGAAACGGCGTTCCGAGCAAAACACATGGCTTTGCCATGATGTACGATGGATTTCGGCCATCCGAGGTCATCTTGGGGTTCAAAATCCCAATTTCCTAAGTTCCGTGCACTATTTGCAATTTTTATAATTTCTTTCATTTTTCCAATAAGTTTAGAATTTCCTTTTCTGCAATTAGGTTTTGACTATTTAAACACTCTTACCCGTTTATGTTATTCATTAGTTTTGAAGTTTAATAAGAAAATTGAGGTTTCCCTCAAATCTATCACATTCGGTATTCACAAGAATTAACGAACTTGATAAAATGTTCTTCCTAGCCACGTACGCTGCATCACATACGCTGCATCAGATCTTAACATCAGACAGAAGTGGAACTAACAGTCATCTCTGTGGCGTACAAAAATAAGTTCTTGAAACAATCTCGAATTGTGAAGGTTGAAGATTGGATTGGTTTTGATTGACTAGATTCATATACCTACCTTCTATGTTCAAACAAACAAACATCGAATATTGATCATACACATCGAATATTAAGAGTGAAGCGATGATGCATATTTGAGAGATGGTTAATAAATAGAGAACAAGAACATATTAAACTTCTACTAGTAATTTTAGAAGAAGATAAAATTAAATATTTTTAAAAGAAAATAAGTATTATGGTAATATATATTTGGATTGCTATGTGCATACAGCACTACTCATTCAAATATTCCTCATTTCGAACTGGAATTAAATATTCATCAGATCTATCTAAACGTGAACTCAACAACCAAATCTTCATTTGTCAATGAAAATTTGAATACTGTTTAAGCAATTATTAGTTTGTTTGAGAATGACAGGTTATCAAGCAAAAAAAGTGACAAGAGACCAAGCTATTTTGTATCACCAAAGGCTTGATTAGCCTACTAACCATCATTATTTCTCAACTTCACACTTTCTTAGATGTGAACAACATCTTAAGTGTCAACCCAATAATCCTTATTTTCAAACCCACCAAGTCAATGAAACAAACAAATAAACCCAACTTCCTGTCTAGAGATTATTGCCTAAACCTAATTAGATTTCCTTTACATTCATGTTTCTGTCAAAACAAGTAACAACCTGGTGTTGACAGAAAGGGAAATAATAATAGTAATCAAAACAAATAATTCTTTATTTTATATTTTTATTTCAATTCCTAGTTCCTTAATAACATGATAAGACAGATCCCAATTTAATTTGTAAGCTAAATTTAATCGAGACTCCATTTCATTAATTTAAGTTATTTCACAAGTCAATGCTAAGAGCATATCCAATGCATATGACATTTTAATAGTAAAAAATAAAAAATATTATTTAATTGTATTATTATGATAATTTTATTTTGTTGATCGGTAGAAGTAATATTTAGATAAAAAAATAATGATATGTTATATTTAACATAAAACTTATACTATATGGTATTTTTTTAGCATTCATGTGTTATTTCATTCCAACCACATATGTTATATGATATTTGTTATATGCCATTTTAATATTTTAATAATAAATAAATAAAAATATTATTTTATTGTATCATTATGATTGTTTTATTTGGCTAATTGGTAAAAGTAACATTTAGATGATAAAGTATTAACAAAATGATACTTCTCTTGGAGAGGTAAATGACATATGCTACATTTTCATGTCAAATATGCTATGAAAATATAACATATGACAAAATAGCATAGCAAATAACTTGTGGTTGAAGTTGATATAACCATATATTTTGCATTGGAGAGACGAATATAGCATGGGTTGGAGATGGTCTAAGAGCATCTTCAATGATATGTTATATTTAACATAAAATTTATGTTATATACTATTTCATTCCAACCACATATGTTATATGTTATTTGTTATATGTCATTTTAATAATAAACAAAAAAAATATATTATTTTATTGTATTATTATAGTCATTTTATTTGGTTAATTGGTGAGAGTAACATTTGTATCATAAAAGTAGTAATAAAATAATACTTTTTCTTGGAGAGACAAATGACATATGTTACATTTCTATGTCAAATATGCCATAGAAATATAGTATAGCAAATAACATGTAGTTAGAATTGATATAAGATATTTTGCATTAGAGAGACAATTATAACATGGGTTGGAGATAGTTTAAGAGCATCTCCAATGGTATGCTATATTTAACACAAAAGGTATGCTATATGTTTTTTTAAAAAAATTGTTAACAATAAAAAGTATTGTTGAATTGATGATTTGTCCAATGAGATTATTACAATATATATAGGCTGCAGGTAACTAGGGTTACAATACAAATAGGCAAGTTACAATACGAATAGGCAACCTATTGAGAATAGGGAATATATATACGAGACAAATATATATATATATATATATAATTTACACACCACCTCAAGCTTAAGGCGGTCTCAACAAATTAAGCTTGGAAACTAAAGTATTGAACCGTCCAGAAATCAGGGGCTTGGTAAATATATCAGCAGTCTGATCTTCAGAAGAGATGGCACAGAGAGTGATAATGCCCTGATTGAGGTGATGGCGAACAAAATGACAAGTCATTTTCTATATGCTTGGTGCGTTCATGGAAAACATCGTTATGAGCGATCTGGATAGCACTTCGATTGTCACAATGAATAGAGGTAGCCGAGCTGTGAATAACACCAATGTCATTAAGCAACCAACGTAGCCAGAGGAGTTCAGAGGTAGTATCAGTAAGAGCCCGATATTCTGCCTCTGTACTAGAGCGGGCAACAGTCGTCTGCTTCTTACTTCTCCAAGAGATCAGAAATGTGCCAAGAAAAAGCAGTACCCTGTAGTAGAACGCCGGTCAGTGGGATCACCAGCCCAATCTGCGTCAGAGAATGCATGTAATACCATGGGTGCTTTACACGAGAAGTAAAGCCCATGAGACAGAGTGCCTCGCACATATCGCAAAATTCGAAGAACAGCCTCATAGTGTGTAGTACGTGGTGCACACATAAATGGACTTACCACATGTACTGCATATGCAATATCCGGAAGTGTGACAGACAGATAAACAAGAATACCAACAAGCTGTCGATAAAGGGTAGCATCCAGAAGAAGCTTTCCGTCGGAAGGTGTCAGCTTCTCTTTGGCCTCAATGGGAGTAGAGGCGATCTTACTATCAGATAAGCCTGCACGAGAAATAAGATCAGCTGCATATTTTGTTTGAGACAAGTGATAACCAGACGACACTGTCGAGATTTCTAACCCAAGAAAGTATGTGAGTGTACCAAGATCCTTCATTTCAAACTGCTCACTGAGATGACTTTTAAGGTCAGAGATACTAGAGCTATCATCTTCGGCGATGATCATGTCATCCACATATAGAAGAAGCAAAATATGGCCATGAGTAGTCTGTTTGACGAATAAAGCAGTATCATAAGGACTAGAGGTAAAACCAAGAGCAATCATCTTCCCACTGAACTTTGAAAATCATGCCCTTGGAGCTTGCTTAAGTCCATACAGAGCCTTTTTCAAGCGACAAACTGTGTTCGGGGGATGATTATATCCAGGTGGAGGTTGCATATATACTTCCTCGGTTAAATCTCCATTAAGAAACGCATTTTTGACGTCCATCTAAAAAAGGTTCCACTTTCGTCTTGCTGCAACTGCCAATAAACTACAAACAGATGTAAGTCTAGCAACAGGAGCAAATGTCTCTTCATAATCAATCCCATATTCCTGAGAAAATCCTCTTGCAACTAGGCGAACTTTGTAACGCTCAACATTACCATCGGCTTTTGTCTTCACTTTATACACCCATTTGCAACTCACCACAGACTTATCCTTAGGTAAATGTATGAGATCCCAAGTATGAGGTTTCTCAAGAGCTTGAAGTTCCTCAGTCATTGCTTGCTGTCATAAAGGATTAATGCATGCCTCTCTATATGTACGAGGTTCATAGACAGAAAGGACAGTGGAAGCGACTCGGGAAAAATTGGGCAATGTTACCTGAAAGTCTTGAAGATGAGACAGATGGTGTGTTTGACGGTGAGGACGGGATGAAATCACAGGATCTGCTGGCGGAACATGATCTATGATAGGAGCCGATGGAATGTCCGAGGTGCCTGCATCTGGAAGCTCAAGAGGAAGTTCCAAAACATCATCAGAGAATAAATCTATGTCGAGATTGGCAAAAAAAGGTGCAGATGGAGATACATGAAATTCGTACATGGATAAGAAAATCTTTTGTTCCCAGAAAGTGACGTGGCGAGATATGCGGAGACGTATAGATAGAAGATCCCAACAACGATATCCCTTATGTTCAATCCCATACCCAACAAAACAACAAAGACGAAAACGAGGTTCTAGTTTATTTCGTTCATGAGGCTGTAAGTGGACAAAACAGACACACCCAAAGACACGAAGAAGATTATAGGAAGGTGACTGACCTTAAAGGCAATCATAAGGGGTTTTGTTCCCTATGACTGGAGAGGGAACCCTATTGACAGTGTAGACTGCTGTGAGAGCAGCCTCTCCCTAAAAGCGTTCAGGACATGCTGCAGAGATGATTAAAGCACGCGCAGTATTAAGAATGTGGCGATGTTTACGTTCCGCTCGACCATTTTGCTGAGAGGTTTCTGGACACGATCTCTGCATGACAGTGCCATGAGAGGCAAGAAGATTCAAGAAAGACGTCTCTTTGAATTCAGTGCCATTATCAGTACGAAATACCTTAACTACTTTTGAAAACTGGGTCTGAATCATGCTAACGAATTGAGAATACACTTTGTTAAGATCATATTTGTTGTTCATTAAATAGATCCAAGTGAAACGAGTATGATCATCAACAAAAATAACAAAATAACGAGCTCCCCCCATAGACGGAGTAGGAGATGGACCCCATAAATCAGAATGAATAAGATCGAAAGATTCAGCTGACGTAGAATTATTATTTGAAAAAGGTAACGTATGATGTTTGGCTAACTGACAAGAAACACAATCACTTAGTTTACTGGAAGTAGAACCTAATAAGCCACTAGAGATTAAATTACGCAAAGGTTGTGAAGAAACATGACCAAGGCGTGCATGCCAAACATCTGCAGGGATAACAGCAACACACTAAGATGAAGATGATGATGGAACATGTAAGTCTGTGAGCTCGAACAAGCGACCCGTCTTACGGCCTGTCCCATAGATTTGTCCCGTCAGTGGATCCTGCACAGAGACAGAAGAGGAAATGCCAGAAAATATCACATCAAGACCCAAATCACACAACCGCCCGACAGATACAAGATTAAGAGATAGTTTGGGAACAGGCAATGTGTTTGGAAGAGAGAACTGTGAAGTAGACACAGTGCTGGAGTGTGATGCAGAGATGATTGAGCTATCAGCAGTATGAATGGCAGGTGAATGTTTAATTGGTTTAGTATTAGAAAACGATGATGAATATGGAGTCATATGATTAAATCATGCAGTATCCATATACCAAGGGTTCGAAGTACCTGACATGACCGATGAGGAATGATTACCAGAATGGGAAGCGATTAATGCTTGTCTGAGAGCTTGGAGATCAACCTTACTGACTAGAGTGGTCATATCAAGAGAATCAGCTGATGCACTAGGAGAATCTGAGGGGGCAGCAGCAACAACATTAGACCTTGTTTGAGACACATGGTTTTGAACACCATGCCATTCTTTTCCTTTGGAGCACAAGATCAGGCATTCTGATTTCCAATGGCCAGTTCGTTTGCAATAATTACATCGTTTCTTCTTTGAAGAATGATACGTTTGAGAAGAATTCTTATTCTTCTCGTTACCAGGACTTGCATTGGTGGTGGCAAAAACTGTATCAACAGGACGATGAGATAACATACCCGTAAGACGAGTCTCTTCCAATATGAGTTCAGAGACAACTGCTTCAAGTAAGGGAAAAGGATATCTATGTAGTAAGGAGCTGCGAACAGCCTCAAATTCAAAGAGGAGAGCCTGGAGAAATTGCATAACCATGAGACGATCCTGATATTCTAAGAAAATAGTGGAATTAGCAGAGTTTGTCCATTTTGGTTCAGATGCAGCCAATTGATCCCAAATAGCCCGCATTTGAGATAAGAACTCAGAAACAGATTGTCCAGAGTCTTGCTTTAACAGATGAAGACGACCAAGAAGTTGGTACTGGTGTGCAACATCTGTGGTAGAGTAAAGTTTCTCTAAATGCTTCCAGACCTCCTTTGTAGTGTCAAAACGACCGAAGTGAGATTTAACAGACGGGCTGCATGTGTTGCGGAACCAAGTAACAATTTGATGATTCTTACTATCTCACTCATCGAATCGATCGTTAAATGCTTCTTGAGTTTCATCTTTATTTTGAAGAGGAGCAATAATATCACCAGTCACATATCTCCATAGTTTTCTGCCACGAAGAAAACTAGACATCTTCTTAGCCCACAATACGTAATTAAAGCCATCAAATAATACGGAAATAGGATTTAAGATGTCAGATTTTTCCATCAGAAAAAAAACTTGTGTAAAAAAAAATTTGAATTTCTGAGATCTGCAGACGGCGGCGCGTGAGTCTCACGCGCGGTTTGGAAGACGACGCCAGCACAGAATCACCGGAAAAGGCCTCCTGAAGGCGGACTCGCTGGCGGTGAGAGCAACAGGAGTCCCGAAGACGTCCAATCGAGTTTTCCCGAAGGTATATCTGGAATCGGACGATTCGGCCGAATCGGAGGTTGTCAGCGGTCGGAGACGGAGCAGAACCGCCGAAACTGGGGTCAGGATAGGACACTCACTGGCGGTGAGAAGAGTTGATGCCGAGAACGTCGAGGTCTTCGTGTTCCGGCTCGGCGTGCTTGCGTCAGAAACCGACGAATCGGTGCTTGGTTGTGGCGTCGCGGTGCTGGTCTGCGGACTCGTCAGGCGTCAACACACGCCTCGCGGTGCTGGTCTGGCGTTGCGGTGTTGGTGTGCGGACTCGTCAAGCGTCAACACACGCGTCCGGTGCAGGTCCGTCGTCGCGGTGCTGGTGTGCAGGTTCGTCGTCGTGGTGCTGGTCTGGCGTCGTCACGGTGCTGGTCTGCAGAGTGGTCGTGGTGCTGGTCTGGCGTCATCAGCTGCTGTGCTGCTGGTGAGCTAGTCTGCGGAATTGTCAGTCGTCAACACAAAAACACAAAGTGTTTTGTGTGGTGCAGTAAAACATAACAAAAAGAAGGTTGTTGTCCTTCTTTGGTTTGCCAAAATTGTGTGTTTGGCAACTTGTGCGTTGCAAGATAAATACAACAAACAAAACAAAAAAATTTCAAGACCAATAGTTGAATATTGATCAATTCAAAAAGGAGTAATTAGGTTTGGACCGATATCCCTCTAATACCATGTTAACAATAAGAAGTATTGTTGAATTGATGATTTGTCCAATGTGATTATTACAATATATATAGGCTGCATGTAACTAGGGTTACAATACAAATAGGCAAGTTACAATACGAATAGGCAACCTATTGAGAATAGAGAATATATATATATATGAGACAAATATATATATATATATATATATATATAATTTACAAAAATCCATATGCTAATTCATTTCAACCACATATGTTATAAGTTATGTTGTTACTATTAGATTGAATACTTTAGCAGCTGACAAAAAGATATATGTCTACATGTTGTGATATGAGTTATATGCAGAATAAACAGAAAGATGTCTATCAAGAAGTAGCAACATCTAGGTTGACGACTTCTGGTGAGTTTCTAATTCTAGAAGATTTCCTAAATGGTTTGTGATTCGATATGATTCAGTTGTGTAGGAGTTTAAAGAAACTTTATGAAGCATACAAGGAAGGGTTTGGAAAACCCTAATGATGCGACTATCAACTACTACAAAAGCCTCGCGGTATCCCATTAGTAGTTGCGCCTTTTATTTTTTAAGTTGTTCTTGTGTGCTGAGCATTCAGAGTTTCTAAACGTGTTGGACTAGCGTGTTGGGAAGCTGAATGATTTGACGAAAGACCAACATTCTTTTCTCAATCACTATTTGAAGAAGAATGAGTGTTTGACTGATTTGGGGTGTTCGCGCGATTGAAGTTTTGTGCATCCATTGAAGAGCAGAAACTAACCCGAGAGAGGCGTTGCTCGAAGGGTGGAATTGAGAGAGGATCTCATATTCAGGGGGAGACCCTGAGATAGGTTATCACTTGTAAAAATAGCATAAAGTTAAATGATTTCTGTGATGATCATAGGAACTTGTATTTTTGATTGGTTACGAAATAGTGAAACCTTTCCACTGCCAGAGTGCACCTAGACGTAGGTGACGTTGAACTGAACTGGGTAACCATATCTCGTGTCATTTACTTTTATGTTCTATGTGTTATTTTTACTCTATGCATTAGCAAGTGTCTACTACTAAATCTTAATATTATGAGAGACATCTTCTGACTAACCAGAATTTAAATTGGTATCAAAGGAGGCATCTAATCCTATAGGTGATTTCATGTAACATAAATTCTGGATATTGGAATGATAGCTCAAGAGAAGAAGGTTCGGTCAATAGGCCTCCTATGATGGATGGTACAAACTATGGATATTGGGAAACTCGCACGAGTACATTCCATTGATGCAAACAACGTTGCACACATCAAACCTTAAAGTGAATGGAGCCCTATAGAAGACGAATCAGCCCTAGGTAATTCTCGTGCTCTAAATGTCATATTCAATGGAGTTGACCAGAATGTGTTCAGGCTGATCAACACATGTACTTAAGGATGTTCAAAAAACCGAACCGACCAAAACCGAACCGAACCATAAAATGGTCGGTTTTGGTCGGTTTGGTTCTGGTCGGTTTTATTCGTGGTCGGTTCGGTTTTGGTTCAATCAACCAAAACCGATCAAAAACAGAACCGACCAACTCCGGTTCAAATTATAATGAATTCTCCGGTTTATGCTTCAATTTAGGGTGTTTTTCAATTGGATATTTCTTTTTGGGCTTTATTAACGTTTTATTTTAGTTCGTGTAAAATTATTATACATAATTCCTCTAAAAACCGATCGAAATCTAATCATTTATGGCTGATTTTTGGTTCAATTCGGTTCAAACTGAAAACCGACCGAATTTTTTCGGTTTGATTTATTCAAGAACCAAACGGTTTTGGTCGGTTCGGTTCAAAAATCGAACCGGAACACCCCTACATGTATTAGCGCAAAAGAAGCATGGGAGATCTTGATTACCGCCTATGAAGGGACAACCAAGTTCGTGAACATAAGATTCAATATCTTACCACTAGTTTTGAAGCCTTGCCCATGAAGAAAGATGAGACAATCAGTGAGTTCAATGTTCGAATTAGAGACTTAGCAAATGAATCCTACTCTCTAGGAAAACCCATGACGGATGAGGACCTGGTCCGGAAAACCTTAAGATCACTGAGTCCACGATTCAAGATGAAGACTACAGCCATAGAAGAAATGCATGATCTAAAGAAACTCAAATTTGATGAACCCATGAGATCACTTATGAGTTTTGAACTCTCGCTTCCTAGTTTGGATAGGAAGCAAAAAGGGATGGCGCTCAGAAGCACCACAACCAGCTCTCATGAACAGGTAGTTTCTGATTCAGACGATGAAACTTATGAAATTATTGCTTTGATGGTTATAAATTACAGCATGATTATGAAAAAGGTTCACCAAGAAAACAGGGAAACATGTTCCCAAAAATGTTAAAGACAACCAGATTCAAAAATTTCAGAAGGTTGGAAACTATCCAAAGCCTGGAAAATGTGTAGATCGTGGAGGAAAGGGAAAAGGCATCCAGTGCGACGAATGTGAAGGGTTCGGACATATTAAAAAAGAATGTCCTAACTTCCTGAGAAAGCAAAAAGGATTCAATGCAACCATGTCTGATAATGAAGAGGAAGACAGTGACACTGAGTAAATCAGCAACTTCGTTGCATTTACAGCTCCCACCTCAACCAATACAGTTCGAACTCCTTACGAAATAGAGTTGTTATTTGATGAGTCCATGAACGATGCCTACAACCTTTTGTTCACTTAGTGGATAGAAGAAACAAAAATTCTTGAGAAACAAAAGGATACCATCTTATCTCTCACTGAAGACAAGACAAGGCTACTGGAAACAGTTGTCGGCCTAAAGAAGGAAGTGAGCCGGCTAAACGGAGAGATTGATCGGATAACTAATTCCGTCAGGATGATGAACTCGAGGACTGAGGTGTTGAACACTCTCCTGTCCATAGGAAAGCCAGCTAAGAAGATGAAGGGACTAGGTTACACCCATGAGGTGTCTACATCTCAGACTATCTTTGTTCCTCAGAAAGAAAAAAACCAAATGCCTAGTATCTCTATTCCACAGAAAGATAAAAAAAAGATGTCAAGCCAAATGTCACAGACATCTGGTGCCGAACGAAATCATCGACCTTGTCAGCAACATCCTTCTAGTGACCTCAACACTCCACTACAGACATTTGGTGGAAATCAGGTTCAACGAAGTCATCAGGCATATTCGTTTAATGACTTTAAAAGACCACCTTGGGTCTCTCATTACTGTGGCCAAAAGGGACATATTGGACCGTATTGCTATCATCTCTACAGAAAGACACGCTCACAGTATAAGAAGACAAGGATCTCATCACAAAAGGAATGGAGAATAAAGAAGGAAAATTATCGTGCCAACATAGCCTACACAACCTTGACTGCTTTTACTGGTAAAGACTGTTACTTTGATAGCGGATGCTCTCGTCACATGACAGGAGATCGGGGTCTGTTAGTAAACATGAGACCTTGCTTTGTCGATCACGTCACATTTGGAGATGATGTCAAGGCTAGAGTGATCGGGAAAGGACAACTAAGTTTCCCTAGTGTCACGTGCTTGAACGAGGCCCTATTGGTAGAAGGATTAACTACCAATCTTATTAGCATTTGCCAATTGTGTGATCTTGACTTACTTGTGAAATTTACTCGTAACCAGTGTTTAGTGATGAATGAGAAGTAGGTCGAGCTCATGATGGGATCCCGATCTAGAGACAACTGCTACCAATGGTCACCAACATCATGTGATACAAGACCGACATGTCTCTTCTCCAAAACAAATAAAGCTCAACTCTGGCATCAAAGACTTGGGCACCTGAATCTCCGGAGTATGAAGAAGATAATTTCAGAGCAAGCCATAACCGGAGTCTCTACCCTCAAGATCCCTAAGGAAAAAATCCGTGGAGACTGCCAGATTGAAAAACAGGTCAAAATGTCTCATATGATGTTACAACATCGTACTACCTCAAGGGTCTTGGAATTGCTACACGTGGATCTTATGGGACTCAT
Organism: Geranium rotundifolium; assembly: GCA_963920655.1. Taxonomy (NCBI): domain Eukaryota; kingdom Viridiplantae; phylum Streptophyta; class Magnoliopsida; order Geraniales; family Geraniaceae; genus Geranium; species Geranium rotundifolium. The sequence continues at coordinate 12,583,095 of OY987323.1, forward strand.
GCAAGCCGAAAGTTTCGGTGGGAAGAAATATGTCTTTGTCTGTGTGGATGACTACTTCAGGTACACTTAGGTAGATTTTATTCGTAAAAAATCTGACACGTTCAATGCCTTTAAAGCCTTATGTAACATAGTCTAACGAGAAAAGGAGGATCATATTGGAAATGTTGCCAGACTTAGAAGTGACCATGAGAAAGAGTTTGAAAACATGAGTTTTGTTGATTTTTATGATGCTGAGGGGATAGCCCACGAGTTCTCGGTACCTATCACGCCTCAACAGTATGGAATTGTTGAAAGAAAAAAATCGAACTCTACAGGAAATGGTCAGAGTGATGATATTCGCCAAAGATCTACCTACTCACTTCTAGGCTGAAGCACTCGACACGGCGTGCCATATTCATAATAGAGTAACTCTTCGTCCAGGTACGAATACTACTTTTTATTAAATATTGAGGGGGAGAAAGCCCAATCTCAAATATTTTCATATCTTTGGATCGACTTGTTATATCTTAGTTGACAGGGACCCTCGTTGTAAGTTTGATCCCAAGAGTGATGAAAGGATATTTCTGGGATACTCCAAAATAGTCGAGCGTTTAGAGTCTTCAACAAGCGTACTAAAACGGTAATAGAGTCGATCAATGTGGTTATCAACGATACGAATCAACTTTATGACGGCAGCAAAGATGAAGATGAAAGTATGCCAAATGTCGCAGGGTCTTCTGGAATACCTGATGTCAAGACAGATGTTCCTGACAACAGATCTAACATGGTAAGTGACATTGGGTTAGACAGCAAACCCACCTCTCTGCCAGAACAAAGAATCTCTTCGAGAAAAATTTAGAAACATCATCCAGTGCAGGAAGTAATTGGAAACAATGAAGATGGGATTCGTACCAGACCTAAAGCACCAGTAAACTACAGAGAGATGATAGGTAATGTTTGTTTTTTTTCTAACATCGATCCCAAGAATGTGCAGGAAGCAATTAAAGATGAATACTGGATAAATGACATGCAAGAAAAGCTCGGACAGTTCGAAAGAAATGATGTTTGGGAACTAGTACTCAAGCCTGACAATGCTAATGTCATTGGGACAAAATGGATATATAAAAACAAAACTGATGAGCATGGGAACATCTCTCAAAACAAGGCAAGGCTTGTAGCTCAAGGGTACACTCAAGTTTAGGGAGTCGACTTTGAAGAAACATTTTCTCTGGTAGCAAGGCTCGTAGAAATAAGGCTACTTCTGGGCATCGCATGTCATCTCCAGTTTAAGCTTTTTCAAATGGACGTGAAGAGTGCTTTCTTAAATGGTTATATGAATGAAGAAGTATATGTAGCTCAACCAAAAGGCTTTTTTGATCCGAGTTCATCACATCATGTGTACAAACACAGGAAAGCACTATACGGACTCAAGCAGGCTCCTTGAGCCTGGTACGATAGATTGACTCAATTCCTAATGCAGAATGGATACATTAGAGGAGGAGTGGATCGAACCTTTTTCATAAAGAATGAAGGGCAAAACATCATGATAGCTCAAATGTATGTGGATGATATCGTGTTTGGAGGAATGTCTACCAAAATGGTGCAACATTTTGTGACACAGACAGTCCGAGTTTTAGATGAGTATGGTGGGAGAACTGAACTATTTCTTGGGGTTTCAGATCAAGAAGATGAAGGATGGGATATTCATATCTCAAACCAAGTATACTAACAGTATAGTGAAGAAATTTGGGTTAGAGAAGACATCTCACAAAAGAACTCGGAATGCCACATCCAGCAAACTTACCAAAGACGAACAAGGAGAATCGGTCGATCAAAGCCTCTACAGAAGCATAATAGGAAGTTTACTTTATCTAACTGCGAGTAGGCCCGACATATCATTCTCGGTAGGAGTATGTGCCAGAAATCAATCCAATCCCAAAGTGAGTCACCTAACTCAAGCTAAACGCATTTTAAGATACATTGCAGGAACTACCAACCTTGGCCTCTTGTATGCTTTCGACACATCGTCAGCATTGGTAGGATACTATGATGCTGATTGGGCGGGGAACACCACTGAACAAACAGGCACATCAAGTGCATATTTTTACCTAGGAAACAATCTCATCTCCTGTATCAGAATTGTGTCGCATTATCCACGACTGAATCAGAATATATCGTTGCTGGAAGCAGTTGCACTCAGCTCTTGTGGATAAAACAAATGTTGTCATAGTATGATGTTTATCAAGATGTCATGACATTGTTCTGTGTCAATGTAAGTGCTATTAACATCTCGAAAAACCATGTGCAACATAGTAAGACCAAGAATATAGATATAAGACATCATTCTATACGAGATCTGGTTGAGAACAAGAAGGTCCAACTTGAAAATATCCCTACGAAAAGACAATTGGCTGACATATTCACCAAGTCACTCGATGCTGCAAGATTTGAGGGTCTTTGATCCTCTTTGGGACTATGCTTAATTGAGCTCCCCACAATGTCCTAAGTCTAAGGAGAGTGGGATAGTGGGTCAGGGCGTCACTGATCCAATAAGGACATGGGCCAGCTTGATTTTTTTCAGCCCATTAATGTTGTGTTTAGATTTGTGTCTAATGTCTCTGACATTACGTCAATACGGGAGAAACGAAAAGTTGAAGTTCAAAAGATTTGGAAAGATATTCCTAGTTTTTCGCTCCCATATTCCAAAAAGTTGTAACCACCAAAACCTTCCTCTCAATCAAACATTTGCTATTTTCTCAGAAACCTAGCTCTCGATAATGGTCGGCACCAGGAGCGAAAGAATCGCAGCAAGTCTAGCTAAGAAGAAGGCGATCAGGATAAAATCTAAATCCCCTCCTAAGCTTGATGCTGAAAAAATTTGTCAAAAGCAACAAATACGGTGTAAAGGTTCGAGTTCTTCGATCAGCTCGACACAAAAAGGGAGTGGCGATTTCAGAACCATCAGCTCTGACCGAGACCGAGCCGACCAATGTCAAGGTAGAAGTTCTGCCTGTAGAAGTTCCAATTGACAACACGCAAGGTACCTCTGTTCAACCCTCTTCTTCTGTAAACCCTAGCGGTCAAGAATCGATTACCCCTCTTGCTCTGGAGACTCCTAAGGAAAATTTAGGACCAGACTAGACTTTTGTTGAAGTTATGCATGTGGTACCTCTTAGGATTGTGTTAACCTCTAAGAACGTAAAAGTTTGCACAACTCAAGAGGTTCAAGATTCGTCGATTCCTGACAAATCGATTCATGTCGAGGAGATGGAAGCAAATCCTAATCAAGATCATGATGATAATGAAAGTATTACACACTCACCGGCTTCTGAGGAGCCAACTCAAGAAGAAGATATGGAGGACGACCAGGATATGGAGGAGGAGGAAGACAATGTAGAAGAAGAAGTTCATGAGGATGTCAATGAAGATGTTACTGCTGTTATCCAAGATGATGTCGTAGATCCACCAACACTATCAGGTCCAGAACATGTTGTGAAAGAAGTTAGTAAAGCAGATGCTCACCAATCTGCTACCGAAAACGAAGAAGATGCCCTAGATTTACCTAACCCTATCGAAGCTAGTGAAAGAGAAGAAGGCGATTTGCCTTCAGAGGAAGATATCGCACTCTCAAGTCTTAGGGATGAAAAGGCTAAGAAGAAGAAAAGGAAAAACAAAGAAGAAAGTGCATGTGGTTCCTACGGATGTTGGCTATTTTATATGGTGGAATGATGTTCATCCATATGTCGCGACGTAAGACGCCGATGCTCAAATTAGAAGATGTCCATCCAAAAGTCTTGGACATCACGATCTAACATCTTGCCAGAAGACTTTATGGAGTTTCCTTAATTAGAAGATTTTCGAATATCAGAAAGATTATTTCCGTATTAACTGTGCAGCAGCAAAAGGAAACATGGGAGAGATGGAATCGATAAGGCGCGTACGAGATCTTGTAGGAAACCCTAAAGAGAGTCTCATCCATCTTCTACAAATAGGTGATCGTTCCATCCCGTAGAAGGTGGTGTTATGTAGCTATATCTTGGTTGATAATATACAAGGTCCTTGAACGTGTTGGACGAGCGTATTAAGGAGCTGTATGTTGTAGCTAAGATCATAGCTTGTGTGTTCCAAACAAAGATTCGCAGAAACATTGTTTGGTTGATTTTAACGAACCCGCACCAGTGAAGATGTGTGCAACCCTTTGAAGACGACGACAAAGGAGGAGACGGAACTGTGGCCAACCAAAACCGTCGGTTCCGTGTCTCAACCCGTCCCGGCTCAACCCTCTGCCCAACCCCACAGCCCCTCCCATAACCCTCATGCACAGCCCCGCATCCCCTCGCCAACCCCTCTGACAGACCGCCCCACTTAGTCGTCGTCCTCCTCCCTTGACCCACCTACAAATCCGGCCTCAAAACGGACCTCCAACCTTCGCTCCTCTTGCCCTCCTCTATACCCTACTTGCCTGGCCCCTCCAACAAGTTTTGCCGCAGCACTCCAGACTCTGCCGTACCTTCCAACCTCACAGGCTTGACGTCGCGAGAAGTCACCTCTAAATCGATGAAACGCTAATCTCTTGGGAGAGAGATAGGGTACATAATACACTAAAATAATATATTCCATTTTGCTTTAATACTAGAATGACATAAACATATTACATATCAGTTGGAGCATGAGTAGGATGTCATATGAATATTAAAAGCATGCCATATATATATTTTGCTAAATTTAAAATATGAGTTAGAGATGCTCTGAGTAGTTTGTATTGTGGAGTGTTGGACTGAGCCTTGAAGTATTGCTCGCTCTTTGTAATATATTATCGAGAATATCGAAATCTAGATAATTTTTTTGAGATAACACAGTGTACATAAAGGGAATATACAAACTCAATTAATAAGATTATCTTTTTAGTTGTGGAGTCCGGCTCAATATGCATGACACAGTTAGAGTCTCGTTAGTTACCCAAATTATACAAGTCGGGTATGATGAAAACCATGCGGGTGGCAGCGGGTTAGGTGTCGATTCGCATGACCCGAAAATCCCAAAAAATAAAATAATCATAAATGTAATTTACCATGAGCCCAAATCCAATAACAAAATTTAGAATTTTCATTCATTCTGAAGTTATACAAGAGGAATAAAGCTCAACAAAGTTTCTATTCTTGAGGCCATATCTAAATTACCACATTAGAATAAGCATTTATACATAAATACTCATTTGGGTATTTCTTAAAATGGGTAACTAAATATTTTGATGATATATTAGACTCAATCCAACCATTCAACTCTCCACATAACCATACAAAAATACTCGTCATAAACAAAAAGACCCTCGATTCAAAGGTTGTGAAAAACCTGTTTGTGCATACCATACAAAGCCTGCAAAGTTTCCCCCAAAATAGGAACGTTACAAATTACATTAATACATGAACAAAAATACCAATTAAAATAGAAATGAAACGTCCTCCAATTATGACAATAATTGCTCAATACCTAAACTCAAGGAATGAACTAACAATACCTAGAAAAGTAGACACCGATCAATACTAAAAAATTAAAAAAAAAATGAATTAAGCCCAGAAAAACACAATGAACGGCGCCGCCCATCAGAGCCTCGACAACTTCGACAACGCCATCGCCTCCTACAAGAGAGGGCTCGACGTCGATCCCACCAACGATGCTGTTAATAATAAGGAATATTATTATTGAATTGATTGTATTGTAAATTACAAGAGACATCTATTTATAGAGGTAATAGAAATAGAATAGAAAACTCTAATACAAGAAAAAAAAATGAAACATAAATATAAAGAAACTAAATATAGGAAACCTAATATAATCTAACAGATTACCTCAAATCTGGACTCACCAATGCTCAATTAGTTGCCTCCAGATATCACCATCTGCCGCCCATGTTGAATCTGTGCTGAGGCTGAGCTGGTGAAGGAGACAGAGCAAGAACCGATGAAGGAGGTCTCTAAGGCATCTCCTCTATGGCTACCGTCGATCTGTCCAAACATGTTGTTTCTTTTCTTGCTTATATTTTAATTTAACAATTAAAGGGAGATAAGTAATTCATACAATTGAGAATTTTCTTCTCTAATTTAGTTTAGGAAAAATTGTGGCTTAACTATTTGAATCTCACTATTCTCCTAATTTGAACGAAGAACCAAGGAAATAGACAAATGCAAGAGATGGAGTTAGGAGAGATGAGGGGTAATATTTTAAAAATTAAATAAATAGTTATGGTATAGTGTCATTTCATTCAATTTTAAAACTCAATTTTTACTATTAAGAATATTATAGTCCTTCCTAGAATAAGATAGAATGACTAAGGATAGAAAATGCAAATCTAAAAAAATATTGAAGTGTGTTCATTTGAAAAAAAAAAGTTTATTGTATAGATATCCACCTGAAATAATTTCAATACTTGATTATATCAAAAGTGTAATTCATATGTCATTTCCTGTTATTCTAACTAATAATTGGAATGAAATATCCCGTGTATTTACTACCCAACCACGCATGTGTTAGGTGGCTACGTGGCGACTAAGCGGCCATCTGTTCATAAGAAATGGCATTCTCGTAATTAGCATGAAATATGAGGGGCATTACCGTCGGCATGCCAAATCCCCAAATCTGAGGGTCTAGATTTCTGGGTTAGTGTATCTGTTGCTGCTCTCTTCATTGGCTCCACCTCTCTGCAAAAAATAACAGAGCTCAGAGAGCAGTGAGAGAAATATATGGTTCTCACTGTTTCTTCGCACCAACACCCTCTCTCCTCAATCTCCCATGTCAAATCCACAGAACTACAACACTCTAATCTAGATATAGATTTCCAGAGAAAAAAGGAACTTATTCTGTTATGCTTTCTGGGCTGTAATTTGATTTTTCTTTTCTTTTCTTTTTCGGTGCTTGGTTTATTGAACTGAGCTGCGAAGATTGAAGAAGAACATAAACTGGGTCGTCATGAGATTTGACGGTCAGTGATGAAGAACCCAATAGTGAAATTTGGGTTTCTGTGATCCTCTGTTTCTGAACTCAGATCCTGCCACGAAAAGCATACTTCCCTTTTGATTTTGTGGCATTGGGTTTTGTGCTCTGGAGTGAGAGATCGAGAATCACTGAAATTGTAATTGGATCTGGTGAAGACAAGTAAAATGGAGTCAGATCTCCAGCATCCGAGCCAGGTTCATCCACATCAGCTGGAGCCGATGGGGTCGGGTCTGGTTCGGTACCAATCGGCGCCGAGCTCCTTCTTCTCCAGCTTCATCGACAACGACGATTTCTTCCCTCGCCGACCCCTCAGCCCAGAAACAGAGCGAATCATCGCCAGGTTCATGAACTCCGCCAACGAGACTGCTCCGCCAAAAACAGCCTCCCCACCGCCAATCAAGACGGAAGTGATTGTTCACGACCATCAGAGCAATTTCTACCAGAGCTGTTCACAACCACCGCGGCCACCGGCGCCGATAAATTACAGGGTGGTGAACACGGCGGCCATGAAGATGGAACCACCCAACAATCTTGTTCGTCAACACAGCTCACCTGCAGGATTGTTCTCCAACATCAACATCGATAATGGTCTCTTCTCTTCTCTTTATCAAATTTTCCTAATTATACTATAATTTGTTTTCTTTCCATATTTATGAGAAATTATTGACTTCATGAATCTAAAACCATTTTATTTTTTTGTTTTATGTTTCCTGTATGGGTAGAACAAAAGAGCCTGATTTTATTTCTGTGTGTGTATTTTTGTCATCTAGAATTCAATACCTTCTGGTTTTTGCCTGAAATAGCCTATTTTAGAGGAAGAGAACAATTTAATGAACCCATATTCTTTATGCAGAAACTAATAAGTGCTTGAAGGGTGCTGAATATATGTGTATGTATAACTGATCAGATTTGTCTTTTAATTACAATTGGTACTTGACCTATGTGGGTTTTTTGCAAATATGTCTTGATATTTGTTTTGAGTATAGAATTTTGTTTGTTGCTCAACTGGAATTTGGAAAGTAACTGTGTTGATGATCTGCAGAACTGGCAAGCTATGCTGCTATGAGAGGTATGGGAAATGCTGGAGGCGGTTATGGCTGCTCTAATAATGAACCGTCTTTTTCTAGTGGAAGCGGCATGGTTCCACCTCCTTCGGGCCTCGGGACTATCTCTGAAACTGAAGTCAAACCCGTCGTAGGAGGTGATGAGGATTATGCCACGGGCTTCCCAATCGGATCATGGGATGATCCTGCGCTCATGTCTAACAAACTCGGTGGTCTTAAACGAGTTAGAGACGATGAAGGAACTGAAACTCAGGTATGGGATTCATGCTCATGCCTTTTATATTGTACCATAACGGGTTTTCTCATTCTTAACGTCTGTTCATATGTGCTCTGTAATGGCAGCTGCAGAGTGGAGAGGTTGGAAGTGGCCGTCCCCCTATTCTGGCTCACCATTTAAGCTTGCAAAAAACTTCGGCAGAGATGGCTGCCATCGAGAACTTTTTCCAGTTCCAAGATTCAGTGCCATGTAAGATACGGGCAAAGAGGGGTTGTGCCACTCACCCCAGGAGCATTGCTGAGAGGGTAAGGCCTTAACCTTTTGATTTCTTTTCCTCATTGGCATTAGTTAATACACTTTTTTTACTGAATAATTGAGTCAGTTTGATGAAAATAAGGTAGGGAATAATATTATTGGTGTTGATGTTGAGTGAATTACGATAAAAGAGAGCTCTTCATGCCTGATTACACAAAACTAAATAATAATACAAAATCCTAACTAATAGGTGATAAGTCTAAACTTGAATAGACAATAGCCTAGTTTTTTCTAACAAAGTTTGAGTTTCAAGTGAGCGTGAGCGTGAGCCTGCTTCATATTTTGTTTGGATTGTGTTTAGGTGAGAAGAACCAAAATCAGCGAGCGGATGAGGAAACTACAAGAGCTCGTCCCCAACATGGACAAGGTAAGAGTCTTCACTTCACTTCCCTTACAATAAACTATGGGAGAGTCTAATCTTTTTTTCTGGTACAACTGTTTCAGCAAACGAACACATCTGATATGTTAGACTTAGCTGTTGATTACATAAAAGAGCTTCAAAAAGAAGTGCAGGTACGTTTCAATTTAAAACGGAAACTTTGTAAACAGGTCTCTTTTCTTAACATTTTGGTTTCGTTTTCAGAAACTTTCAGATAATCACTCAAAATGCACGTGCCCGCACAAGCAGCACCACCCATAGCTCCACTTGTAATGTACAGAATCGAAGCGAAGCGAAAAATAAGGTTGGAATGATGGGTATAAAAAGGAGCTATTAACTGTGTTTGTGAAGGTCTTCATTAGGCTTAGTTGTGTAGGAAGTAACATTTGAATTGCTGCATCAGAGGTCATGTAATGCACACCATTTTCAGCAGTTGTTATATCTGAGTTTGAGAAGGGTTGTTATGTGTTGTAAGAAATGTTATGCACTTGTCGGGCAGAGAGGGACTTAGGTCTTATAGAGACTAATCATGAATTAGTCAGAAATTATAGAGGAATAATCAGAAATTAATTAGAGATTAATTGAACAAGTCTGAAATTCTTACCGTGGTTGTTATAATCAAGTTATAGGTGTAGATTGTTGAGATCTAGTAATAGTAATAGATGAGGCTGCCCACCATTAATGTTGTTATTCACAAGTAGGCCTCAGTGCTCAGCAAATGTCTATGCAGTCAATTTTCAGTTGAATTCAAAAGTTGATGAGTCTGAACTTGCACAATTTATAGTGTCATTGTGAATGGTGGATAATAAGTTCAATTTTTTTTCAGGAATAATGATGTTTTCTACATTTAACTATAAAAAAAATGACATTTTTATGTCCTAACTAATAAATTCTATTTTCTAGTACTCTGACAATTTTTGTGATAGATTATAGTAAAATGACTAAAATGCCCTCCAATAACCTTTAAATTTTCAACAAGTGCCATGAACACTGAACCGGTTCAAATTGAAACCCGAAATTGAATCGATTCAAATTAAAACTCAAAATTGAACCAGTTCAAATCAAAAATTGTCTACCCGGTTCAAATAAAAAATTGTCTAAAATACCTCCAATGTCTTTCAAATTTTAAAAAAATGTCATTCGGGTGCACAGCATTTTGGATTCTCCGTTAGACCTCTGTCACAGGGGTTCCGGGAGTGACGCAGCACGAGGATGACGCACCGCGGTTAGATTCACAATGCCCTCTTCTCTCTCCAAAAAGCTCCCCTTCTTCATCTTCTTCCTTGGGTTGTCGGAGAAGCAGTCGGTCTCCGACGATGCTCTTTGGTGGCCTATCCTTAGTTACCGAGTTAGTTTTTTAGTGGAGGGGCGAGCTCACATGGGGGCTGGCTCCGACGAGGGCTCCAGTTCCGGGACTAGATCTGGTTTTTTCACGGAGGCGGGACGGCTCGAGCTCCGGGGCGAGCTCTCAAGGAGGCGGGACGACACTCCTCCATCTTCGGCGAGGAGGTGGGACCTCCCAGGTGGCCGCGGGGCTGCTGGTCGTCGTCGCCGACGAGAAGCTCGCCGGATTCTGCGTAGGTTTTATTATTATTATTTTCTTAATAATATATTATTTATTTATTATATAATAACTTATAAATTTAATAATATTTCAAAATTGAAGGGTTCGATTTAATTTTGGTTTTTAAAATCAAATTGAACCGGTTCAGACTGGTTTCTTAAACCAATGATATTTTGGGTATTTTATGACTTTTAGAAGTAGTTTGTCACAAAAAATTGTCAGGGTACTAAAAGAGAATTAATTAATTAATTAGGGTATAAAGTGTCATTTTGCTATATTTAGGTGTAACAAACTGTCATTATCCCATTTTTTCATTCACCCTCTACTTCTCGTTCCATTGTTGTTTTAGTGAATGATCTTAGACTGAGTATTCGTTACACAAATCTAGTTCTGATCGCTTCCAATTGCTAGCTTAAGTCTGATCGAATCTAATCAATATTCAAATTAACATGGGTAGACACAAGGTTGTGAAACTCGAAACTAGAAAAATATCGAACAACTGACAAATGGAGAGTTTCGGAAACTTGGGGAGATCTCGGCAAAACCCGTTATGTATTAAATAAATAATTTATTATATAATGTATATTAAAGTCAAAAATAATAATATTTAATTATTTTAATCAAAAACTCATCAGTAAAGTTAAATATAAAACAAAAAAATAACTTAAATCTAAAACATATTAAAAAAAATTAGTGCAAAAGAAATGGAAATACGACAAATCTAGTGTCAATAAGGATAACAATATTAGGATTTAAGTAAATTTGAACAAAGAGAAAAATATGAGCATAGTCAACTAACTAATACACATCAAAATAATAAATATATTTTGATATCAGGTGGGTATTGATCTAATCCGGTCAAAATGTTAATTAAGAAAAATAAATGGAGGGAGTTAACTGAATATTAGAATTTGAAGCCTCATAATATATTCAATTCCAACACCTAACTAAAACAATGGAGGCGGGACGGGATGGGAGGCGACGAACAGAGAGGAAACAGAATGAATGCGACAAACATAATGAGAAAGAAGTGGAGAGGGGTTTGCAAAAACGGATGGTTTGCCTAATAGCCTAAAACCAAAACAAGGTTAATTCAGGTAGACCAAATTGGATTGAAATCGTTGCATTTTGTCCGAATTAAACTGAAATTCATCGATTAGACCGGATTAAAATTAAAATTAATCTGGTCTTGTCGAGGTCGGTCTTCTCTTCATGAGAATGTTTAAATTTATGAGATATCGGGAGATTCATAAAACTTGCTCTACCCAATTGAACAAGACACTTGTCCACGAACATGCCAATACTAGAACCTACGACAAATCCCCCCTCAATAATACTAATCAAGTTGAACACTCTCGAGTACTCAAAATAATAAACTCTGTGTTTTTACTTCAACTTAATTCGTTATCCCCATCAATTGGAATAGGCTCTTTAGCCAAAAGTTTGATGGCATAAGAATGCGACATTAAATTTAAATTTAAGTGTGACCAACCTATCTACTAAGCAAAGCAAGCCTTGTGCTGTAAGGTGGGAGGAGGTAACAGGTAGGAGGGGTAGAAATGGAAAATGAAACTAAGTGAGAGACAGGTCAGAGATGACGTCATCCTCCTCTCACCCTCTTTGGTTGGATCGTAAATAGTACGATGTTAGTTTGGTTTGGTTGGTGGGTACAAAAATGGAATCAATCTCTCTTCTCCTTCACTTGTTTGTGCATAGCATCAGCATGTGTTTCTATTTATGCCACAGATTGCTGTGACTCCTACTAGGCTGTGACTCCTAACAGGCTGTGGCTGTGCTACACTTGCAATCAAAGTGGGGACATCCTAATGCTAATGCTATGCTATGGAGTGAAGTTGTACTTGTACATGAAGCTACCTCAACTCAACCTTTTCGTTTCTTCTCTTGTGATTCATTTTCAAAAGTGCACTTTTTTGTAACCCTTTCTACACCCTCCACTCTATGCCCATTTTATGTCTGCCCTTTTGAAAGGAAGCATAAATTGTCTCAAATAGGGTGCTTGTTATACCCTCGGATTAGGGATGGCAAAAAAATTCAAACCTGACGGGTACCCGATCAACCCGCCCCGATCAGAACTGGTGAAACCTGGATTTTTGCGGGTTCTGTTCGGGTTTTTAAACGGGTTTTTGAGCGGGTTCGGGTCGGGTGCGGGTTGACTTATACCTGATCCGGTTTGGACCTGCACCCGTTCGAATTTTAAAAAATAATAATTTATATAGTAATATTATATAGTATAATTTTATATTCTCAATCAATTTTAACAAAAAACGTTAAAACCTAAATTCTAATTACCCAATCACGCTAAAAACCTAAAATAATATAATATAACATCTATTTATATTATTATTTTTGCTTGTGTTGTAAAAAAAAATTGTTAAATAAGTTCATATTTGAATATCCGGGTCGAGTTTTGGATTTAGGAGAAAACTCGTACCCGACGGATTTTTTACGGGTGCTCCACCCCCTCAAATTGGTCGGGTTTCTTGCAGGTCGGGGCCCGTTGGAAGTGAGCGGGTTGGGCCGAATCCGACCCAAACCCGGCCCGTTGCCATCCCTACCTCGGATCGCTACTTCATTCATGTTTGACAAAAAAATTAATTGAAGATCATTCGATTTCATTAACTCCTGAGACATTTCGTGATTATTTAGTTTTTTGGATTTGTTGTGGTTCTACAAAATTTAATTCATTTCTAACTATGTGGTCTGTTGGTGAAAGATAATTATGGTGTTGCTTGTTTTTGTATTATAAAAATTAGGTTGTAGAACTGCGCGATGTTATCTGTAATACATTCTGAAATAATTAAAACTCATTTGTATATAAAATTTTAAAGAGACCAGAGAAAACAACAAAAATCACAAAAAATCATAGTCGTTCTCATCCATTTTTGAGCAACCAAACCAATCAAATATAAAAAAAATAGAATTAATGTTCATAGAAGAGAAATCAAGCAAAGATCAAGAAACAGAAAACTGGAGATGGAAAAGACCACCTGAAAGAAAATGCAGTTTTGGACCTTGTTCATAAATCGTGACATAGAGAATGTCGTGTAGATGAACCTCCATCATTTCTCTCCTGAAAATCAACATGAAGAATTAGACCGTATAATCAAATGCATCAAAAAATTCATCGAAATCTAATGATTGGAAGAGATAAAAACAAAGATAAATTTTATTTGGTTAATAAATCGTCTCTTAAATAGAGGTATGTGATTAACATGTATTGAAATTAATTTAAGAAAAGAATTGTAATACAACAAAATTCTAATTAATGTTAAAATATCTTTTATTATCATTAGGTATTCAAATTAGTTTAGGAAAATAATTGGAATCCAACAAAATTATAACTCATCGATGACTTATGATTATGATGGGTGGGCAAGACAATCCAATCAATTAGCTTACGCATAATAGTGTATCATCATAGTCATCAAGTGCCTTTGAGCACCTACCTATATCTACAAGTGTCTCAATGCACCTAGGGATGGCAACAAGGCGGGTTTGGAGCTGATTTGGCAATCTCCGTCCCCGCCCCCATTAGAATCAGATCGGGGATTCCCCGTTTCTAATGGGACGAGGTATCCCCGTCGATTTTGGGGATTCCCCGTTTTCTATTTCCGACCCAAAAATGTTAAAACATATTAATTTTTTTTAATAAAATTTGTATAATAAATTATTATTTTAATAAAATATATACTTAAAATATTATTATTTTTCATTAAACATGTATTATTAAATATTGTTTTAACAAAAATGTATTATTTTTCATTAAATATGTATTTAGAATATATATTTTTTATTTACAAAAATATATTTTAATATATTGGGGCGGGGCGGGGATACCTCACCCCATCCCCACCCCGTTTCCGTTCGGATTCGGGGAATCCCGTCTGGGACGGAGAACATTGTCATCCCTAAATGCACATATCTTCAAGTGTCTTACACCACTTATCCACAAGTGTCTTACATCACCTATACCTACTACACCAATCAATATCTAGTTGGTCGTCGACTCAAGTTTGACTAACTACTTCCTTAAGATACAAGATACTCAAACTCAATACGGTGATTTACAACCTATTTGAGTTTAAGGAGTCAGTTTAAATATTAGAATATTTTTAAGTTTTATTCTTATTCTTATATTAGTCTTATTACATAATATCTAGGTTTTCCTATTATTGTTATCCTTGCTATTTACTAGAACTCCCACGGGTTCTAATAGTCTTTTGCAAACTTCATTTTGTTGTTTGGTTAATGAATATACTTAAATTTCGACTAATTTTGTGTACGTGCTTAAATGATACCATATATAAGATATGTGTGTATAATAGTGAAAGTGCATGTACGATGTCATAAGATATTAAAGGAGCATCATGACATGTTTATGTACGTTGCCTATTGCCAAAATCATGTTCTTAAGTTGAGATCACCTCCGTAGGAATAATGTGTGTACTCAGTTGTAGCTTCTCGCAAATGTTGAACTAAATCGTTGAACCAAACTTTCAAAAATAAGGAATTAGAACATGTCTTGGTAGGGCTGTCATTGATCTGAAAGCAATAACTACGTGTGTTGATCATGCTAGGGAATAACAATACCCAAGTAAATATGTATGTTTTATAAAATGACCTAAATAATCAATTGACTAGGATCAAGATTAGAGTAAGTGTTTTATTTGTGTAAGAATGGTTAATACTGTGTTTAATTTTTACCGTCTTAATATCTATCTATATAAAGTTTAGCTACAATCATCAGGCACGTTGGGTCCATAGCTCAGTGGTAGAGCAATTGACTGCAGATCAATAGGTCACCGGTTCGAACCCGGTTGGGCCCTTTAATTTATGTCAAACATATTTTGGCATCCTTTTAATTATATTCTCCACATGAGTTATCCACATCCAACTCTACAACTAAAATACAACCAGAGAATGCATATACCAAAAGATGAGCTTATGGATCTCAAATGCATATACACACTTGTTCTGTTTGGGATTGAAGTTGCCTCCACTCCACCACATTCTGAGTTCCTTGAACTTGCCCCCATCAATTTTCTTGCTTCATTTCTGCTTCTTGGATTCAAATTATAAGGCTTGCACATATAGTTTATGTTATGACAATATATAATATATATTAACATTCTTTTCAAGCAAAATGGGTTTTCTCTTGAAACAACATATGGATCACTAGCCTTATTCTATTTGTCCCTCCCTCCCAATAATAATGTTAATATCTCTCTCATTTTCCAGAGAGTTACTATTTTTCTCTAACTTTGCTTTCTTCTCTCAGTAAGACCAAGCAGTTGCTTCCAATGAATTTAGCTGGATTTGGATCTTCATGCCCACTTGTTCTTGCAACATGGGCTAAATGTGGAACATGGAAAATTCCTTTCAATCCTAGGAGGCTAGGATGGCAAAATGGAACAAACCCTATAAGAATCCGATGTTTTCAACTTGATCAAGGTTTGGTCAAGTTTGAGGCGGGTTTCCATGCCGAGTCAAAATCCCCCGAGTTATGTATATTTATAAAAATTAAAAAATATTTTTAAATCAAGGAGACATAACAAGACGAAATATTTCATCCATAGTTGACTCGGGATACAATACAAGAACTAAAATCGACGCCGAACTGAAAAATACATAACTCGCCAATAAGAGACATATTTTACAAGCCTTACCTTGGATCATATGTCATTTAACATTACAATATTCACCCTATACTATCAAAACCTATGTTAGCCTCAACTCCAATCTGCATTTAAAAGAGACCTATACCAATAAGGTCATTCTGTAGACACTTATACAGTCCTGCTTACATGTACATCCCAAAACTACTTAAACTAACTGATATCTCCATGTTAAGACAATACAATGTTCTCTTGAAAATAAATACCAGAAAACTTATCATTTCGGCCAAGAATATTCAAAGAATACATTACGAAACAAGGTCACAAAAGCCAATCAGTTCATTTATTTGTCGAACAACAGATTTCATCCAATTCCCCGTTATCTGATAACAATGAAGCATTTTGCTTCCAGATAAGATTGCTGTAACCAAACTGTCTCCCAAAACAAGAAACCAGCTGCTCTTGTATTGCTTCTTGAGCAGGAAGTTCCAAATTCGTCTCCCTTCTCAATGACGTAACTTCCTTATCTGCAATCCCGCAGGGCACAATATGCTTAAAATACTTCAAATCAGGATCCATATTGAGTGCCAGCCCGTGGGAGGTTATTCCATACGAAATCCGAACCCCAATGGCACCAATCTTTCTGTTTCCCACCCAAACCCCAGTCTCGCCCGTCTGCCCAGGACGAGCTTTCACATCGTACAGAGATGCCAATTCAATCATAGTTTTTTCAAGCTTCTCCACATAATTTCTAGCGCCTATCCCAATATCCCGAAGAGAGATAATGGGGTATAAGATGGCTTGACCTGGACCGTGGAATGTGATGTCTCCTCCTCGTTGCGTGTAGTGAAGTTCAGCTCCAATCTTTTTAAGATCGGGTTCGGGGATTAATAGGTTGTGATCAGTGCGCCGTTTTCCGAGGGTATATGTGGGCGGGTGTTGCAGGGACAGCAGGGTATCTGGAATCTCATGACTTTTCCTAGCAGCAACCAATTTTTCCTGCAGCTTAAGTGCTTCCAGGTAGTTGACAGTATCGAATTTCAAAACCTGAAGGACTCGTGGAACTCTCATTCCTGTAGACCGTGAACAAATTAACTTTGAGCTATATAGCATATTGCCACATGCTCTAGTTCAAATCATTGAGGTGCGATAGACTAGAAAATGAAATGAATTTCAGGTACCCAGATCTCAAAATCATTGGGAGTAAAGTGAAAAACTTATGAACCCTAAATCAAAAGGCATGAGATTGTTGATACCTGATTGAAAGACGACGCGATGAGAGGTTTCAACGTCCGTTGGTCGGTCACAGACACTTTCTGGGTGGATTTATACCTACCCTCATTCATCACACTCCTCCAAATCAACTAAAACCAGTAATCAAAAACAAGGAGAAAACCAATCCCCAAATTCATTAAGAAAAATCAACTAGATCGGTCTGGGGAAATTGAAGGTTAGAGAAAGACAAGGGACAAAAATCAATCTGAGCTTCGACGTTGGGATATGGTTGGAGATGTGGTTTGAGTCGTACTGTCTTCGTGTCTTATTTTCAAGCTATCCCAAGATGCAAATCCAAACTCGTCCATCGAGTAAGCAACCAGAGGCAGCAAGGGAGATGACAAATATGAGGTTTGCAAGGTCAGTGAAGGGTAGTTTAAGAATTATAAGAAAGTTAAGGGATAATCACAATTATGGATATTGTGACGACCCGAGAGCTTCCCCTTTAGCTTTTCGAGGTACGTCCGGTACTTAGGTGATTAGCACTTCTTGTGCACCCCCTAAGTCAGCCTTGATCCTACACGAAACAATGTAAGAATAAGAGGAAAGCAAGAAAACTCGAAAGAAAGGGAAGGAAACTTGAGAACACGAGAGAAAGATGTGTAAGAGCTCTTTGTAGTACACGTGGATGTGTTTACAATGCTTGAGTGGTTTGGACAAATGACACTACCCCTATTTATACTAGTTCTCTACCCGAATGGACGGTTAGGATTAATTTTTACATTACACTTTGGAGGGTTAGGATTAATCCTCTAGATTTATCTACAAAAATATCATAAATAAAATATTCATACCTATATAAATATCTTGGGTAGCTGGCTTGGCAAGTTTCGGGCAATTTGGGCAATTCGGACGGGAAGAATCTAGAGAAATCTCCATAATTCATGTGGATTTGGGTTAGTTTTGTTTGGCCCAATTAGGCCCATTTGGCTTGGGCCATTACATTCTCCCCCACCTAATCCGGCGACGTCCTCGTCGCGAAGTCTCCACGAAATTGTCGGATTTTATCTTCAAATTGCCAAAGGTCCGCGGCAGGCTCCCAGCTTGTCTCGCTGTCAGGAAGGTCCTTCCATTTCACCAAATACTCCGTGTATGCTGGAACACCCCTCCTCGAGACTTTCCGTTCGGCTAACACTTCATCCACTTGTTTTTCGTGAGAGATGAACGTTGTCGGTGGTGCCCTCTTGCTCGTTCCCCAATCCGGATCTTCGTTGTCTCTGTGGTAAGGCTTGAGATTGCTTACGTGGAAGACCGGATGTATCCTTAGTTGAGGTGACAACTCAACTTTGTAGGCTACATTTCCCACCTTTTTAAGGATTGGGAATGGCCCATCATATCTCCGAAGAAGTCCCTTGTGCAGCGGTCGTGTGGTCTTTAGTTGGTTGCTTTGAAATTTCACCATGACCAAGTCGCCGACTCGAAATTCTCTCGGTGTTCGCCTTTCGTCAGCCCACTTCTTCATCTTTTTAGCGGCCTTATCGAGGTAAGAGTGTGCTACTGCAGCCTGCTCGTGCCACTCCTGAGCAGTCTTGAAGGCAATCGGACTACTACCCACATATCCCGATTCTAGCGTGTGCGGAGTAAGTGGTTGTTGCCCGGTTGCCAGTTCGAAGGGACTCTTGTTCGTTGACTCGCTCCGCTGCAAGTTATATGAAAATTGTGCAACATCAAGGATCTTTGCCCAATCCTTTTGATTTGCACTGACAAAGTGCCTCAAGTAGAGCTCTAATAGTCCATTCACCCTCTCCGTTTGGCCATCGGTTTGGGGATGGAAGCTTATTGAGAAGCATAGCTCGGATCCCATGAGGCGAAAAAGCTCGGTCCAAAACTTACCCGTGAAGCGAGGATCCCGATCACTTATGATGGAATGTGGTAGCCCCCAATACTTCACGACATGCTTGAAGAAGAGTTTTGCTGTCATTTCTGCTTTGCAATCCTTTGGTGCGGGAATGAATGTGCCATACTTTGAGAATCTGTCCACGACCACGAGAATCATACCACATCCCTCTGATATCGGTAGTCCCACGATGAAGTCCATACTTATACTTTCCCATGGACGAGAGGGAATGGGAAGCGGCTCCAGCAATCCAGCAGGTAGTCGATTCTCTATTTTGTCTTGTTGGCACACCAAGCACGTCTTCACATACTGCTCGACTTCATCCCGCATTTGTGGCCAGTAGTAGTGTGCCTCTAATAATACTCGCGTTCGTCGTTGACCCGGATGTCCTGCCCACATCGTATCATGACACTCCTTTAGTAGATTCTTCCGCAGGTTGCCCCACTTTGGAACAAAGATCTGCCGTTTCTTGGTTAGGAGTAGGCCATCCTCTATCCAGAACTCGCGGGTCTTCCCTTTGCTAGCAAGCTCCATGAGCTGACGTGCTACCGCATCGTGCTTGAGCCCCTCCTTGATCAAGCTGAGCAGTTGTCCCTCGAGTCGAGTAATGGCTGCAAACTCTACTTTTCTACTAAGAGCGTCTGCCACTGTGTTGGCTTTGCCCGGCTTGTACTCCAGGATGTAATCAAACTCAGCGAGAAAGTCTTGCCAGCGAGCTTGCTTTAGAGATAACTTCTTCTGCGACTGGAAGTAGCTCGTGGCGACGTTGTCAGTCTTTACCACGAATTTGTTGCCCAATAAGTAGTGGCGCCATGTCCGCAAACAATGCACAATAGCGGACATCTCCTTTTCTTGCACCGTGTAGCGTCGCACCGTATCATTGAGCTTCTTACTCTCGTATGCGATGGGATGCCGGTCTTGCATGAGCACTCCACCAATGGCGTAGTCAGATGCGTCCGTGTGCACCTCAAATACTTTCTCGTAGTCTGGCAACACCATGACCGGCTCCTTCACGACTGCTTCCTTAAGCTTCTCAAAGGCATTCTGACATTCGTCCGTCCATACCCACGGCTTATTCTTCTTCAACATATCCGTGAGTGGTGCTGCGATGGAGGAGTATCCCACGATAAACCGCCGGTAGTAGTTGACGAGTCCGAGAAATGACCGCAACTCTGGAACTTTTGTTGGCGGTTCCCAATCTACAATCGCCTTGATCTTGTCTGGGTCCATGCGTAGTTGCCCTTCCTTGATAATATGTCCAAGGAAGTGGACTTCCTCCTCCGCAAATGAGCACTTCTCCTTCTTCACGTAGAGATTGTTCTCCTGCAAGGCCTTGAAGACAGTTCGTAAGTGTTGTACGTGGTCTTCCAGAGTGTTGCTATAGATGACGATGTCGTCTAAGTACACCACCACGAACCGGTCTAAGTACGGATGGAGGACTTCGTTCATAAGCGTGCAGAAGGTTGCAGGGGCATTTGTGAGTCCGAATGGCATTACTAGGAACTCATATGAGCCATAGCGGGTCACACATGCGGTCTTCGGCTCATCTCCCTCTGCTATTCTCACTTGGTAATACCCATATCGAAGATCTAGTTTCGTAAAATACTTGGCTTGCCCAAGGTGATCAAATTGGTCAGCAATTAAAGGGATGGGATACTTGTTTTTTATGGTTACCTTATTAAGTGCCCGATAATCGATGCACAAGCGTAATGAACCATCCTTTTTCTTCTGAAAGAGCACGGGTGCACCGAAAGGGGCCTTGGACGGACGGATGTATCCGGTATCTAGCAGCTCCTTAAGTTGCTTTCGGAGTTCCTCCAATTCCGGTGGAGCCATGCGGTACGGTGCTCTTGCCGGTGGTTTAGCACCAGGCTCCAATTCAATCTTGTGATCCACCTCCCTCCGTGGAGGTAGTCTTTTCGGCAGCTCAGGAGGCATGACGTCCTTGAACTCGATCAGTACTCCCTTGATCTCCTTTGGTATTGTAACATAATTCCTTAGAGGCTTCTCCTCCTTGAGAGTGGCCAGAAATATGGGCTCTCCCTTATTGACGCCATTCTTTACTTGCATGGCCGAAAAAATCATAGAATTAATTTTAACTTGAAGAGAGGGTGTAGGTGTACCTCTCATGACGGTGGGTTGACTTCCTGAGAGTATTACGAAGACATTCTCGTGCGGAATTGGGAATGCATGATGCCTTCTCATGAACTCCATGCCGAGCACGATGTCATAATCGTCGATCCTTCCCACCGTGAGATCGACCTTACCGCTCCAAGCGCCTAGCCTTATGTCTTGATCATGGATGGCGCCTTCTACTGGGATAGGATTCGAGTTGACGGTCTTGAGGGTGGCAGCACTCCTTTGCATCGTCAACCCGAGTCGTTCCGCCTCCCTCTTGCGGATGAAGTTGTGATTGGCGCCGGTATCGATCATGATGGACACTGTTTTCCCGTTAAGCTCTCCCTTCACATATAGGAGAGTCTTTTCTATAGGTGTCCCTTCCTTTGCTTGAACTTGTCTTCCCGTCCGCTTTGCCAATGCACTAAGGCAAAGACTTCCCAAGTTGGCTTGCTCCTCCGCGACTTCCTCCACGGTCTCCTCCTCGAGCATGGCACTATGTCTATTGCGTTTTGGGCAATCTCGCACCCAATGTAGCCCATTGTAGAGAAAATAGCTCCCTAGTGTGCGATCCTTCTTTTCGGTACTTCGTAGTGTTTTCCACGCATGTTTGTTGTTATTGCTCCTTTGGGATAACGTCTTGGGTGCTCCCCCACCGTTTCCTTGGTTATGGGGTTTGGCGACATGGCTTGGACTCGCACTTTCCTTGGGATGTTTTGATCTTGACGGTTCGCCCCTCTCACTTTGATGGTATTCCATCAACGATTCTGCCACGGTGAGCACCGTTGAGATGTCCCGCACTTCGCGCCGGTCCAACTCCGTCCGCGCCCATGGTTTAAGGCCAGCTGTAAAGTTGAATAACAAGTCCTCTTCTCCCATGTTGGGGATTTGGAGCATGAGCGCCGAGAACTCTTTCACATACTCACGAATGGAAGAAGTATGTTTCAACTCTCGCATTTGTAAGCGTGCATCGTGAACAGCGTGGGACGGAAAGAATTGACGCTTTAATTCGAATTTAAATTCATCCCAAGTTGTGATGGAGGGGTTACCTTGTTGTGCTTCTGCGTGTTTGCGCCTCCACCATATTGCAGCCGTGTCCGAAAGGTAAAGGACGACTGTGCGCAGTTTCGTCCTTTCGTCCATTACGTTCAGCGCCTCGAAGTATTGCTCCATGTGCCAAATGAAGTTGTCAATTTCCTTGGCATCGCGTTGTCCACCGTAGCTATTCGGTTTTGGAGCATCCACACGCGGAACCTCCCGCCCTTGCGCTCCCATCGCGCCGCTTGCAACCGCTCGCCGACATATGGCCCAGTCAGCTCGCGTCTCCTCCAGGCTAGCTCTTAGCTCTGCGACCTGTCTCTCGAGACTAGCTTGAATTTGATTAAGTGCCTCCATGAACTTTCCCTCAAGCACCACTTGCTCCCGACGGGAAGAGTCTCCAAGATCGCGAACGGTTTGGCGGATCTCCTCCATCTTGACATCCATAGATCCTTCGAGCTCCTCCATGCCTTCACTAATGGCTTTAAGATCTTCCCCATGATCACGCAGGTCTTACTCAGCAGCATCCAGCCTGTCCTTCATCTCTCCCACGACAGCTTGAAGGTTGGCACCAATGGACTCTTGCGCGATATTTTCATCCCTCGACCTTCCCCGTGTCTGAACACCTGAATGCAGAGTGTCGCTTTGAGAAGGTGTGCTTCCAACGGCAATATCCGATATGCTTTCCTTGATCGTGTCCCCAACGACCAGCTCTGATACCAACTGTGACGACCCGAGAGCTTCCCCTTTAGCTTTTCGAGGTACGTCCGGTACTTAGGTGATTAGCACTCCTTGTGCACCTCTAAGTCAGCCTTGATCCTACACGAAACAATGTAAGAACAAGAGGAAAGCAAGAAAACTCGAAAGAAAGGGAAGGAAACTTGAGAACACGGGAGAAAGATGTGTAAGAGCTCTTTGTATTACACGTGGATGTGTTTACAATGCTTGAGTGGTTTGGACAAATGACACTACCCCTATTTATACTAGTTCTCTACCCGAATGGACGGTTAGGATTAACTTTTACATTACACTTTGGAGGGTTAGGATTAATCCTCTAGATTTATCTACAAAAATATCCTAAATAAAATATTCATACCTATATAAATATCTTGGGTAGCTTGCTTGGCAAGTTTCGGGCAATTTGGGCAATTCGGGCGGGAAGAATCTAGAGAAATCTCCATAATTCATGTGGATTTGGACTAGTTTTGTTTGGCCCAATTAGGCCCATTTGGCTTGGGCCATTACAATATGCTTAGTAGGGCTGTCCATTTTTACTCGGTACCCGACGAACCAATTCGATCCAAACCCGATTGACTCGACAAAATCATGTGGAAATTGGGTTGGATCGATCCAACCCGACTTCAAGTGAGTCGGGTCTCGGGTGTGATTTACAAAACCACCACTTGTTGACGTGGCGCGCCCTCCTCCACAATCACCGATTCAACTTCGAGCCTCTCTCTCTCTCTCAAACTGAATCGCGATTCAATTCTCTAAACCTAGCCTCGACTCTGGCCTCCTCGCTCGTCCATCATCCCTTTTCTCAGCCCCTCTCGTTCTTGTCTTTTCTCCATCTACTCTCTCTCAACTCATTCTCTCAATCGTAGTCATTACGATTTCTTCTCTTTCTAGGCCCTTCTGTCTGAAACTCTAGGTAGCAGCTCGACCTCTCCGTCCTCGCTTCCTTCCTCGGGGTTTCGAATTGGGGTCAGTTTTGGGGTTTCAATTTGGTTTATTTTTTAATTTGGGGCTTTTGGGTTTGATTTTAAGTTTTCAAATTGGGTTAGAGTAAACAATTTGGGGGTTTAGGGTTTCGAATTGGGGTCAATTTTGGGGTTTCAATTTGGGGCTTTTGGGTTTGATTTACAGTTTTGAAATTGGGGTTATGGTTACCAATTTTAGGATTTCGAATGGGTCAATTTTGGGGGTTAAGGTTTTAAATTTTGGTCAATTTTTGGGGTTTAGGGTCTCAAATTATGTTTCAAATTGGGGGTTTCGATTAGGGTTTTGAATTTGTTATTCAATTCGTGGATTAGGGTTTGAATTTGTGAATTTAGGGTTTAATTGATTTGGGATGAAATTGTATTGGGGTCAATTTTTTAGTCTTATCGGATCTGTTGGGTTCAACCCGACTCACCCGACCGAGTCAAACCCAACTAACCGACCATGAAGTTGAGTCGAGTCTCAGGTACAACATAGTAGACCTGACATCACCCGAGTCGGGTCTACCCAACTTGACGAACACCCCTAATGCCTAGGGGTGGGCATTTTTTACCAAAAACTGAATCTGAACCGGTATCCAAACCGAACCGAAACTAAAAAACCAAGAATCGTGGGTACTGAATTAGATTAGGGTCTGAAAATTGAGAATCGAATCATTTCGGTTCGGTTTGGTTCTAGGAGTGAAAAAACGTCGGTTAACCCGTTCAAGAGGATTTATTTAGTGGTTTTTTTTATTTTGAGTTAATTTTTTTTACCTACAACTTGGTTTAATTGTGTATAATTTTTCTCACAAGTTAAGTAATATATAAATGTCACATTAATTTGCGTCTAATTTGATAGAACTGGAAAATTAGAACGGAGAACCGTACTTAATCTCACAATTAATCATTTGATCGGGTCTAATTGAGCTGAACCGAGAACTGACAAGAACTGAACCCAGAACCAGGCCCTTTCTAGAATATCGGGTTCGGTTTTGGATCTCTAAAACGAAGAATCGATTGCTTTGGTTCGGTTCGGTTCTAGCCGGTTCGGGGCGGTTCTAGGGCCGTGCCCAGCCCTTAGTATGACTGTTTACAAGTTTAATACCTCAACTTTAAAACTTTTTTTACTGATATCCCGATTATTTCTTTTATTACTCCTAAGTTAAGTTTCATTAAATCTAACATAATTTATTTTTTAAAGGTATAAATTACCTTTGTTGTATAATTCTTAAATGGTACAATTATTTGATAAAATATGAATTGTCATTTTACCTTCCTTGGATAACAATTTGAAGAGTATAATTGTTTTTCCAAATAAACAAAATGGGTTATTACACATCATTATACCCAGCTATCAGTCATTCTCACATTACTATTTTGAACTAAAAAACTCGATTTTGCACGCACACAACTATTGTTTTGTTATATTTAGCACTAACGAAGTTAAATCTAACAGAATTTTTAGATAAAAAGACCAAAATGCTCATAATAGTCTTGATTTGAAATTAGGATAGTTTGACCACTCCAAATAAAAAAAATTGATTTACTTTTATTTAATAAATAATTATTATAAAAAAATATTAATAATATATAGACAAAAAAATTTTATTCAAATTTGTTAAACTTCTGATTCAGTTCGATTTAATACACTATGTGCCCCAAACAGAAGAGTTATGCTATTCGAAAATTTCAATTTATTATTTAATAAATAGCCATTACAAAAAATAATAATATTATATATAAATAATATAAATAATTAAATAATAATAACATATAGATAAATATGTATTATTTTTTTAAATTAGAGATCTTTCGATTATTTTATCTGATATACTATGAGCCTGAAATAAAATTCATATGAATAAGTTATGTCATTTGAAAGTTTCAGTATATTATTTAATAATAATAAAGAAAATATTTTTAAATAATAATAATAATTATTATTATTATTATTAAATTGAAATTTTTGAATGACAACACTCTCATACAAGTCTCGTTTCAGATACATAGTATATCAAATCGAAAGGAATCGAAAAATAAATAACTTTGAATTTCATAATATTATTTTACTTAGTAATGTTTTTTGTAAAGATTATTCATTAGAAAAAATAATTTTTTAATTTAAACAGGCAAACAGAATATAAACCGATTAGACCATCTTGTTTTCAAATCAGATCTACTGAAGAAATTTGATATCGTTCACACCACCAATAACATCTCTACCAAACCACCGACGAACCTCTCCCAGACTCATCTTCCCTCGCAGATGAAATTGTAATAACCCCCTCCCCAACCTTACCATCGTCAGTAGAGAACACCTAAACCCCCATACTGAGGCCACAAGATTGGTTGAAAAATTTGGCAGACAACGCCGCACACCGCACACACAGGATGCTCGACAATCGCAGGACCCTCACAAAACCCTAACTGCAAGTTATGGGACCTCACAAAATGCTAACCGCAAGCTACGGGCCTTAAAAACAATTCTTAATTTCGAGTAAAATGTAATTATTAATTTTCTTACATATACACATATTTTATAAAACAAAAATTAAGATTCACAACCTCTTTTTATCATTAAACCTCTTACAAAAGTGTGACAGTAGGGTGGTGAATGGACGATTTAACAGAACATGAATTCAAACTGACAAAAGTTATTTTTCAAGTCTGACCTCTGTTTCCGTCTCTGCCATCACAAAGCAAAACCCTCCAAACAATTTCATAATTCGGTTTATTCGAACCTGTTTGCATTTTCAAGAGACGCTTCCACTTCAAATTGTGGCTTATTTTCATGGATTAGGAGCTTTTAGATAGTAGTGGTGAGTCTTTTTTTCTTTTTATATGGTGGGTTCAATTTCGCAGACTAGTGGTTTAGTTTAGGTTGGTTGCTGAGTTTTGAATTTTGAAGAATGGGGAGTGAACTAATGTGTGTTTGATTGTGTTATGGTCTGCGGCGCGGGATCGGGTTATGGGTCCTCTATAGGAAGAACGTGGTGCACTCGACGGGTCACGCGAGGTTTCCCGGAGCTTCCTGCTTCGCCCAATCGCTGCAAGAGGAATTCGTTAGTGAGAGAACTCTGATCTCGTGTGAAGCTTTTTACTAAATAATTCTCAATACTTTATTAATGGCATTGACAGGTATTTATAGCATGCCCACAACCTCCTACTAAGTTAGAGATCAACATGAACTCTGCTACCAAATCTAAGTCCAAACTAAAACCAAACCCAACTAGGATAACCCAAAGCTACTATAATATAATAAAATAAAGAGTCCTTATCCTTTTGTTGTTGCTCTCTTGTTCTTTCTCACGAATGCTTTCAGAAACGGGACGTGGACATCCGAATATCTTTTGGAACCCGGAACCGGAAGAGGATTCCTATCCGGAGTCGGGTTCATATCATTTCCCTCCCCTTCAAGAACGCGCATGACTGCAGGCGCGACATTAGGGAATTGCAGGGTGAGAGAGTCTGCCCATTCCCATATGGCATCAGCCGGTGAGTGGCCTTCCCAATGCACCAGGACTTGTGAACGGCCCTAAACCTTCCGAACCTCTAGAATGGCTATTGGTGAGGCTTTTTGTTCCTCTGCCGCTACTGGTGGGAGTAAAGATTGTTGTAATGAAGCATCGTCGGTGCATTTTTATAAATATGAAATGTGGAACACGGGATGTATCTTGGCTATATGTGGTAGGTCCAATTGATAAGCAACTGATCCAATCTTTTTGACAATCTAGAAGGGGCCATTAAAACGCGGAGCAAACTTCTTATCGCGACGTTCAGACAAACTCGTCTGCCTGTATTGCTATAGACGAACGAACACTCTGTCTCCCTTCGTAAATTGGACGTCCCTATGGCGGGAGTCATAGTGGAATTTCATGGCTTGGTGTGCACGAAGAAGCTTAGCACGGAGATCTTGAATCATCTTGTCTATAGACTCTAGCTCCTTGTCCACAGCTTCCGTCTTTGCCGATCCGGGAAAATAGTCACGCATCTGTGGTGGGGTGCGCCCGTAAACCACCTGAAAGGGGAAAACTTTTAAAGACGAGTGGTAACTCATGTTATAACAATACTCGGCCCATGCTAGCCAAGACATCTATTTGCGCGGTTTATCACATGTGAAGCATCGAAGGTACATTTGGATTGTTCTATTAACCACCTCTGTTTGTCCATCCGTCTGTGGGTGATATGCCGAGCTCATGTGAAGTTCTATGCCACTGAGTCGGAACAGCTCCGCCCAGAAGTTGCTTGTGAAAATAACATCGCGATCACTCACAATTGTCTCGGGAATGTCATGCAACTTGACAATGTTATCAAAGAAAACCCGAGCCACCGAAATTGCCGAATAAGGGTGAGACATTGGTAAAAAATGAGCGTATTTAGAGAACCGATCTATCACGACTAAAAGAACAGTTTTACCCATAGAGTTTTGCAATGCATCAATAAAGTCCATAGAGACATCAACCCAAACCTGTAAAGGGACCGGGAGCGGCTGCAAGAGACCGGCTTGTTGCAAGTGTTCGGTTTTATTTCTTTGGCACGTCATACACGCGACAACATATTCCCGTACAATGGCCTTGAGCCCGTACCAAAAAAAATTAGCGGCAATGCGATGCACATTTTTTTGATATCCTTCATGAGTTCGATCGTGTGTGGCAGAGAGTATCACTTGAACTAGGGGTGACGTAGCTGGGACAAACGCGCGTCCCTTGTACCAAACCAAACTGTCCCGAAATTCCCATTGTTTGGACAACTCCCCATTTGTAATTTTGACTTGTATTTCCAATAATTCTTGGGATTCGGTGTTCTCCTGGACCAACTGCAAAATTAAATCAGATTGCGGCATCGATAGTGCTCAACGAGACCCTATGTCCTCATCGCAGCGCGATAAGGCATCTACCATGATGTTTTCTCGGCCCGCCTTATATTGCACCCGGAAATTGAAACCGAGCAATTTACTTAACCACTTTTGTTGGGGAGATGTGGTAATACGTTGCTCGAGCAGGTACTTCAGGCTAAAGTGATCTGTACGAATCACAAAAACCTGACCCCATAAATAAGGGCGCCAATGTCGTACTGCCTTCGTCAACCCGATGAGTTCCTTCTCGTAGGCGGGAAGCTTGATGTGCCTATTGGCAAATGGTCGACTATAAAATGCTACCGGTTTCCCGCTCTGATGGAGGACGGCACCCAACCCCGCATCGGCTGCATTGCAGTCTATAATGAATGGCTGTGTGAAATCAGGGAGACCCAAGACGGGTGTTGTAGACATTGCTGTCTTAAGGGTCTCAAACGCTTTCTCGGCTTCTCTAGTCCATCTAAAAACATTTTTCTTTAACATTGATGTTAAAGAAGCAGCAATGATAGCATAATTGTGGACAAATTTTCTGTAGTAGCCGGTCAACCCCAAAAAACCCCGCAAACCTTTCGGAGTGGTCGATAACGGCCACTGTCTCATAGCTTGGACCTTATCGGCATCAGCTTCTACTCCATTTGCTGAGATTACGTGCCCGAGATAAACCACCTGCGACTCAGTAAACAAACACTTATTCCATTTTAAGAAAAATGAGTGACGTTGGAGAAGGGAAAATACCACCCGAAGGTGGTGTAAGTGCTCGCTCCACGACTGACTCTAGATCAAGATGTCGTCAAAGAGAACGAGCACAAACTTACGGAGATAAGGCTCGAAGACCCCGTTCATTAGTGCTTGGAAGGTGGACGAGGCGTTGGTGAGCCCGAATGGCATGACCAAGAACTCAAAATGGCCGTGGTGGGTTCGAAACGCCGTTTTCTCTATATCCGGTGGGTGCATTCGAACCTGGTGGTATCCCGAACGAAGGTCTAACTTGGAAAAAATTTTTGCACCGTGCAATTCTTCTAATAAATCGTCAATCACTGGGATCGGAAACTTGTCCTTGACTGTCTTCTCATTCAAGCCACGGAAATCAATGCAAAACCTCCATGATTTGTCCGCCTTTTGCACCAGTAAAACGGGGGACGAAAATGGAGAGTGACTCCGACGAATGATGCCCTGTTGCAACATCTCTTTACACTGTTTCTCGATCTCGTCCTTTTGCACGTGTGGGTAACGGTAGGGTCACACAACCACCGGACCTGCTCCGGGAATTAAATGGATTCGGTGATCATATGCCCTGGCCGGCGGCAACCCCACAGGCATGGCGAAAAGGTCTGGGAACTCAGCGAGCAATATCTGTATTTGTCCCGACTGCTCCGCCTCCTCATGGACAGCCGTGAGGACTGGGTAATGACCAGTTGATTGAACACCCTGTAAGTGAACATCATGACCCTGCCATTGAAATTTCATTTAAAACAACCCAAAATTCCACCTTATCTCCCCAATGTCTTGAGCCAACTGACACCTAACACGGCTTCAAACCCACATAAAGGCAATAAGAAGAAATCAAATTGGAAAAGTTGGGACCCCAACCTGAGCGGAACCTTCCGACATACTCCCGAGCTTCAAAGTCGCTCCCCGTTAGCCACTGTAACTCTCAAATTTGACCGGGATTCCATCAAAACTTGGAGTGTCCTTGCAATTGCTTCGTCAATGAAGCTATGAGTAGATCTGGAGTCGACCAAAATAACAAGATGATGGTTGCGAACTCGACCCTTGACCTTCATGGTCTCTGTGGTGGCTATTCCTGAGATTGTCCCCGTCATCGTCTCCGTCCGCCTCATCGTCATCTTCTATCTCTAGCGCCTCGAGCCAGAAAAGCTTTTTACAGCGGTGTCCGACCTCGTACTTTTCATCACAATTAAAGCATAAGACTTTTGTCATGCGCTCATTCCTCTCTGCCCGTGAAATCCGCCTGACGAAGGGTGTCCTCGCCGGATCCCCTTGATTTCCTCTCCGATTTCCAAAATTATCATCACGGTCGCGACTATGGCGTCGCTCATATAGGAGAGCTAAGCCCATGGCCGCCATTAGATTGGATGGTTGTTGGACCTCGACATCTTCCCCAATCTGCTCCTTTAGTCCACTGATAAATAAATCGACTTCCTGTTCCGCTGTCAAGGAGGGCACCTGAGCAGAGAGCTTCTCAAACTGTTTTTGATATTGCTTAGCTGTCCCGACCTGCCTTAATTTTGACAGCGCCCCCAACCTGTTCCCTCGTATTTGCGTCCCGAATCGCGTTTTGCAAAAGTGTTTGAACACCCCCATGGAATTTGGGGATGCTCTTTCCGCAATTTCATGTAACAGAGTTGGGCGTCCGCTTCCAGATGAAACGCTGTGAAGGAAACCTTCTCGTCCTCGACAACCCGTTGGTGAAGAAAGTAGCTCTCGCAACGATTTAGCCAAACTATTGGGTCCTCGCTTCTGTCAAACCTGGGAAAATCCATCCGCGCATATCGGGGAGCCCCCTGATTTTCGCTACCCATTAGTACCTCTAGTCTGTTTGGACTTACCTGTTCCGGTGCACGGTTGCTGTCTCCCTGGCTGACCTCCGTTTGGCCTCTACCTATTGATTTTGTGAGTTGTTGCATCTGGGTGGCCAAACCATTCAATTTTGCGTCCGTCGTCTGCTTGTTTGCCAAGTACACCCTCATGAACCCAGTAAACTGAGCTGCAATATCGTCTCCCATAACCCTAGCCTCTGATACCAAGTTGTTATGGTCCGCGGCGCGGGATCGGGTTATGGGTCCTCTATAGGAAGAACGTGGTGCGCTCGACGGGTCACGCGAGGTTTCCCAAAGCTTCCTACTTCGTCCAATCGCTGCAGGAGGAATTCATTAGTGAGAGAACTCTGATCTCGTGTGAAGCTTTTTGCTAAATAATTCTCAATACTTTATTAATGGTATTGACAGGTATTTATAGCCTGCCCACAACCTCCTACTAAATTAGAGATCAACATGAACTCTTCTACCAAATCTAAGTCCAAACTAAAACCAAACCCAACTAGGATAACCCAAAGCTACTATAATATATTAAAATAAAGAGTCCTTATCCTTTTGCTGTTGCTCTCTTGTTCTTTTTCACGAATGATTTCGAAAATGGGATGTGGACATTCGAATATCTTCTGGAACCCGAAACCGGAAGAGGATTCCTGTCCGGAGTCGGGTTCATATCAGATTGCCATCCTTGGACAAATTCATCAATTTTTATTCGTTTTGCTTGATTAGAGCAAAATTCTACTTCTTTATGATGGTAGTTGATGTTGATTGAATACAATGGGCTGTTAAGCCTCTCTGCAGCACCAATGACTCACTTCAAAACTCTTCCTTTATTTGATATTGGATTGTTTGTGGGAATTTAATGACATAATCAGGAATGAATTGTATGATTTTGGCCTCTTAACAAGGTGGGCTCATCTCCTCAGGCCCTAGTCTATTCCAAATCAGAATGTACATAATCGGTTTGTTCCTCGGAGTCAAACGAGCTCGACATTCCTTTGGCAGTCATGTTCCAAAAATTTGAAAGGCAAATTTAAAACAATTCGCTCTCGTTCTCAAAGGCGCAGAAGATGGAGATCCTCGAAACCTCACGTTTCAAAAGATCCCATCAATTTTCAGGCTTGTGCCTCTAGAACTTGGGATGTATGCAAATTCTTGGGTATCACTTGCTACATACCCGAATCTCAAATGATCAATCTTCTCGAAGACATGGAAGCCAAAAACAGGGCTTCTTAAGGCTTGATTACGTGTTTTACTGAGTTTCATCGATAAATTTATTTCCTTTTCATTGAGCAAAAAAATACTACCAAAGGTTGTGGGTGACGTGGCAGAGACCTCATGTAATATGCGTGAGGCCGCTGGTTCCAATCCCCACACCGATTGTATTGCAGATAATAAAAATGTACATTATACTGGTGATTACACAACATTCCAATAAAATATAGTCCTTGATCTAACCTTATTATATACATGTTGGTTGATTTTTGAACTTAATATGTTATGAACTTTATGCTGATCTAATGTTTGCCTAGAGAACATGTTTCCTATCACTTCATTAGTATTGAAGATTCTATACAGATAGGTATCACCCTTCACTGAAATTCCTGAAGTTACTAAAGAATTGTGAATCTCTTACGACATAGAAAGACTATAAAATTTGTCATCATTAGGGATGGGAAGAGAAGCAAGACGCATGGTTTTAGGGTATTCTGCTGTTTGTAGTCATGATATCTTATTGAAGGTGTATGAGGCTCCCCAACTTTGTGGGGTCGAGGGGGAGTAATTATAAGACAGAACTTTACCCTACTGTTGAGGCTTACCTTCCATAATCACATTGTATTTGTTTTATAGTGATCTCTGGATGTCAATAGTAACCATTATCTGGGTTCCATAATAAACTGCTTATACCTGCAACATTGACAACTCATTTTTACTGTTATGCCATTGAACATGTGATTCTAAGCAGAAACAAGAGATTATCATGTATTTTTGTTTCTTTGCCCTGTCGTTGGGATCAAAGCAGATGAGGAGAACCTCCATTGTCACAAGGGCAATTATCAAAGGACTAAGAAAGAGGATGGAGAAACCTACGAACGTAAACGAGCTTCATTTTGACAGTGCTCGGTTCAGGCTCGAAATGAAATATACAAAATTTGAGTTCGAGCTCAGCTCGATTTAGTTTACTTATATTTTAATACAAATATTCACTAAAGATTAAATAAATAATAAATGAGTCAATCTTAGATTGATTGGGTTTGTCTAATTTTATTTGAAATTAAAAATAAGTAGGATTATATTCTTACCGACATTTAAATTCAAGGGATAATTCCATTTAACATTTTTAACATGTGAAATGACTAAAATACCCTTCAGAGTAAATAATTTGTTTTTGAATTGAATGAAATGACGCAAATACCCTTCACTATTCATTTAATTTTCAAAAAAATGCCACACAAACGTACACACACTCTCTCTCTCAACTCCAACCAATATGATATTTGTCTCTCATATTATATATTTTTTCTTCGCAAAAATTGATCAGAAACTCAGTCTTGGAACCCAACACTGTGTTTGCGTTGTTCATGTGCAATGCACGGAGACGGAGCATGAAGCGCTGCTTGCTTTTAAAGCAGGCCTAACAGATCCTTCTGGCAGGCTTTCTTCTTGGGATGATCATCATGACTGCTGTCAATGGGCTGGGGTTCACTGTGACGACATATCAGGCCATGTTATGAAGTTCGATCTCCACAACCCTTTTCAGTTCAACGATTCTGATCCCTTGATCACTCCTGAGGAGGGCATTGCATATAGAAAATCACATTAGGGTGGTGAGATCAACTCTTTTTTGCTCCAGCTGAAGCATTTGAGATATCTAGACCTTAGCTTGAATGACTTCAGAATCAGTATACCAAATTTCTTTGGCCAGCTCGAGAATCTGAAGCATCTTGATCTCTCTGATTCATCCTTTTCCGGGAATGTTCCTCCTTCTCTTGGACAGTTAAACAAGTTGCAGCATCTTGATCTGTCTGCAAATTTTGAGTTGGCGTTAGAGAATCTGCATTGGCTCTCGGGACTCTATTCGTTGGAGTATGTTAGTTTGGGATATTTGGATCTGACATCCGTTGGGAAAGATTCACTGCGAGAGCTTAACATGCTCCCGTCTCTGATGGAGTTGCATTTATATTACTGCTCACTCCAAGGTGAGACCCTTCCCCTCGCTCTTCCTTCCATCAATCTCACAAGCCTCACCTTGCTTGATCTCAACCATAATTCTTTCATGAGAACAGTCCCTCACCAGTTTGCAAACTTGGTAAATCTTGAATACCTGGATTTTTCAGAAAACAATCACCTTGATGGTCAGATACCAGGGGGAATTTGCAAACTCAAGCACTTAAATCTCTTCAGAAACAAGTTTAGTGGAGAAATTACATAGTTTTTGAGGTTGTGCCCAAACAGTAGCTTATGGTCACTTCAGCTTGGCTTCAATGAGCTTCTAGGAGAGTTAGGATTGCTCAAGAACCTGCAGTTCCTTGATCTCTCTTCAAACTTGTTTTGGGGTTCGATTCCTAAATCAATTGGTAACTTGTCATTGTTGAAAAAATTGCATCTCAATTTCAACCACATGAAAGGGTCTATTCCTGATAGCTTAGGAAAGTTCTCTGAACTAAAAGTTGCCCATCTGGTGGCAAATTATTGGGATGATAGCCAATTTGGTGTGTCTCTGGAAGCAAATTCACGGGAAGGTGTTATCACAGAAACCCATCTTATGAATCTCACCAAATTGGAGTACCTATACCTTGGTAGGACAGCTCAAGTGCCCAAGTCCCACCCCTTGCCCTCCTTGGTCTTCAACGTTTCCTACAAATGTATTCCTCCTTTCAGGCTCAAGACTATCTATCTCAACGATTGTCTAGTAGGTCCTTTGTTTCCTGAATGGCAGTTCAGACTTGTCTAACCGATGTCACTATAACAAATGCTGGAATCTCAGACATCATACCTGAAGAATGGTTTTCTAACTTGGCTTCTCAACTCCAACATTTGGACCTATCTCACAATCAGATCAAGGACAAGCTACCACACAAGTTGCACCTTCCAAATGTAGAATTCACTGTTGATTTGAGTGATAACCTCATAGAGGGTCCTTTCCAGCAACTTCTTTTCGGGTCCTATTCCTCAAGATATTGGAGATCAGTTGCCATGGTTGAGATACTTGGAAATTTCTGACAATGGTTTCAACGGCTCAATTCCATTGTCTATGTGCAAGTTATTGGACTTGGAAGTTCTTTCCCTTAGGAGCAATCAGTTTTTCGTACAGCTCCCTGATTGTTTGAGTGGTATGCAATCTTTATGGATTATTGATATATCAAATAATAATTTGTCGGGCAGCATCCCCGCTTCCTATGGATCCTTGCATTCCCTCACTATATTGGCATTGAGTGACAACAATCTTCAAGGGGAAATTCCTTCTTCCTTGAAGAATTGTGAGGACCTAAAGACCATTGATCTCGGAGGAAACAGGTTGTCAGTCAGGAAACATACCCTTATGGATAGGAGAATAGGTACTACAACTTTACATTTTACGACTTCGATCCAACTTGCTTCAAGGGTACATCCCCAATCAGTTATGCAGACTCCCCAACCTTCACTTACTAGATCTCTCTCATAACAGCTTGTTAGGAGCTGTTCCCAATTGCCTGAGTAACTTGAGTGCCTTGGTTTATGAGAATAGCAGCTTTAACACTTCTGAAAATGCCAATGGAGAATTGCACATGATGGTAGTGTCTAAGGGAACAAATCTAGATTACAGCACGCCTATCGTGTATGTCAGCATCGACCTTTTACAAAATTTTCTGACGGGGGAAATTCCTGAGGAAATCACAAGGCTTTCTAGTTTGTCCATCTTGAACCTATCCAGAAACCATTTACATGGGAAGATGAAGATCCCAGACATGATTGGAAACATGAGAATGCTGGAAACATTTGATCTGTTGCACAACAATCTCTCAAGGACAATCCCTCAAAGTTTATCTTCTCTGACATTTTTGTCTCACTTGAACTTGTCTTTCAACAACTTGGTGGGAAGAATCCCATCTGGATATCAGCTCCAAACTCTCAACGAATCTTCCATTTACAAGGGCAACCCTTCCTTGTGCGGGGTTCCTCTTCAAACCAAGTGTCCCGGAGATGAGGCACCTACTCTTACTCTTGCAGAGGACAAAAATGATTATGAAGTTGTATGGTTTAGTGCGGGCATTGGATTTGGGTTTGTGGCAGGCTTTTGTGTTGCATGTGGAATTTTTCTGAGTAAGATTCTCTGGGGGCGTTCTTATATTTGTTACCTTGATCGCATGACAGATAGAATCGCTCTTTCCCTTGCATCAAAGTTTCTCGATTAAATGAGAGACAAGAATTCATGTCAGTATGCAAACTATGTTCTTTGTTTTTCTAGTTGACTCCTGCACATAGTATAAAAGAAATATCCTTCAATTTCTCATGTCGACTGAATATTTTGGATGCAGAGCCATGCTTGGTAGCTGGTTATGAAGTCAGCTGTCGATATTATGTGGGGGAATTGGAAGGAGAAATTAAATCCAAGAATTCATGGTTGCAGGTCTTTGAGCTGCTTCTGTTTGGTGTATGGATTTTGATGAGCTTTCTCTATAATCCTAATTTAAGGTCCTTTGAACTTATAATTATGCTTTTTATGGATATATTTATATACAGTTGACTTGAACTGTTATTATGAGATTAAAATTTAACCACTTAGCCAACTAAAGTGTGGTAATTATAAATGTGTTTTATCATCTAAGGGAGGCAGAAGTATTCATCTTTTTTCTGTTGAAACTATGTTGCTCAAACTTGATTTGGCCGTGTTTGGAATTTGTGTTCTTTTTGTAAATCCCAGTGTTCATCAAGTTGTTGAGCACATTTGTATCCTCATTAGCTTTTTTTACGGCTAGGGAATATAAGCATTCGATGATGACTGGAAAATCCTTACAAGTTTCTTTGAATCCTGTAAAAAACGGAAAAAAAATTACGGTTTTAATTGATTCGGGAATTATGAAGAGTAAGAAACAGCAAATAGAGTAGTTACTTTTAGTTGTCTAATTTTGGTAACTACAGCAGTGTAACTCCACCAGGGCATGTATAGAGCATTGTTGCAGTTTTCAAGAACTGGTTCTGTTATGTATTATTGCACTAAACTGTGCTTCATCGGAGTGCAATGGAATAGAAACAATGTATTAATTATTACGCGATAGAATGATTACTTGGTCTGGATATGTGCAGCATTGGTCAGGTTTTTGGTCTCTAGCTATTCTAGAGTAAGAATATTGTCTGGTTGAAGAAAACTTTGTTCTATTTTTCAGTAGCTTTTATTGCGGTTGACTGAACTTGATGCTGGGTATTGCTGAACTTGTTGTATTTCCTGGATTGTTGTGGTGCCCTTTAATTGAAGAATGGTTGCGGATTTAAATGGAGTTTTATGAAAGTAGAAGTTTCCTTATTCGTTCATATCATGGTATGATAGGAGGGTAGTATAATTATCTATTTTAGATCCATTTTGTTTGAGGCGTTTGCTTAGAAACTAAGATTTGGGATTAAGTTATGAGAGTAGTAGACATGAATGATTATGATACTACCTATCGTATTGTGGTATGTTTTTGCTTATTTGAAACAAAATGTTTTCATGAAAAATGCTTTCAAAACTATTATTTTGTTGTCATTCATAGATTCTCATGGCTAAAGAAGAAAAATAGAGAGAGGAGGAAAATAAAAGAAATGCAATG
Source organism: Geranium rotundifolium (assembly GCA_963920655.1). NCBI lineage: Eukaryota > Viridiplantae > Streptophyta > Magnoliopsida > Geraniales > Geraniaceae > Geranium > Geranium rotundifolium. The sequence continues at coordinate 12,621,408 of OY987323.1, forward strand.
CAATGAAAAGGAGAAGTGAAAGCCCCGAAGCAAAAAGAAAAGGTTGAGCAACGAAAAAAATTTGTCTTGAAAAGTTTTGGATCAATTTTGTTTAAGTGCAAAACGGGAAGGATTGAGCGAGGAAAGTGAGATTTTGGGAAACCAAATAAAGGGAGAGCATTATACTGTGGGAAGAAGCAATCTAGTTGTGATTATATGGTTGGCCGCTTTTATTCATCTCTTTCTCGCCCTTTCAAGCCTAACATTACAATACCAATGAATATTTTCAAATGAATTCACTCGAGAAACTAGGTTTCCTACGATTAGTGAAGGCAATGCTCACCCCAATAATATATAACTCTAAATTCTAAGTGAAATGTAATTGATATTAGTCGAGAACTTGCATTGATAAAAGGAAAAATGACACTTTTATTCACTTAAATACACTTTGACACTTTCATACCCTATCTTTTTTTTTCCTTTTTATCAGTACTCTAAATTCTATTTTGGGACAATTTACCTTTGGAATTTCAAAATATCAAAATTACCCCTGAATTGAACCAAAATTAAATCTGGTCTAATATAGAGAACCAATCCAATTTTTAAAGAGTGTAAAAAGACGAAATTACCATCAACTATTCATCAAATTTTCAGTGAATGCCACCGTTTTCATATCTAGGGTTCATCAAAGGGGCGGCGGCTGCTTCTTGGCCGGAGGAGGAAGTGTATGCTTCTTGGTCGGAGGAGGCAGCGGCTGTGAATGGAGAGCTGAGTTTAAGAAAAAAACAAGTGAGGTAATTCGATGTTCATTGACACTCCCTTTCTCAGTCCCAATTGCCTCACCAAATCCTCGCAGAACCCAATTGGTGTGGGGATGTATGATTCTGGTCGGGACGATGGATATGGAGATGAAGGGTTGGCGGAGGGGACGTCGGACAATACATGAAGAAGATGATGTACAGTGAGGAGAGAGGGGGCATAATTGTAATTTAATAATTTATTTTTCAGTTTTTAGTTTGTTATTTGAAAAGATTAATATACCCTTAAACTGTGAGATAACTTTGGCATTCAATGGAGGGTAAAAAAGTAATTTCATATTAATTAAGTTATGGTTGGATCTAGTTGAACTTGAATCGGCTCAATTCCAAGGGTAAATTCGGTATTTTTGGTATTTTAGGGGTAAGTTGTCCCAAAATGAAATTCAGGGTACTGAAAAAAGAAAAAGAAAAAGTAGGGTATGAAAGTGTCAAAAGTGTATATTTAGGTGCACAAAAGTGTCATTTTCCCTTGATAAAATTAAGACTTGAGCTAAGAAGAACAATTTCAATTCGTAAACTTTAATGTTTACATGAGTTCTCGGTTTATATGCCTTTTTAACACGCTTGATCATTATTTGTGCATGGTAGTTTTGAGTTTGTCCTGTAATCGCAATGTTTGATGGGAATTGGTTGTAGTGCATGACTGTAGAATATTCTATCAATTTTTATAAATGAGTTTTTCGTTTTCTTTTGTAAAAATCGAGTTTTTTTTCTTGCATTTGCAAGTCATTTTGAGATTTTGTACAACTAGACTCGAGTTAGTTTAGATTAAGACATTTGTATTGCACGCACATATCAGATTTGTGGTTATTTCATTTTGATAATCTCTCAGAAGGGCTTGAACTCCTCCTACGAGTTACTTACATTGGCCTTAAATTTAGGCCTATCTGCATTTAATTATGTAGAAGATTTGGTTTTCTTTTTGTTTTCCCGGGATAAGAAAGTTTGAAGTGTAGGGTGATGTGAAAGTATTATTCGTCTCCTTTTGAGTAAAACTCGGCACTTAATCTTGATTTTGTTCTGATTCTAGTAGCTTATAGTCCTATTTATGTCATAATTCATTCACGAGCAAAATTAACCCAAAAATCGCTTAAAGAACTTTTAGAGTACGACAAATCTTGCAAAGATCATATATTCTTCTTCCACACGTATATGAGGCACACTCCAGTACGAACGCTCAAACGTCAAAATCGTCCGAACGGGTGGAATGTTGGGGCATATAAGTGTAATTTCAACATTCCACCCCGAAGTCAGACGTTCCACTTGTATGCCCCAACATTCCACTTTCGCCCAAGCATTCTACTTGTGTGCCTAAACATTCTACCCGTTCGGACGATTCGGACATTTGTGCGGTTCGCGCCTGAATGTGATTATATATACAGGAGAAATCGGTTACAAATCAAATGGGGGTGTCCAAACGTCCGTCCTGCACATCCAACCCTCCACATTTTCGCGTGGCATGATCTAGTGACACGTGACAAGGACGTTGCACTTTACCAACTTAACGTGCACAGACGAAGTTGTCAGAGTAGAAGCGTCTTTTCGCCAGTTAACCTAACCGATTGGTATATTATATTCGCGACTCAATGTGTGTATGGACTAGGGCATGAAAATATGTCTCAATGTGAAGATGCTCAATCTACACACAATTCTCTGGCAAGCGATGTCGTTCTTGCCAACTACGTTGAAAGTAAGATGTGCAAGGCTGCTAGAGAATATTAAGAATAAAAGCCAGGATCGCGTGAGGAAGATGAAAATGTTAGTGCATAGCACAAAATTTCGGACATAGTGATATCAACTTCTACATAATACCATATAATGTGCTACACAATAAAGTACAATATTCTACGACAAATTGCTTGACTAAATTAATATCAAATATCTTCCACATTATACACACTAACATAATAGATTTTACACAGTAATATAGAACATTCTACAAAATAATACAGGATTCTATACGGTGACATACTATGTACACAAAAATGATGTTCTACAAATCAACACCAACCATTCTACGATATTAGACTTAACTATAGTTGATTATATTTTTTTTGTGACGGGTGTATTGAAAATTTTAAATCTCATTTAACTACAGTCAATTAATAATTTTGCAGTAATACTCTTGATTATTATTAAAAATTTTAAACTCGGGTCATTAATTTGACCTTTTCTTCCCCTCTCTCTCTAACAAGAATATGGCTTAACAAAATGTCTAGAATGTATTATTTGGATCATTCATTAACCAATTGTGAGGAGGCATCAATTATAATTTATAATATTGTCCTTCTCAATAAATGTATGATGATCCTCTGACCGTTGCTCAATTATGAGGTTGCATTACGTCGTTATGTTAATAATTGTTCATGGTTGTCTTCACTTTGATTTTTCTATTCTCTATTTGAACTAGAAAACAATCAACTCAAAAGTGGCATGTACCACCATATCTATTTTGTGAAGGTCTTTCTTTCATACGTGTACATACATCGATCTATAATTAATTATTAAGTTAAACTAAATGTATTTTATAGTTTTATTTTTATGTGTGATGCTGCTTGAATTTCATACTCTGACACTTTATTATTTCATGTCTTATATACATTAGTTTTCTTCAACGCTCTCCCACTTTATTATTTCATGTCTTATATAAATTAGTTTTTTTCATAACACATAATTTATAAATAAATGCTAGTGTTCAAGAGAACACCAATTTATATTATTCAAATAGGTCAAATCATTAATGCAGTCTTCAAATTATAATTCATATTTTAATCAAACGTTTTATAACATATCATTTTTTCTTCTTTGGTATTTTGGTTGAGCAATCTCAATTAGCCCACTGTTTAATAATTTTCCACCCTGATTAAGTTATAACGTTTTCTTTGAAAATATTTTTCTGTAGTTAAGTTTTTAATCAAGCTCTATAACTATAACTATGTTCTTTACATCGTATCTATAATTTATACTAATTGATGTTTTACTAAGTATTTTGTTGTCAATTAGTAAGATATGTGTGTAATTCTAAAACATAGCTAATAATTATTAAACATGATATTCACGCACATTTACAGCTTAACATGTTAAAGTGTTTTTAACATTTTAGATAGATGTTTGAGATGGTGATAAAATATATTTATATAAAATATTACTATAGTGACCACTTTTAAAAAAAGAAGAAGCTAAATAAAGAACACCACCGGTCGTGACGTTTCACTGGCTAAGTGATTGACGGAGAAGAGAAATATTGAGAAAGTAGCACGAGGGAAGTGATATGTATTCGAAAATTTCGAAACTTATAAATAAGGATATTTTAATCTATTTATAATAAATTAAAAGTAAAATAAATAGAAAGTTAATGGAATTGGCAGAAATGAAAATGAAAAATTGCATTTTTGTAAAGAAATGTTTTTGTTCAGCGACTTATTTAAAAATGAACTGTAATTCAGTATACTTTATTTAGCATGGTCTACCGATTGAATTATGTTTAATATATTTCCTATATAGTTTTTGAGAGTGAACAGTTTACTTAAAACAAACAGTTGTAGTCAGTGTAATGGTTAAAATTCATGCACAAATCTTAGTTTTTGTTGTATCCGACAAGTCAACATGTGTACGTTTCCTTGTAAAAATCAAACCTTTCTTTTTCTGTAAATATTCAATTATTTCAAAATGTTCTCTTATGTTTGTCTTTAACTTCTCTTCCTGTAATCTTTCTCTCTCTCTGTTTTCTCTGTTTTTTTCTTTCTCCGATTCTTCTTCTTCTTTCAGTCTCAAATGGGAGGAGAGGATTCGAGTTCGGATCCCAAAGCGCCATTGCTGGTTCTCGCCGACCGCCGGAACTCTGTCAACTCGCTGAGGAGCGACTTCGTCTCCAGGTTGCCCGATAAGGTCCTCTCCGGCATCGACGCCGAGTCTCCCTTTGACATCGATTTATCTCGCACCAGAGGCCTAAGCGAAGGTGATTTCGCCTTTTCTGTTTGGTTCCCGGGAAAGCGGGATTAATTTGTTTTTGGTTTTTGAACAGGGGAAAAAGAGTACTACGAGAAGCAGCTGGCCACCTTGCAATCGTTTGATGAGGTCGATTCCGTGGTAGCCTCGGATGCAATTGACGAGGACGATCTTCAGGAGCAGCTGCAAGCCGAGAGAGCTATGAAAATCTCCAACTATGCAAATGTTTTGCTTCTTGCAATCAAGGTATTGGATGAAAACTAGAGTGATTGGATTTTTAGAAATGGAAATTGAAATTAAATTGCAAAATGGGCAGATATATGCTACGGTGAAGAGTGGATCTATCGCGATTGCGGCGTCGACTTTGGATTCATTGCTTGATCTGATGGCCGGTGGCATTCTGTGGTTCACTCACTTGTCGATGAAGAACATAAACATCTATAAGTACCCTATTGGGAAGCTCAGGGTTCAGCCTGTGGGGATCATTATCTTTGCTGCTGTCATGGCTACACTTGGTACCTCCTTTTTGCTTCTTCATTCATTCTTACATTAATGACAACAGTTTCAAATGTAATCATCCATGTTACAGGCTTTCAGGTGTTGATTCAGGCGGTGGAAGAACTGATTAAGGATGAACCTTCTGCAAAATTGACGGACGATCAGCTAGTGTGGCTGTACACGATCATGATATTTGCGACCGTCACAAAACTCGCCCTCTGGTTTTACTGCAAGAGTTCAGGAAACAAGATCGTGCGCGCCTACGCCAAGGTACTTACTGCCCATTTGAGTGAATTAAATTAAGTGTGTCACACTTTGTTGTAGTATGTAACTTGCTCAAGTGTATGTATATATGGTCAGGATCATTACTTTGATGTAGTGACAAATATAGTAGGATTAGTGGCAGCTGTGCTTGGTGATCAAATCATGTGGTGGATTGATCCAGTTGGGGCCATTGCACTTGCTCTATACACAATCACAAATTGGTCTGCAACTGTTATTGAAAACGCAGGTAACTTCTTAAATTTAAGACTTCTTTTGCAGATACTTTCAATTTAAGAAATATGAAAAAACTACAAACAAAAAAGTGTTATATACCATCAAACTTTTACAAGAGGGTGTCCAGTAATTTGTTTATGTGCACTTTGCATTTTTGTGCAAAATGACGTATGTTTACAAAAATGATGAAATTGCCTTTGAAATAAAAAATTAAAATTTTAATAAAATAATTTAACAAAAATTAAATTACAAATTTAACATGAAAACTTTTAAAAATATTTATTTTTATTTTCTAAAAAAACATTTTTAATTTTGAGGATAACTTTGTCACTTTTGTACAAGTTCAATCAGGGTCAGCCTGAGGCAACCGATTTAGGCCCTCGGTAGTATATAAGACCCTTACTACCACCCGTTGCAGTAGCAGAGAAAATGAGTTAACATAGACAACGAAAAGAACTTCTTGAATATGTTTGAGTCTCTCTATGACCAATTTGCATTTTAATATTAACTATTCGTTTTACTTTAATCTGCATGTAATTTTGATAGTTTAATATTTTTGAAAAACAATAGAAATAGTGTATATATTAAAAAGATTCTCGTTTAAAATCACGCTTCATACCATTGATGTGTTGTGGTCGACCTTAGTTCACACACTTTGCACAAAAATGAAAAATTCACACCACCCATGTTGGGAGAAAAACGAATCTAATAGAATAATTAGATGCAGCGGAATTAAATAATTCTCCCCACCTGTGCAAATCTCGTAGGAATCTATCAAGCAGAGCGAATCAAGCAAGCTAATAAAATATAGCAAACAAGAACACAATAGGCACGCACAATTTTAGCGTGGAAAACCTCCTTAAGGCGAGAGAGGAAAAACCACGGGACCCTCGAGGCCGCTTAATCTCCACTATCAATATAATGGGTACAACGAGTTCTCTCTAAATACAATTAGAGAATCACAATATCTCAAGATTAACCAATCTTGGCTCAAACCACAATTACAAGAAAGAGTAGAGAAACTTTACCGAATCGATGGTGCACGATCAGAAAATCGTATCAAATCACTTGGACCTCCAAACGAAAATTCCAACGGTCAGAACGTAGTACCACGTCTTCCGAACACCCTGTCCAAAAATCAGCACGATCCAACGGTGGATCAACCTCCGATCGGACTCGAGAACCTTGCTGGTCGGCCCATAAAGTAGCAGAAAATTCTGCACGAATTTCACTCTATTTCTCTCTTGAATTGGTCTTATTTCCTTCTCTCTATTGCCTCCTATTTATAGGCAAGCAATTAGGGTTTCCTTTTCCATGTAGTATACTAACTACATGGGTTTTGGGCCTCCACTTATTTAATATAGGTCCAACAAATCTCCCCCTTATTCAACTAAGTGGAGGGCATCGCCATCCCGGCGATCTTACGACAAACATCAAGCTTCTCCCTTGGTAAGGCCTTCGTGAACATATCGGAACCATTATCATCTGTGTGGATTTTCTCAATCTCAAACAACTTGTCTTCAAGTGCATCTCTAAGCCAATGGTATCTCACGTCAATATGTTTCGACTTTACATGAAACGTGGAATTCTTACTCAAGTGAATCGCGCTTTGGTTATCACAGTAAACCACATAGCGCTGCTGCTTGAAACCGAGCTCCCCTATGAATCTCTTCATCCACAACAACTCTTTACATGCTTCAGTTGTTGCGATATATTCAGCTTCTGTAGAAGAAAGTGCAACACACTTTTGTAGCCTTGACTGCCAAGAAACTGCTCCACCTGCAAATGTCATTAAATAGCCTGAAGTGGATTTTCTGCTATCAACATCTCCTGCCATATCTGAATCAGAGTAGCTAACCAACATTGGTTCTCCACTTCCAAAAGTAAGTCTGTAATTAGAGGTACCTCGGAGATATCTCATAATCCATTTGACTGCATCCCAATGCTCTCTACCCGGATTTGACAGAAAACGGCTCACAACACCAACTGCATGAGCTATGTCAGGCCTTGTACACACCATTGCGTACATCAAACTTCTTACTGTTGAGGCATACGGAACTCTATCCATGTCGTCCATCTCCTTCTCCGTAGAAGGGCTCTGTCGTGTGCTTAGCTTAAAGTGAGTAGCAAGAGGAGAGCTCACCACTTTAGCCTTGTCCATATTGAACCTTTGCAACACCTTTTCAATATATCGCTCTTGTGACATATGCAACTTCTTCGCAACTCTATCGCGAGTAATTCGGATGCCAAGAATAGTCTTCGCAGGACCCAAGTCCTTCATTGAAAAAACTTGACTCAACTGTTTCTTCAATCTCTCAACTCTGGAGACATTCTTGCCAACAATCAGCATATCATCAACATATAGCAATAGTATGATAAAATCATCATTAGAGAATTTCTGCACAAAAACACAATGGTCAGATTTCGTCTTTTGGTAGCCTTGCTCACCCATGACTGACTCAAACTTCTTGTACCACTGCCTTGGTGCTTGCTTCAAACCATACAAGCTTTTCTGAAGCTTGCACACATAGTCATCTTTTCCCTTTACTTTGAAACCCTCTGGTTGCTCCATATAAATCTCCTTATCTAAGTCACCATGGAGAAATGCAGTCTTCACATTCATCTGCTCAACCTCCAAATCAAGACTAGCTGTTAAACCAAGAACCACCCGAATGGATGACATCTTAACAACAGGAGAAAATATTTCATCAAAGTCAATACCTTTCCTCTGGCTGAAACCCTTGACAACCAATCTAGCTTTGTATCGGGGACGTGAAGTATTTTTTTCTTGCTTCACTATGTAAACCCACTTGTTCTTCAAAGATCTTTTGCCTTTCGGCAACTTCACCAACTCATAAGTATGATTCTCATGCAATGATTTCATCTCATCTTGCATGGCTTCAATCCACTCCTTCTTGTTCTCATCTTCAAGGGCTTCACTGTAACTTTCGGGTTCTCCCCCGTCAGATACTAACACATACTCATCAGCTGAGTACCTTGTAGACGGTTGTCGATCTCTAGAAGATCTCCTGAGTGGAACAACTGGTGGAACATCTGGTACTGGCAATTGCTCATGGACTTCATTATCCATCTCTACCTCTGTATGAGTATCAACATCACCTGCACCCTGTTGGTCATCACGAACTTCATCTTCAACTTGACTTGGCACAACTGTAGAAGGAACTATATCAAAATCAATCAAGTCAGTTATAAATTGCGGAGCACTTTCTTCAAACTTCGCAATATCTTTGATGTCATGATTCTCCATAAATACCACATCGCGGACTCTGATAATTTTCTTCTGCACCGGATCATAAAATCTGTACCCAAACTTATCCTCGCCATAACCGATGAATATGCATGGTCTAGTCTTCATATCAAGCTTAGATCTTTCATCCTTTGGAATATGCACAAATGCCTTGCATCCAAATACCTTTAAGTGATTGTAGGAGACATCTTTACCTGTCCAAACTCCATTTGGAACATCAAACTCAACAGGCACACACGGTGTGAGATTCAACACATGAACCACTGTATTCAAAGCCTCACCCCAAAAGCATCTTGGTAACCCTGCTTGTGAAAGTAAACATCTCGTCCTTTCAATAAGCGTTCTATTCATCCTCTCAGCTAACCCATTTAGCTGAGGCGTCTTTGGAGGCGTCCTTTGATGTCGAATGCCTTGATCCTTGCAATAATCATCAAAAGAACCACAATACTCACCTCCATTATCGGTTCGCATGCACTTTAACTTCTTCCCAGTCTGTCTCTCAACTAGGGCATGAAACTGCTTGAAGACACCACACACTTGATCTTTAGTCTTCAAGATATAGGCCCACATTTTCCTTGAATGATATCTATAAAAGTCACAAAATAGAGACCACCTCCAAGTGTCTTGGATTTCATAGGACCACAAACATCAGAGTATACTAAATCAAGCTTCTCTGGCTTTCTCGAGGGAGGGGATGATTTGAAAGATACTCTAGTTTGCTTGCCGGCCAAGCAATGCTCACACTTCTCTAACAGTTCACCTTTCATTCCCGGTAGGAGATTCTTCTTTCCCAAAACCATCATTCCCTTCTCGCTCATGCGACTAAGTCTCTTGTGCCATAATTCAGTTGTACTCTCTTTCTCAACTGCATTAATAATGCCACCACAAACTCTAGCTTGTGTCACGTACAACGAAGCACACTTTTCACCTCTAGCCACGACCATAACACATTTAGTGAGCTTCCATGAACCACCACCAAATGTATGATGAAAACCTTCATCATCTAGCTTGCCTACTGATATCAAATTCAAGCGAATGTCAGGAATATGCTTAACATTTTTCAGAATAAGAATTGTACCGTTTTTCGTCTCCAATCGCACATTTCCTATGCCAATGGCTTTTGACATGCATCAATTACCCATCTTAACATTGTCATAATCACCAGATGTATAAGATGAAAAGAGATCTTTTCGACTTGTAGCATGAATGAAGGCACCGCTATCTACTACCCAACTGGTCTCATCACAAGCCAAGTTAACATCTTCTTCATCACACAAGAGAAGAAACTCTTCAGTAATAGTAGCAACATCATCGTCGTGACTTGCCTTCTTTTCTTTCTCTTTGTCATGTTGGTTGTCTCTCTTGAGCTTTCGGCAATACTTTTTAATATGCCCCTTTAGACCACAGTGATAGCACTCTGCATTGGTATACTTGTTCTTATTCTTGCTTCTGTCTCTACCCTTTAGACCTCTGCTCTTGCTCCTTCCTCTTTGTTCTGTCACTAAGACTTCTGAGTGCGAAGAGGAACCTTGTGACTTTCTCCTCATCTCTTCATTCAGAGCACTCCCCTTAGCCAAATCCATGGTGATAACACCATCTGGAGCTGAGTTAGATAAGGACGTCCTGAACGTCTCCCACGAGTCCGGTAATGTACCTAGAAGCCACAAACCCTACACCTCATCATCGAACTTGATACCCATTCCTGCAAGCTGATCATCGAACTTGATACCCATTCCTGCAAGCTTATTAATAATTCCTTGAAAAGCATTAAGATGATCTGTCAACGGAGCCCCATCATGATACTTCAAACTCATCATATGCTTTATCAAGAACAACTTATTATTACCAGTCTTTCGAGCATATAACTGCTCAAGCTTGCTCCATAAACTGTGTGCATGTGTCTCTCCACTGACATGATTCAAAACATTATCATCCACCCACTGTCTAATATATCCACATACTTGACGATGCAATAAATTCCATTCATCATCAGATTTGTTTTCAGGCTTGGTTTCACTGAAAACCGGCAGATAATAATCCTTCACATAAAGAAGATCTTCCATCTTCCCTTTCCAGACATGATAATTTGAACCATTCAGACTAACTATTCTGCTTGTATTAGCTTTCATTATTTAACACAGGATACCGATTAAATAATCTGGCTATGATACCACTTTGTTGGGAAAAAAATGAATCTAATAGAATAATTAGATGCAGCGGAATTAAATAATTCTCCCCACCTGTGCAAATCTCGTAGGAATCTATCAAGCAGAGCGAATCAAGCAAGCTAATAAAATATAGCAAACAAGAACACAATAGGCACGCACAATTTTAGCGTGGAAAACCTCCTCAAGCCGAGAGAGGAAAAACCACCGGACCCTCTAGGCCGCTTAATCTCCACTATCAATATAATGGGTACAACGAGTTCTCTCTAAATACAATTGGAGGATCACAATATCTCAAGATTAACCAATCTTGGCTCAAACCACAATTACAAGAAAGAGTAGAGAAACTTCACCGAATCGATGGCGCACGATCAGAAAATCGTATCAAATCACTTGGACCTCCAAACAAAAATTCCAACGGTCAGAACGTAGTACCACGTCTTCCAAACACCCTATCCAAAAATCAGCACGATCCAACGGTGGATCGACCTCTGATCGGACTCGAGAACCTTGTTGGTCGGCCTAGAAAGTAGCAGAAAATTCTGCACGAATTTCACTCTATTTCTCTCTTGAATTGGTCTTATTTCCTTCTCTATATTGCCTCCTATTTGTAGGCAAGAAATTAGAGTTTTCTTTTCCATGTAGTATACTAACTACATGGGTTTTGGGCCTCCACTTATTTAATATAGGCCCAACAACCCTTTTGTCATAAACAAAATACATCACGATCTTGCAAAAGTTGTATATTTTAGAGCATCTTTTTGTCAATTATATTGTTCAAGTCATCTGAAATGGGGCATTGCAATACAGTTTCATTGGTAGGACAATCTGCTCCTCCGAAAGTGTTGCAGAAACTGACATACCTTGTCATCAGACACCCTGAAATAAAGCGTATCGACACAGTCCGTGCTTATACCTTTGGCGTTCTATACTTTGTAGAGGTTAGTCTTATTTTACCATACTTTCATTTGATCTATAACCAACTCACATAAAACATTATGACATATCGCAAGTTATGGTTGAAATCAGGTTGACATTGAATTACCTGAAGAGTTACCTCTAAAAGAAGCACATGCAATTGGAGAAAGTTTACAAATAAACCTCGAGAAACTCCCAGAAGTCGAGCGAGCATTTGTTCATCTCGACTTTGAATGCGATCACAAGCCAGAGCATTCGGTTCTAAGCAAGTTACCCAACACCCAACCATGATATTTTTTAATTTAATACACAGCTTGTTTTACAAGCATGAGGCGTCTGATAAGGTTTTTTAGATTTTATTGCATATCTATTGTTACGTGAACAATTTAAGGATGTTAAATTTCTTTGTTGCAAAATAAATTACATACCACACAAGTTGATGGAGTGGTTACAAGTTCCAAAGTTTCAATATGTGAGTGTGGATGTGTGGAACTATTGTGTTAAACTTGTAGAGCTATTAGCAAATACTATTGACTATGTTGTTGTGCCAGGCAGTGCACGTTATGTGCCACGACACAACAAACAATTTATCTTAATTAATATGTTTTATAATTTATTTGTAATTGTTATAAACGTAATGATCTTTTACATCACCACCACCAAGCGATAGACTGACTAAAAATGATTGGGTCAATCTATTCTTTTGTGGCACTAGACCATACACGCGTTACTATTCGGATACTTGTTATTAATTTTTTAGATAATGACACTTTGTTACACTTAACTATAGCGAAATGACAATTTCATACCTTAACTATTTTTGTCTCTTTTTTAGTACCCTAACAAACTTTTTGTGACAAACTATACTAAAATGACTAAAATACCCCTGATTTAAGCAATCAAAATAAAACTAGTTCAATATGATTTATCAAACCATGTTTGAAATTGTTCAAATTTAATTTTACATTTTCGGACATAATTGTATTTGCATCTTATATACAAATCAAATTGAATTAGAGATAAAAAAAATTGAACCAATTCAATTTATAGTTTCTTACACCAAGGGTAGTTTAAGTATTTTAGACATTTTATAGGTAGGTTGTCACAAAAAAAATTGTTAGGGTACTAAAAAAGAGAGAAAAATAGTTAGGGTATGAAAGTGTCATTTCACTATAGTTAGGTGTATCAAAGTGTCATTATCTCTTAATTTTTTCAAAAAACGAAAAGTAACAAGCAACATCGAAAACACCAATATTCATTACCAGGCTAAACGTCAAACTCCCACAAGAAAGTAACCATGCTTGTTGCTTGTTACCCAGACGAAAATTAACAAGCAACATCGGAAACACCAATATCCATTACCTAGCATGAATAAGGAATAGTTCTTGAAACAATGAAATATAAGTCATTAATATATGTGTGGCGCGAAAAATAGGAGAAATCCCAAAGTTATGCAAGTGTAAATGTTAGGATTTCATGTCTCGTGTGTGTGATGATTATAAGATCAACCAGTGAAATAAAAAATATACAAATTTGAATTGTAACTTGGTAAACTAACATTCCAAATCAAACGTGAATTAATGATTCCCTCGTAAGTCTCAATCTCGCTAAGGTGAACCAGGTCATACCTAGGGGTGTCCAATTATACCTACGAACCCGACCCACCCGGCCACCCAACTGATCCGCGCTCATATTTGAAGACACCCGTGAGTTATGGTTCGGTTCACGGGTCAAAATTCTCCAACCCACCAAAAATTGGGTGGGTGACGGGTTGAGAGGTCAGAGCCGCGAGTCACCCGCACCCACCCGTAGAGGATCATCTGGGCTTGTATTTTGGGGTTTATATTTAATTTGTTGAAGTACAGCCCAAAATTCTGGTTCAAGCCCAACATGTTAAAATTTTGGTTCAATTGTAATTTTAGCCCGCATAAAACCTTAATACTGAAACTACCAACCCTAACATCTCTTACTCACCTCTGTCGCATCACTGTCTCCTCACATAATATTATTGTTGGGTTTATTTGTTTACATCTAAATGAAACCATGTTCATACATTTAGATGAAAACACGCACACACATACACTGGACGCAATGGAGAAGAGACATATACGGACATTTTTCTTGTTCATTGATTCGAAATCAAGCAAGACAAAACAAACACCCAGAAACGTCTTCGACGGAGAATTGCTTTCTAACATCGAATCGATCACAATTTCACGACTCTCTTGATCAAATCCAAGGACATTTAGGGGGAAATTGGATATCAAACTAACAAGAAATTGGAAATGGAATTTCTACGAATCTTATAACTAGTGCTCTCTAACTGAAATCGAAAGAAGAAGCCAATGAATGACCGGAAGCTTGTCGAGATATGTGAACGATTAGATTTTTTGTTAATAAACCTATAGAATTCAGATTTTACAGTTCATCAACCCAACTCAACCCCCACTGTCACGGGTGCAATTTTGGCCACATTTTTGACCCGCATGTCAAGTTCAGTCATAACCCTCATCAGCTGACTCTGAGCGGGTGGGTGGGAAATTGTCATGGGTGGGTGAGGACCCGACTCGTGGACACACCTAGTCGTACCAATAATAACACATACAGCTCTCGCAACAACACCACTAAAGATGCTTTTATATCTCTACGTTTACATCATTCTCCATGCCAATCATCGTCCCAAGTGGTCATGAAGAGAGCTGTTTTCAGTTTGAGATGGACTAAATTTTGTGACTAGTCTTGTTTCTTTACAGCTTCGATATTGCTTGAGAAGTAGCTTGCTTGGCACGCTACCACACTCAAACTCAACTCAAAGGATTATCACTGCCCCCACTAAGTCAAGCTCATATATTCCTTGTTACCCTTATGATAAATTACAAACAAATTATTATAAGCTTGAGCAAGGTGCAGAAGCTTGGCGTTCTGAGTATTACACATCAATCAACTTAGCATCATCACCATAATTGTATATCAAAAATAGAACATATCATAATATAAGACAGATGGAAAATATTAACACACAGCTCTGATACAAAATAATTACCATACATTTCAGACCTTCTATCTCAGCAGCAGCAGCTAGGCTTCTACAACCTATTTTTACAATTGCCATCGAGGACTGATAAAATTAGTAGAGGGAGGAGTTCCAAGCAGCTCCACCGTCTGTTATTTTCTTCTGACATAAATATCACACATCACGATACAGTTCGGCCATAACATATACAAGCAAGATAGAGATTCTTAGCCCATTTTTCCTGCGCATACCAAAAAACTGACGTCAGAGTTCCAATATATACATATACAATTGTTATTGACACTTCAAATATTAGGGGGCTTATATCGTTTGATTATAATTCGCGCATATATCAGATAGAGATGAATGCATTCTGGAATATAAATACCCTATCTCCCACTAAGTCTATAAGCTATTAGTGTAATTCAATGATAAAAATTATAACCTTCACATGTGTGCTTGGGAATTGAGATGTGCGTAGTGTCTCCTGAGTTTCATCGCCGGGTTTGCGCTTTGGGACACTTAATATAAGGGCAGTTTGGTCCCACGTTGCTGCAGTTGACGTTATACGATAGCCACCATCCCAACGTCTGTGGACGCCTTCACTTGGGTAAAGGAAATCAAGTTCCACAACCTATATAAGCTAGTAATGAGACATGAAATCAAAGTATAATATGCTTCCAAAAAACATGTCAAAACATAGAAAGATACTTAAAACAATAGTTTTTTTTATCAGCGAATAAAACGAATATATTAAAGAAAGAGTGTCTATTCCCAAGATGGGAAAAGAGAAACTCAACGAACAAGTATGTTAGGAATCCCCACAGTATCAATTCAAAGCAATACAGGTAAGAATGGGATGGGTTAGTAGATAATTATTGCTATTTATTTTATTAGATTTGAGTTTTGAATTTGAATCAGTAGTTATCAGGTCTGTGAGATTAGTTTTTATTCCTTCAGGCTGTTATAAATACCTGAAGTTGAGAGCAATAAAATATCAATGAAAAGAAAAACAAAAGGCTACTTGGAGATTGGTGTTCTCTCGAATGAACGCCAAATCGAGGTTAGAGCTCTCTCGTTAATCGAGCTCATTATCTATCTAAATCTGCCCATAACCTGATCCATGCCCGGGAACGTATCAATTTGGTATGACTCTTGCGAACTGGCATTGAAGCATCGAAGGCCCGATGGCAAGCTGAAGTAGAAGCGTCAAAGGCGCGCGATGGCAAGCTGAAGTAGAAGCATCAAAGGCACGATGGCAAGCGTGGGACGCGAGGTGGTCGAAGTCAGCGAACCCGGTTCAACAAATATCAGGAACGCTAAACGTGGGCCAACCGGAAAACAACAATGGAGCTGGTGGCGGGGAGCAACAATGGGCAAGTCCAAACGGTCTCGAAGGACCTGGAGGAAAGGGCGGGCAGCGACCAACAGTGAGTCCGAACGGCCCTGACATGCCGGGAGGAAACGCCGGGCAGCGACCGACGGTGAGTTCGAATGTTCCTGACATGCCGGGAGGGAACATAACAGGTAAAGGAGCACCAGAGCAAGCAAATCCGATCAGTCCAAACGGGCCGGGAGGATATGGCATGGGAGGTGTTGTGCGACCCACATGCTTAGAGTTCCCAAGAAGTGACGGGAGTGATGACCCCGTGGTATGGCTGATCCGCTGTGAGGGCTTCTTCTTTCACCAAAGAGTTCTGGAGGAGGAGAACGCCCCATTTGCATATATTCTCTTAAGAGGCAGATGCACAATTGTGGTTCATGAAAATGCAAAGGGTTGTGTTCTGTAATGCTCGATTTCGGTCACAGTTGCATGGGAACAGACTAGGAGAGCTGGCAAAACTTTGAAACGTCTACGATCCCGGCATTTGGCACTTGACGCCCTTTGAAAGGAGGAGTAATGTTAGGAATCCCAACAGTGTCAATTCAAAAGCAATAAAGATAAGAATGGGATGGGTTAGTAGATAATTATTGTTATTTATTTTATTAGATTTGAGTTTTGAATTAGTAGTTATCATGTTTGTGATTAGTTTTTATTCCTTAAGGCTGTTATAAATACCTGAAATTGAGAGCAATAAAATATCAATGAATTAAAGAAAAACAAAAGGTTACTTGGAGATCATCGAAGTTAGAGCTCTATCGTTAATCGAGCTCATTGTCTATCTAAATGCCCATAACCTGATCCAAACCCGGGACCGCATCAAAGTACAAGGGAAATGAAAGAATAAAAGAGAAAGATAAGAACAACACGGCCTAAGAGAAAAAGAGAAGGTCATTGTAATAGTTTTCTGGTATTATATTCAACATGAAACTTTGTCCAGAATATGAAGCAAATGATCATAGTCATCAAGTTTATTTATCGGCAATAACTTTTAGAGAAGGTCAAACCTGATCACTGAAGCCAGAATTGCGAGACATGACAACACCCCATCGACTTCCGGCAGTTGCCATTGAGGTCACATGAAATCCTTCTCTCCACTTTTTGTTTATCCATTTGAAGGGGAAAGAATCGCTTACTTTGTAAGATTGCTGAGTGTATTGGGTGCCTGCAATTAATCATATGTAACTACTGTTCAGTAAAATTTAGAGACTTCAAATATCGATTTGATACGCACATGCAACCATTGCACTTGAAAGAAAACACTCCTACAAAGGTGGACATAATACCTATTCCTCAACTCCGCAAGTAATTCATGAGTAACAAGGAAAACCCCATTTGTGAAACAGGATTCAAAATAACACAGAAACCACGTGTTATTCCTAAATAGCTAGAACCATCTCGACAGTCGAGAATTCTCGCCAGAATATGAGCTGTAGTTCGATAATGATTGATTACAAACAAACAAAGTGACCCATTAAAGTACGACTTCAAGCACACTATAATGCACTACAGCTGACCAACATTACAACATGATGCCACTTTTTATTTTTATCCACCTTTTAATTGTACAGACAATTCTGGCTATGTTCGAAAGATGTAAAAATGCAGACAGAAACTTTAACCGGCATGCATTGGCATGCCAATTTTTCCCGGTTGCCATAAAGTTTTGAACAAAATAATATGCATGTCTAGGGTAAATATTCTACTTTAATTTCATTCACCTCCGTATGCAATTACTCGGATACACTAGCAAATTTAACCACCATACAAATTTTTTCAGGACATCTTAAATTTAACCACCATACAAATAAGCATGAGGCCAACCTTTGGACATCACCACAAGTGAGCTGCCATTATTAGCACCAGCAATTGAACTGATGTAATAGTTTTTCTCCCACTGTTCCATGATCCATTCCTGTGTATTGGAAACAGACAAATATTCAAATCACGCTCATTTGATTCATGGTGTATATGAGTAAGTAATATGCCCGAAGGAACAAACCTTATGTAAAAAGAAAGGTGACAACTCATAAACTTGGTTTGTAAAACCAGTTCCGGCATCCATGATGAGGGCCCAAAGATTGGAACAAGACGAAACACAACTTATAAGTAAACCATCTGCAATACCTCTGTCCACATGTTGTGCCAACCTCCCATCAGCTACATTATAATGATACCTGAAAACAAACAATTAATTTGGCAACATCATGATGAGGACACCCATTGTCAACGCATACAAGCTTTATATGTGTGATTATTTAAGGTGAAAAAAAGAAAGGCATCCAAAATCATAATGCCTTCAAAAAAAATACCCATTAGATATGTTTTGGCCATCATCAATACACACTAGCTTTATATGTGTGCTTATTTACAGTGAAAAAAGGAAAGGCATCCAAAATCATAATTAGATATGCTTTGGCCATCATCAACAGTGGGTGCAACCAGATGCTGAATTAGAGAACTGTGGAAGCAAGATATAAGGTGCAGCACTGAAGGGGCGCACTTCATGAAAAAAATTCAGGAGGTTGAGAACCAATTCTATTATCAGTCACCATACGTGTGGTGCAGCAAATAGCTTCAAATGCACTGATTCTGACCAAAAATATTATATACCCCAAAATCAACCATACAGCACCCACCCACTATGCTCACAAAACCCATGACACCACCACATCCTCATAAAATTAAAATCCAGTCCACCAACTATCTCTTTGTTTCTGTTTGCTAATCCTAGGACCCCCTAAAAATCCAAATTGTTTGGAGTTCAGCTGGGATATAGAATATCCCCTAACGCCTGTATATATACATCCATATAATTTTCATTCAGGTTGAGGAGTAACTACGAATATAGTAATAGTACCAAATAAAAATGAAAGCGTACCTCTGTTTCATGGGTAGCCTGGCATTGTAAATTGAAATCCATTGTGTAGCAGGAACTCCTAAGCGAACTTTCTTTCTGGGCTGACCATCATCTTCTTCATCGGCATTCAACCTTCCTCTTTTTTGTCCAACTTGATAAATAATCTATCATTAGTTACATAAATGATAATTAGGAATACAGCTAACATCCAACATTTCAAAGCAAATAAGAATGAATATGAACTTAGAGGCGGAAGTATCTGCAGAATTACCCTTTGAGCACCGTCTGTGTTTATTGGCCTTATAGCCGGATTTGGCCCAATCAAGCCTTCAAATAAAGTTATTAGCTTAGAATAGTTAGGCTCTTCATCAAATTTCATATTCACCACAATCTCCAGAAATTGCTTAAGGGGTTGAGGACAGAAGCAGCAAAGCATCTCAGGAGATGTTGCCATCTTTTTCTTGCACACTAGGAAGGACTTGTTATCACCCTACAACAAAGCACAAACCTTAAACGTAATTTCAGTAAGCATGTCTAGAAATCTCAAATACAGTTTAAGAAAGCGTGGTATCACCTGGTAGCCCTGCCACGGTAACCTGCCTCGATGAAGAAAAACCAGTGTATATGCAAGAGATTCCAAGTCATCTCTTCTACTAGCAGTTCTTCCCAAATGAGCATGAACACTAGCATATCGAACAGTTCCCCTGCGAAGTAAAAGCCAAAGGTTTTCAAAATAAGGTACTAGGCATAAAGATCAACCATAGAGAAGAAGGCAAACATTATCCAACCTAAACATGTCAGGGCGTTGATCATATTCTACATGCTGGCCACTTGTACTATCCCTCCACTTAGTTGCTGTAAAATAATCAATTCATAACCAGGTAAGAAAATATCTATAAGATATCAGCTTGTGAACTACTTTAAATGCAATTCTTCCCCAGTTTATTACTGCAATAATACAACGATGTAGAAAGCAATAGTACACTTAAAATAAATTGAATGCATACTAGGACCAAAGTAATATTGCTAACCTAATCCAAGGTCCACGAGAAATAACTTTTTCTCTTGGACTGTATTTGGCTGACCAAGTAAGAAATTCTCTGGCTTTACATCTCCATGTACATAGCTAATATTAAACATTGGCATTGAATGGCTATAAGATAGTGGATGATGAAAGTAAAATTTGGTAACATCCTACTGTATAAAATATATGAAAACAAAAGAAATACTGAAAATGTAAGTGACCACAAACCCTCTTGCGTGCATCTTGTCTAGAATTGATAAAGATTCAACAGCAATACAAGACACCATCTCCGAAGACATCCTGCAGATGTAAAAAGCATGTAAAAATGAGTTTGGCCAACCATTCTCTGAATAGCAGAACAAAAAATCAGCAGCGTGATAGGAAGGCAATCAGTGATGTATAAATAAGACAAACAGCAAACAATGTACAGCATGTTCCATGCAATACATAGAAGATACAGGAATTAACTTCTAATTTCTAATTTCTACTCTTTGTTTAATTGTCTAAACTTGCACTTGCAAATTGTTCAATTGTCGAAACTTGCAATTGCAAATTGCTTCATGCGTTAAGAGCAAATGCAAATTGCTTCATGATTGTATTGTCTCAAAGCATCAGATTTCAAAGAAACGTGATAGAGCTTTATTTTTCAAGAAACGAGAATTTAACAACTGGAGAGATTGGGGAACTCACGCCTGCCCTGAAGAATTCCAAACGTCCCATAAGCTGGGTCCTAGCATGTCCATAACCTGAATAGAATGAACGGAAAACGAGACAATCAAAACCAAATAAGTAGAATCAAAAAATAAAAATTGGTGTTCTATTCCAGATCATACCATCACATAATAGTCTCCTTGCCTTCCTTTATAGTGCACTTTGGGAACTCCGTGACTTCCACCAAGTGTGCTGGTAACAAACCACCGTTGAACTTAAAGTAATATGGTAAGTAAATTACTCTACATTCTCTCCCCTGAATAAGTAAATAAGGGAACTTACGTGTACACTTGCCACTCGTATGGAGGACCATAGTTACAACCTTTGCTGTTTCTGTGTTCAAACTTGAGGGCTACCTGCACTTGGTACATAAAACATTATTAACTTGCTCGTGAATGAGTCAAAGGGGCACAATTCACATGCAAAGTTTTCTCAAACGCAAATAATAATGAAATGAACTAACCTCTAAAGCCTGGGCACCTGTTGCGCGTTCATTTCCACCAGAAGCTCGACGACCAACAAAAACCTGACCAAAACCACCTTTCCCCAACTTTCTTTCAACCTTATATACAGGTGATCCTCCTACTTGAACCTTATAACAAGAAAATGGAACGTGAATGAACATGAAAATGGAAGTCCTTTTGTGGTGATAAATTTTCCCAGCCAACAACATAAGCTTGCATAACCTCATGTCTAGCTAAATGATGTATGGAGTGAGTTCAAGGTTGGGTTTATGATTTGATCCAAATAAAAAAGACGAAAATAAAGAAATTTTGAGTATGTGGAAAAAGAGCTACACATACATTTCTTCTGAGTTCCTTTCTATTACATAACTATTTGGAAACAAAAAAAAACTGTAATAATCGCTCTCACATTCCAAAATTCAGCACTTACAAGTTTGAACTTGCAACCTATAAGTGTACTAACACTTTGCACAAGATACATACAGTATATATAGCTGATGATTGATATTACTTACTCAGACAGCTAATCTAGAATCCAATAAAGGTGTAATAATTCTGCTTAAAAGATCATGTAACCAAAATACCGATCACTTAAAAGGGTTTTCAGATCATACCTTTTCAGGGAAAGGAGCAGTACTGCCCTCCACCTCCTGCGCTACAGCCTTGTTCGCACTCAAGCCTCCACTCTCATCACCCATCTCAACCCTGTCTTCCACAGCAATCTTCCTGCCTTGTTCTTTCTCGGGCTCGCTGTCCTCTTCCGATATCACAAGCACCTGATTCTCTTCCTCCTCCTGCTTCAATTTCTTAGCCGCCAATCTCGTCCTGGGCCTCTCTCTTTCCCTGGCGACGGCGGCGCGTGTCTTCACGCAGTTCCCCTCCGATCGCTTGCTGGCAAGTTTAGCGCGACCTCGGCGTGCAGCTCTGCTAAGCTCCGGCATTGCAATCGGCACAACATTCGAGCAGTGTGACCATTCTCTATTCACCAGCTGAGCTCCGATAGTTTGGGCATCGCTCAAATCGAAACAGAGGATGGAGATTTAGGGTTTGGCAGATAGGTATGAAGCGAAGAAGAAGAAGAAGAAGAAGAAGAAGAAGAAGAGAGGTAACGCCGACCCAACACAACAGAGAGAGAGAGATGCAAAAAGATGGATTGAGATACCAAACCAAACCTTGCATGTGCCATGTCACCTCTTCGTGGTCCCCTTTTCCTTTTAAAATGGGAGAGACTTTACTTACTAAAAAATTATGAATCAAGTCCTCAATCACCTTGTCACTTATGTACTAGTATTATGTTTAGGGTGGGTTTGGGGCAGGTCTTGTAATCCCAGACTCGAACATGTTCTATACCCAAATATTTTGTTATCAAACTCGTCTTGAAATCCGCCCTGATGAGTACGGATAATTTGCAAATCCCGGACTCATTACGAAATCAGACTTATTCTAGTTTTCTCTTATAATCCGTTATGTATTATATGATCATCACTCAATTAATTTTACATACAAACATTAAATTAGTTATACATTAATGGTGTAGCGAAACATTTTTTTGCCAACAAAAATAAGTAGCTAGAATCTTATGATAAACATGATAATGTGTATGTAATATGAAGCAACCACTAAAACAGTTCATGACACGTCCTAATTTTAAAGAAATAACTATTGGAACATCGCAAATCAATTCATGGTCCATACTAATTTTAAAGAAAAATATTACTGCATCATCGTGTTTGAAGTCTTCAAACTCTAGTACATAAGGTTTTCTCACTATGCAACGAAAACCAATTATAAGAGATTAACTAAATGTGTATGCGCAAAAAATCAAACATGATAGAGAAGTATATATTGATAAAAACAAAGGAACAGGATTCCTAACTAGGAATAATTTATATTTGAGAAACATGTTTAAGATTAATTAGTTAGTAACGTTTTCTTTATATACATATAATATCAATATTTTTTAACATACGCTGGGGCGGGGCGGGTACTGGTCAGCTCGACCCCGACCCTGACCCGACTAGATGCCTGTTTGTTTGCCACATTACCCGCCCCGTTACCCAAAATTGCTAACCTTCCCCGCTCCCAGTACAGTTGGATTTATGGGTTACCCGTCGGGTTTGGGTATTTTTGCCATCTCTAATTATGTTAAACTTTCAAATATAGGCTAAGGGGTGAAATCGAGTACAAACGGTATATTGTGGTTCAAACATTAGAATGAAGTTAGACCGTCCAATTTATTTTTGGATGGTGTGAATCTATTGTAAAACGCGGTGGTATTGTAACGTAATAAATCATCATATTGAACAACCAATAAGTCTTTTTTAAGGGCAGAAGGGTAGTGCAGACTTTTAAATTAATTATAGTATAATCACAATTAAATTGATTCGTGATTTTCGGTAATCAGTATAATTCTCATTCAAGGAGATCTCCTCAAGCTTGTCGGCGGTGAAAACCAAATCTCTCACGATTTTGGGCGCAAAAACCCTAATGCAGTCAGAATTCCACCGTTCACACTTTAAATAGAGTTCTCCTCGCTAACAACACCGTATCTCGACACAAAAATATATTTTGCAGAGTCTAGTCGATTGTTCTAGGGTCAACAATGACTTCGTCCAAGAGAAGGTCCATGCGTAGCTCAGACGTCCAGAGCAGTACCACTGATGATTAATTTTCTAAACTGATACTAATAGATCCAGTCTGATAGAGGCTATTTTGATTCAGAGTTAATGCATGTTGCTTGTTGTTACTGTCTTGTCACATGCAATATTTTGTTTGTGTTGATTTAGATCTACATGTTTAATTTTATGTGATCGTTCATGGTAGTCAACAAATCCTAATTGTTCTAGTCTATTTACCCTGACTGTTTGTCTGATTTGATATTGTGTCTGATCGATTTCGATCAATGATTTAGGGAATGTGCACATGCTCTGCTCTAAGGATGCCTTTTGTAATCCTCTGTTGATCTTAATTGCATGTATTTCTTTCCTTTTATGTTCTTGTCCTATATGGAGATTTCACACGTGTCATAGTCATTTAAGTATCTCATGAGACAAGTCAACGGTAACTCATTTCTGGAAGTGTCATGGTAAATCATAATTGCATGTTATGTAGCTCAACTCCATTCTTAAAATTCATTAACATTTGTTCGATGTTTATGGACTCTATGTTCTGAGTTATGTTTCATTCGGGTATTTTAATGTCATGACCAATATTTTTAGTCTTATGGTATGCGTCTTCTGTGCACATATTTAAGTATTGTGTGTCATGGAATTACTATGATATATTTTTGACAATTCATCTTCTCTAAGTGACAATTCATCTTCTCTGAGTGTGTCATGATGGGCCTGAAAATGTCTCGTTATACATTACTATTTTGGTTTAATTATGTTGTGATTTTTTCCTCTTTAACAACTCTGAATCGGATAATGGTCGAAGATTCTAATGCAGATGACAATGTACCCTTATTGATCGGATGGAAAGGTTGAAGCTTGCACCAAAATCCACTAGCTCTGGGATTGCTACTCATTCAAGCAACACTCGCAATAAAAGTGTCACGCCCAAGCATAGACGGGTTGGTCTGAAGATTCCCAAGAGGATTCATGTAAGTATGAAAGGCTCTTCAAGAACACCACACCATGTGGTTGTCCAAGTCCTTCCAAACCAGGCCTCGATAGCTCATGTGAACGTTGATAGTGCCCCTCCACCGCCCCTCGTTGACTACCATCATCCTGATGTCCCAGTTCAAAAGGATGCAGTTTGTCCACTCCTTCGGATTCATACCAGATCATCTCCATTTTGGTTGGTTTATGCTATTCGAAAGATGTCACAAGCACAGAGGGATGATGTTATTGCAGTGAGATTCGGGTCACTTCTCGACTTTGCGGTAAACAAGATTCCTAAAACAATAGGATATTGGTTGGTAGATAACTTTGACATTACCAGTATATCCATTTGTTGCCAAATGGACAACACATACGGATTGTTGAACAGGGTGTGCAATGTACCCTTGGTATTTCTCATGGGCAACGCGAAATCGAGGGAAAGAGGTCAAGTAGTCTTTACCCTGGTCTCATGGCTTGGAAGGCCCGGTACGGCACCAAAAATGGCAGTATAATACCACAGACTATATACGAGAAGATGTGTGAGCAGGTTGATGGCGGTGTTCTATTCAATCAGAATTTCCTTGTTATGTTTTCAATTGTTATGATCGAGTTTTGTACAAGTTGATTTGCTAATCAGAACGAGTGGGAGGCAATCAAGGATCCCATTATTGCTGCAGACTTTAATTGGTGTGCACCAATAATGAACATTTTTGTGCTTACCAAATATAAATGGACTGCAAGGGTTGGTGAGGAACACAGTTGGTACAGACCACTGACATTTCTACTAGTATATGAAACAATTTAAATGTGTTTCTTTTATTTCAAATCTTTACTACTAACTACGTTTTTTTTGTTGTTGCAACTAGTGTATCTCGATCGAGTTGAATTTCAACGATTTGCGGTTGAAAGGGTGTATCTGACCTTCAAAAGATGGAACGACACTATCGTTCAAGAAATGATTGCTAAGGAAGAAGAGGACCGTTCTTTTGGCAGGGGATTCGTGGTGGTGACTAGAGTAGAGATGCATGTAATTGAAGAGGATGATGATACTAACATGGCTCATGTTCAACCTACTACTCTAAAGGATAGCCCTCTGGTTGCTAAAACTAAGGTAATGTATACTGTTTTGTTATGAAGAATGTTTGTGTTTATCATATTAGATGCATGAAATTGTAAGGAAAATACATATGCTAAAGAAGAATATCGGTGCAAACATGATGGAACTTAGCAACCTTGTCTCAGTGGCCATTTCATGTTTTGGTGGTGGTGGTCAAGATGATGATGACATACCTGCAATGGAGACTGAAACCGATCTTTAAATAGTTAGCTCATTAGATGATCCATATTGGTCTGATCCTGTTGTTATGGGGGCGTGCGACAAGATCTGGGAAAGCTTGAAGAAGGAGGACTACACAAGTCTGTATAATAACATGCATAAGGAAGGCAAGCTTCCACAAGATGACGAAGACCCATCTTTTGAACTTGGGATATCGCAGTCCCCTCCAACTCATGAACATGTCTAGTCTAGTCCATCTGGCATAGAAGGTAACAACTTTACACCATCCATGTTAACAATGCCTAAGGCAATATTTCTATTGAACCGCGGTTGCTAGCTGATGAATTCATGGAAGAAGTTGAACCTAAGGATGAGGAATCACCTGAGGATGAAATGCCTATAGAGGGACGTGCTCGAGCATCTCGTGTACCCAGACTACATTGGGTGAAGTGATGTGGTGGCATCAAATGTACGTTTATGATATCTATACCCCCATTCTTTGTATAATTTTTCTCTTGATGTGTTTTATTATTGATTTTTGTGCCATATGTTCGTTCTCGAGTAATTTAGAGTGGTATATGTGCAAGTCTCGTTGATTTGGAGTAAAAGTAACCCAAGAGAGCAAATTGGTAGGTGTCATGGGTTGTGTCATGGCCCATGACACAGGCCATGATAGTGAACAACACAACTCAACAAAAGAGAAGCACAACTCGGGGAGGTGTCACGACCTGTGTCACAGCTAGTGACACAACCAGTAGAACGGCCCGTGATAGCTGCGAGCAACAAATGAAAAGATTTTTGGAGTAGCTTCGGCATGTTGTCACGGCCCGTGATAGCTGCGATTTCAGCAATTAAAACTTTAATTTTGAGACTTTGTGGACATCACTTACCGTTTTATTTTTAGACCAAGCCACCACGTTTAGGAGAGCATAGAGTAGAACACCATATCAACCAATGAGAGGATTGGGAACTTCGAGAGGAGCTCAAATCTGATTCAAGGGAGATTCAACTGGTAAGATCAAGCAAGCTACACATCAATAATCGAGAGGGATTCAACGATTCATGTTCTTAAACCTTTTGGGTTTTAGGGTTATTCCTTCTTATTCCTTAAACTTCAATTGTTTATTTATCTTTATGGATTTTGGTTTTAGCACCCTAATCATGGGCTAAATACTTGTGATCATGGATGTTAGTGAAATAGTTTATTATTGAATAGTTGATGATTACAATAGAATACAAATGCCTCTGTATATAGACTTGATAAGGTAGGGTTTACATGAGATATGACGGCTGGGTTTAAGTAGAGATACAAAGTTTAGTGGGCCTCAGCCCATGTATTAATAACTAATATAATATATCTAACACTCCCCCGCAGTCGAAGCAGGAGGAGGCCGAATTTTTTGACCGGAGCAAATGTCTTCAAAGAGAGCAGTAAGGAAGCATTTGGTAAACATATATGCAAACTGGAATGATTTGATGAGAAGGGAATGAGAATTTATAAAAGAATTTAGGGTGGTGAGAATTTAGAAAAGAATTTAGAGAGATTAATAAGAAAGGATGATAGAGATAAAGAAAATAAAAATAACTAGAAAGGAAAAGAGGGAATATAACGTCACATAGGGACGGTGCAAATGATGGTTTTAAGATATATCACCAAACTTGTAGGCAACTACGTCAGTGCGCAATAATTTCAAGCAACTACGACGGTGCAAAAATAAGCAACAACGTCGTAGGACGACGGTACAATATTATAAAAAAAGTGATTTTTGTTATTAGAGAAAAGAGAAGAATATAATAGAGAATATTGAAGAATAAAGATTATTAAGGAAATAATATAAAAAGCTTGACAAAAAAAGGAAAAAGTAGAGTTTAAGAAAATTATATGTAATAAAGAAATAGAAATAGATTGATTAAGAAGGAAATTTTTGTATTATATTTTTTTTTATCAAAGAGTCAGGTGCAAAAGAGGCTTACAATGATGAATAAGTGATGAAACGGTAGGAAGGATATGGATAGTGAGAACAAAGACAAAAGTGATGGAAAAATTGCTAAAAGACAAATAAGGATATGTAGAAAGAGAATAAGATAAGAACAATGAAGAGGAGGTGTGGATGAAAGCTTGAACAATTGGAAAAACATATAAAAGATAAAAATTGAAAAAAGAGAGGATAGATACAATGCCTTGAAGTTGGCCATAGAGGCATCATTAAATTGAATAAAAAAAAGAATAGCCTCACCCACCCGTTAAATCATGATTAACGAGTGGGAAAAACCATACGCAACGAAAAAGTGTAACCAAGATCTAACCTAAACATCTGATACCATGAAAGTGTTTATATTGATAAATAATTGATTGATTATAATATGGTACAAAGACCTATATATAGGATCGATGATCTAGGATTTACATGAGATATGGTAGTTAGGGTTTAGTAAAGATACAATAAACGTAGTGGGCCTCGGCCTTTATACTAATATAATATATCTAACACGCCCCCGCAGTTGGAGCAGGAGAAACGTTGAATGCTCAGGCTGGAGCAAAAGTCTTCAAAGAGAGTGGTTGGGAAGTCTTTGGTGAATATATCGGTAAACTTGGGAGTATGGTGAGTAAAAAGAAAAGGAGATAGGAATAAAGGGAGAGACCAAGAATAAGAAAAGAAAATGAGGTAGGTGAGAAATATAAAAAGAAGATAGAAAATGAGAGAGATCGAGAATAAGAAAACAATTTAGGGTGGTGAAAAAAAACAGAGAGACGGGAACGAGGACCAAAAGATAGATTGACGAAGAGAGGATGATAATGATACAAATTCGTAAACATGAAAAGAGAGAATAAGGAGAGGGGGACGCAACTACGTCATGTGATAACGGTGCGGCAATTACGTCTCATAAGGACGGTGCAAAACAAGCAACTACGTAGGTGCAAAACAATTTTAAGAAACTATGACGGTGCAATATTATAGTAAAAAAATTAAAAAATTTGAAAGAGTAGAGTAGAATAATAGAGAATATTTAAGAAATTTAATTTAATAATGCAAGAGACTAATATAGAAATAGATTAGAGATTTAAAGAAAAGGAAAAAAAGAGTTAAAAGATATGAGAAGATATGGAAAGAATAGAAGAAGACATTAATTAACATATGGAAGAAAAATTAATTTGAAAATGAAAATTAGAAAGGGATAGAAATATGTGGTGTTGAATATTCAAGAAGAGTTGAGAGCCAAATAACATTGGAAATTAAGACATAAGAGAAGAAAGGACAAAAGAGAGTGATAAACAGGCACAGTGAAAGTTTTGTAATTGAAACAGAAGGGTGAATAAGTATGATATTGTAGTGGAAATGAAAAAAAATATGAAGAATAGGTAGAAAAAGTGTGTCATTCGATAGATTGGAGAGAAAAAAAAATAAAAATAATGCTTCGCCCACCCGTTAAATCATAATTAACGAGTGGGTAAAGCCACACTCGAATAAAAGTTGAACAAGGACCAAAAAATTTTAGAAACCCCTTGATACAAAGTGTTTATTGTAATCAATGGTATCAGAGGGGGGCCAATTTAGGCCTGTGATAGTGGGCCTCGCCTCCCTGTGGCTCTGCTCCCTATAACCCCGATATTATGGTCTGCGTAAGGGGGGAAATAAGCCTGCGTGCAAAAGGACACGTTCTACTATGGCCCACGTGAGGGGGGTAAGTTGATAAAAGGTCCACATGTATAATACACGTGAGGGAGAGTGTTGAGAATATAAAGTCTCATATTGAAAGAATATGAAATCAAACGGTTGTATATAAAGGAAAAGGTAAAACGCAACTAATAAGCTTGAGCTTTTAGTTTTGGAACCCGGCCCGATATGTGCAACCAAGATCTAACCTAAACCTATGATACCATGAAAGAGTTTATTATTGAATAGTTGATGATTACAATAGAATACAAATGCCTCTATATATAGGCTTGATAAGGTAGGGTTTACATGAGATATGACGACTAGGGTTTAAGTAGGTCTCAGCCCATATATTAATAACAAATATAATATATCTAACATTTAGGTCGTAACTTTTTATTATAATGAATTTATTAGTATGGACTATATTATTTTGTACATATGTGATTGATTCAAAGTGCTTAAGGCTTATAATATTTTTTGACGAATAAGTATTATTTGTGAGAGTCGCGTTGCCGTGACTGAGATGGCCGGTGGGTGACAGGCGAACTTAGATTCAAAGAGTTTCAACTCTTTAGAAACCATACCCCATTATTGTAGTGCTTATTGCAGACTCATGGTGGTTATCTACCCGAGAGAGATGATGAACACTTTGAGTCTAGGCTAACACCAAACCGAGAGGAGGTGTTAATATGATTTTTGCTTAGGGTTCGCATTATTTGCATAATTTATCAGAACTTATTCATTTATTTCATTGTAATTTGAGTGACCTGACATCCATGGTTTTCTCTAGTGAATAGTCTCTCCTAAGTGTTTCCACTTTACAAATTATCAAACCACTTTATAAATTGCTTATTTTAAATTACACTTGATAGCATTAGTTAAACTAAATCAACCCCAATTGATTTATGTGGATTCAACTCTGTGCTTACCAAGATTTATTACTTGTAACGACCGCGTGTACTTGCGTGTTATCGGGTGTCTGTGGACAACTGTCTGCGGGCCCAACATAAAGTTTTCTCCTTATGCGAAATTCCGAACAAGCTTCACTGGTGATACCAAGTCATTCGATTCGAAATTCTGTAATTCTCAAGTGAGTATATTTGTTTCATTAATTTTTCAGTAATCTATTTCTACTACCAAAACTCATTATGTGAATGATTATTCATGATGGTGCAGCTCGACTGTTTATCTGGAAGATCTTGGACAGTTTTCAATTGGACTTGAAGACGTTCATACTTTGAATTGTGGTGTACATGTGCGACCAAAAGTTGTTGGATGCGATTTCTGACAGACGTGGAGAAACTTTGTTGAAATTTCCAAGGACCAGCAGGGTCATGAAACTTTGTTGAAATTTCCAAGATTGTTTTCACATAGAATTTTAGGTCATGAGCAATCAACTACTAGGCAGAGAATTAAAGATTTTATGGATGCTTCCAAGATTGAGTTGGGTAGGGCTGTTTTTCCTCTTCACAAGAGTGATCTAGTATGAGTTTGTAACATTTAAATTTTCCATACATGCAGTAACTACGTTACACATTTTGAAGTTCGTTATTCTTCCAGGTATTTGTTGCTGGGAATGTTGGTGAACTATATTTTGTTATGTGTTTTGATTTCAAAAAATGTGTGATCGAGCTGTTCGATCACACAATGTCTAAAAAAGAATATGATCTTCATTATGGGGAACTGCCCGAAGACATTGTGAGTGCTTTTTCTTCTATAAATTACTGATTCATAATTTATTGTTTGAAAACTGATTGAATTTGTCCATCGATGATGCAGAAAGGGGCAGTATGTTCGATAATGGCGGAGTACGACTCCGATAATGCTCGAATTATGTTGAAGTCACAGATCACTATTATCTAGGTATCATGGAACAACCCCAAGAACATTGTCGATTCTAGAATTTTTACAATGTGGCACGCTGGGAACTATATGGGGATCCAAGAATGGAAGGCAGGACTGAAGTGAAATGCAGTAAGTTTTGTTTATGTTTTCCATTATTTTGTCAATTTTTAATTCTTCCATCATTACTACTTTCTTGACACTTTGACTGTTGTTCTTACGATGCCATGTTCACTGGTAATTTTCAGGCTTCCCAAATATATAAGCTTAGAATGCGGATGCTATTCAAGTTGATTGCATGGGAAGGAACCTTGCTTGGGATGTGGTGTATGATGAGGTTCATGAACACTATCATATCCAAGGCATTCTATTCAAGGTCAAAGACCGTCGTCTTAGCGATTGACGAATGATCTAATTCCTAGCAGTCAATTTGAATCAGCTGTTTAGTATTCTTGGGTTTCATCACAACAACTTGTTAGTTTGGGTTTTTTTCTTTCGAATGTTTAAGTTTGTTGCCTGATAATGGAATTAGTTTTTGGTATTGTTATATTTGTTCAATGTTTATATGTTTTTGCACTTATAATTTTATGGGTTCTTGTACTTTGACATTTCTCTGTTATAGACCATGACATAACCTTTTGCAAATTGTTCATTAGCATTCTCAGTGACCATGACATAAAAGTTACTTTTGCACTGAGACCCAAGATAGCGCATGTCATATTTCACAATGTTCTTATGAGACAATTTCATCAAATTTACTCATAAGACAATTTCATCCAATTTACTCATGTGTAGTTTCTTTTGTTTACCAGATTCATCCTCTTCTAATGTTTAATTATGACACAATTTCTGATTTGTGTCATATAACTTGCGCTGAGAATTTAACAAGGCATATGCAATTTACATTTCACTTTAATGAGTCAAACATTATTGACCACTCTTGCCCACTATATCTTGGATTATAAAATGAAAGAGAAACCAAATTAATTCTTCATTTTCATTGTCACAGTGCAGAGTTCATGAAACCAAAATAACAAAATTCCAAAGGTTCGTAATTGAACGTCCCATAACATATGAATTTAAAGTTAATCATCACTGACGTAACCTTCAATTTCTTCTCCAATGACATTGCCTTTCGCGTGTAGATCTGGATCATTGTCTTCGCTACCATCTTACTTGAATTGGTTTCCACAACATCTTCATTATTATCCGAGTTAATCTCTGGCGGCCAGAGACCAGAAGGGTACTGGTGGATCCTCCTATCTGTATTATGTCTCTGTTGATTCGAAACTGGATGACCCTGAAGAGGATGATGAAATAGGTTTGCAAATGTTACCTGTCTCGAATTCATCTTCGTCCGGGTCTCCGTACTCATGTCAGTCAAAGAAGGTACATGGTTTCTTGCGTAATGGTGGTGGTTGTATATCATGCGAACTACACTTCTGTTTCTTTATGTCCTTGTTGTTGACTAAATCAGATAAAGATTGTGATATTTTTCTCTTTGGTGCCATTGGATTGAATTGAATTTGGCAGTCGTTAGTCGAATGATTTATATAGAATATGATGTCATTGTCAGTGAGATTCATACGGTTTCTATGAGACTGTTCAGTTAATCTTCCCAGACAATCATCACACAAAATTTAAATAGTCACTCATGCGTCACACACACAAACAATCACAAGTATTTAAATTCACAAACAGATTTACACCATCAAATGGTTATGATTTTTTCGTGATATTGTTGCCAACATAACCAAAACAAGTGTATCAATATCAATGAGAAATTTGTCTTTTATTTCAAAATCAAAAGATAACAGTTAGCGAAATTGATTCTTAAAGCAAAAGGTTCCAAACTAAAATACCCACACTGATAGTGAAAAACTTAATGTAGATAAAGGTGATTTATTTCATCAAGATGCTCGTCCAACTTCCTGGAGAACACGATGCTTGTTCAACATATTCAGGAGATTATGCACGTCGTCTTCTGTTGTGTCCTTATTGCACAAAATTTATTGCACAGTTGACCATACCTCTATATGCATCAAGGTCCTGCCAGTTTGTGAATGGTTACCAATTACAGAAACTGGACCAGCTGATGAGTAGTTTGGAGGGTCATGACACTAACGTTCGTTCACCATAGAACAAGAAATCCTATGAATATTCGTCGTGTTCATAGCTGCGAATATGTGCATGGAAATCAAGCATTTACCTTCGAGACGTCGGCAGGTACAATGACAATATTTTGTTGTTTCATTCATAAGCACTTTAACTTCTTTACCTTTTGTTCCTACAATGACGTACTTTGTGATCCCTTCATCTTTATCAATATATGTCACCGCGCAATGGAATATGCCGTCAAGTATGTCTGTCTAGATCATGTCGAATAATGGTCTTGTGTATATGTTCCATGAATCGATCTCTAACTTTGAGAAGCAGTGTTTTGATGGTCTTGCGGCTGCTGCATATTGGGTTACCAACTTCAATTGTTGTCGGTGTTGTGAATTTACCACACTGTAAAACTTCTACATGAACTTCTAGGTTAGAATTTTACTTGCATTGAAGCCAAACGTGTTGTTTTGGTTTTCTGATCTTGACGTTGTTCGCAAGAGCATACCCATCATGAAATCTCTTAAGTTCGCCGGTATCCAGTATGCCCTGATTTCATATAGTGTTGTCATATCGTTTGAGGAGAGCGCAAATTCATCAATTAGTGATTCTCATTCGACTCGAAATCAGCCGGGGCAAGCATATCATACCACATAATCGAGTTCAAATGCCTATGGAAAGGACTATTGAATGGAACAGTGCGACGTACATGTAGGAGATCACATGTTAAGTACACAAACAAGTTTTATTGTACAAAAGCAGAATTTTATAATATGGAGTACACATTATTACCCTGTTCGACACCTTCTTCATGATATGCTACATACAGAAACGATACATTATTTCATGAAAATTTTGGCCAGTGACATTCTTCATCCCATTATCTTGATCGGTTATAATGTATAGTGGTTGCCTTCCCATCATGCATCTCATGAAACAGTTGAACACCTAGACGAATGAATCAATGCCCTCCTTAGATATCAATGATGCTGCAAATGTGACACATTTGCTGTGGTTGTCAACTCCTGTAAATGGGCAGAACACCATAGAGGACCTTGCACCAACATAATAGGTTAATGTCAATAATTTTTTATGCGCTTGTGTCATGAACAATTGAAGATGACACAATACAATATTTGTTTGTATGATAAACATAATTCGAAGTGGTTTATATTTGTTCGTTCCATAATTAGAGTCGAATGACACACAGTCTCCCCAACGCGTGTAATTTAATCTCGACATTCTATCGGTCCAAAATATGCGAGTAAACCTGTCACCCTCGTCATGCTCGTACTCATAGTAGAAGTCAGTATCTGCCTGTTGTTCTTTTATGAACTCTTCAATAACCATTTGCACATCAGATTCTAATATGAAAACCTTCAACTCACGTTGACAGTTTCGGAAGTCGGTCATAGTCGCCCCAACGGGTTTTCGCCCGCCCACTATTGCGCTGCATACATTATACGCTGTTGTGCTCCAATGCTTACCTTCTAGCAATCCATTACGAATTGCCTTTGTGTGTCATTCAGAAATTTTTGTACTGTGTAGAAACCATCGCATTATGATTTTCAACAAATTTTTGTACTGTGTAGAAACCATCATGTCCTAGTTTCGGGGACATCATGGCCTTGCAGCTAGTTCGTGTCGTGAGACACATTCTCTTAGTGTATTGGCGGAATTCTTCATCATGGTCACCAGCTCGAATGATTCTTTCCCCCTCCCGAGAGCATGTAATGTATTTCAAAGAGACGTCGAGTTTTGATGTTTTCTGGGTACACTTTCTTGTCATGAAACCACAAAATTAGCCATACCTTTTATAGAATTTTATACCCTCGTCCAAGTCATTGAATTGCATCCCGATCTCTGGTTTTGTTCCCATCGGACAGATTGGTATGTAATCGCCTTGTTCATCCCTAAACCATGGCATCTGGATCTTTGTACATAATAATTGAATTAGTGATGAATATCCGTGTTCTTAAGAAAATAATGATGAGCTATTTACCTGAATCTTCATTTGAGTTGTCCATATCTGTTTCGACACTACTCATTCTTGATGACAGATCTAATAAATCACAGAAAGTTATCATCTACAATGAAACACCAAATACAAATTGGAAATGAATGGGATCAATTACCATATTCTATTGAATTGTTTCCGTCGTCTCAATGGTGTTTTCCATACCTTATGAACACAATTTACTAATAATCAATACCACAAAACAGTCTATCGATGTCATGGAAAAATATGAACATGGTTGCCTTCTTCAATTGCATCTATGAAGGAGCTGTGTGAGGTCGCTATTGATGTGGTTCAAAATAATGGACATGGTCGTCTGCAATATATAGAATAATAAAGAATCGTGATCGCTTGATTTCAGGAAGCGATTGATTTCAAATGAACCGTGATTGATTTCAGAATCACAATATAACGATTCTGTCCCTCCAAACATATATTTTCATTAATTAATAATTTATTAGTATAATTTATTTGGACGGTGGATTGATGACATCTAGCGGTTCACAGCCGCCTGAATATTTGTACAATACTGGACATTTTTACCCGAGTTGATCCTATATATACACATGTGTATATATATATATATATATATATATATATATATTATACATATATATATTATACATATATATATATATATATTATACATATATATATATTATACATATACATGTATATGTATTATACATATACATGTATATGTATACATATACATGTATATGTATATGTATATATATATATACATGTGTATGTATACACATACATATGTATGTATGTATGTATACATATATATATACATACATATATACATACATACATATATATGTATTCATACATATATATATGTATTCATACATATGTATACATATACATATATATATATATATATATGTATATATATATATGTATATGTATATATATATATGTATATGTATACATATGTATGAATACATATATATATGTATGAATACATATATATGTATGTATGTATACATATATATATACATACATATATATATACATACATATATATGTATTCATACATATATATATGTATTCATACATATGTATACATATACATATATATATATACATATATATATATATATATATATATATATATATATATATATATATATATATATATATATAATCGGCCGGAATTCAATATTTGGCGATGAAACAAATCGCGGAGGTGAGTCACTTTTACACACCGATTTCTTTAATTTATTTTATTGACTTTGGAGTGATCATCTTCATAATGTTTTGTTGATTATGAACTAATCAATCTTCTACTATTTTGATGATTTTGGAGTGATTGATCTTCTATTGTTTTGTTGATTTTGGAGCGATCAATCTTCTTTCTGTTTTGTTGATTTTGGAGTGATTAACCTTCGTTCCAGTTATGTTGATTTTGGAATGATGA
The DNA here is from genome assembly GCA_963920655.1 of Geranium rotundifolium. Classification (NCBI taxonomy): domain Eukaryota; kingdom Viridiplantae; phylum Streptophyta; class Magnoliopsida; order Geraniales; family Geraniaceae; genus Geranium; species Geranium rotundifolium. The sequence continues at coordinate 12,658,881 of OY987323.1, forward strand.
ATTTTTGTTTTTGTTTTGTTTTGTAGGATTCGAAACGATCGGTGTTTAGTCTCCAGAGTAGGGACACCTATTTTAAAATACCAAACACTTCCAAGAAGTGTGTGGGAACCAAAACCTGACATCAACAAAGTGAATGAGGCAAAAAAATATTTTGATAATGAACAAATTAAAAAAGTATCGGTCATGAAATTAATTAAAAAGTTATGCGCATGAACAATTTCTTTTTGTTCATAAAAAAATTGGTCATGACACAACTTGTGTTTATTCATGAAACTAATTAAAAACAAAAATGAAAAATATCATGGTCATGAAACAAATTAAAAAGTGTTGGTCATGAAACAAATTATAAAATTCTGGTCATGACACAATTTTTTGTTGTTCATGAAACTAAATAAAAATTCTGATCATAACACAATTCCTTGTTGTTCATGAAAATAAATGGAAGTTTAGGTTGGATTTTGATAAGGAAAGATAATTATGGTTAGAGATAATCACGAAAAATAATTATAGTCTTTAAAGATAATTATGGTTAGAGTAAATCAAGTTGTGATTTAATTTGATAAATAAATGGTAAAAGAAATTACATATATAACCTTCTGACCACACAAATTGTGGGGTGATTTCAATTAAATTACTTTGACTTGCCATCAATTTATTCTATGAATCGTGGCCGTATATAAATTGATCGGATGGATAAGATGTGTTCTAACATTTGTATAGAAGCAGTGAGTTTTTACCCGATTACGACCCTTAAATCTCAATTAAAATTTTTGAATTTTATAATTCTACTATTTATTGTAGTATACTAATACATTTCAAACTTACTTTAAAAATACATTTCAAACTTGAAAATTAAAACACTAATACATTTCAAACTTAATTAAGTTTTTGTAGCATACTAATACACTTAGAAATTCTATATTTTAATTCAATGATTTATCGTTGTAAACTGATACATTTCAAACTCAATTAAAAATTAAAACACTAATACTTTTTAGTATACTAATACATTTCAAACTCCATTAAAAATTTAAAAACTAATACCGTTAAAACTCAAATGAAAAATTATGATATTTTACATGACGCGGAGGTTAAAAGGGTGTATTCAATTATGATTTTAATTGATTTTGAATGACTTTTAAAAGTTTATGAATTCTTAAAATCTACAAGACTCTTTCAACTCTATAAAAAATATTGACGATTTGAATGAAATGATTTTTCAAATCTCATTATTGAAAATGATACTTTTAAAATAGTTTGTTATGTTTACAAAAACTTTCAAAATCATTTATTTTTCAAAATTATTTAAAGTCATTGAATTTTAGAATACTTTTAGATTTTAAAAGTATTTTAAAAGTCTTAATTAAATAACAAAAGACTATAAAAGTATTTTAAAAATAATAATGTAATACTACAAAACTTAAAAAAACTTTTTAAATGGATGATTTATCATCCGAGGCTCAAATTCAATCTTGTAGTACGCAGTGCCCAGCAATTTGGGTTCCCGCCCAGTCCTCACTTTTAAAATTTTCACTTTCACGCGCGCGGACGAGTCAATTATCAGCACCGCCCCGAATAAACCCCAATTTCAATTTCTCTGTGGCTCTCTCCAGCATGCCGAGGAAGCGGAAGCAAGCCGACCAAGAGCCCGAGCTGATCGAGGAGCTCGAAGGCCAGTTTGATGAAGAAGCGGTTCGGGCTATTGAACAAGGTATTGTTACCTCCGTGAAACCTGATCCAGAGACATTTTCGAAGAGGAGCCGAGTGAGAGAGCCGGGCCAAGAGGTGGAAGAGAAGCCCAAGGCTTCAGCAATTCCCGAGGTTGATGCACCTTCTTCTAGGAATTGGAGGGACAAGGTTGAGGACGACGCGCCGGAGAGCAGGTTCGTTGGAGAACCAGTGCCGGATGAGGAGGCAAGGAGGCGGTGGCCACATCGCTACCGTTATAAGGTATGTGCTGGGATTTATAGTTTTCTATGATTTTGATTCCTTAATATGAACACTTTTGTGTTTGATGCAAAAATGAACAATTGAAATAATATTATAAGGGTCCTTATAAACTTCTCTATTCTGATCTCTGATTCAATGGTTGGGGTTTCTGGGTTCTTTTCTGTCACCAAGTAGTGCATTTTGTCTCAAAATAAAGAAATTTATTTTTCATTCTCAAATTGTGAAATTTGATGTAGGATCGCTATTGATACCACATAGTTTTTGTGCATTTCTACTGCTAGAAGCTCTAGGGCCCATCTTCCCACTTAATCTTCAGGGTTTAAGATGACTTACATAATAATGAATATGTAGATCTAACCTGTATGAGAAGTATATGCTATTACTTCACCTATTAATTTATTTTCATCATATGCATGCATGCATGTATTGTCTATCTGGTTGCTTGAAAGGGTTGTAGAAAATACTTCTTTGGAAAGTTAATAATTGGCTATGATGTAGGTAGAGGCTTTGTTTTTTTCTTCACATAATGTTTTTTTTTTCATTCATATCTTTTTCCTGTTAACAGGAAGTGATTGCTATTAAGTTTTGAGTCATATATCTTATGCTCTCTTGTACATTATTGTACTTTCAGTTCTTTCTTGACATTTATAAGTTTGTGCTTTATATTTGCTATTTCAGAATCAGACCCAAGTTGCTGTTTCAGAAAATTTGAAAGAGTAAGTACTAATTGGCACATATAAAATTATTATGCATGTCGCTAATAATGGACCAGTGTTATGAATCTCCCAGAGATCTCGGAATGTTAAACCTCCCCGAGACGAGAAGCCTCAAATCTGGTGAAACCCGCTCAAACCAGTCAATTTCAACCTGGTTTAATCCAATCCAAATTCAATCAATTTTGGTTCAATTCAATGAATTCCGGTCTCATTTGGTCAAAATGAATCATTTTCGATCCAATCTGGTCAAAATGACGGTCAACCTGATTTTGGTTTTAGGTTATTACACATATCATATGTTTTTGCCCTCTCGACTTCTCTCTCTCTGTTTGTCACCTCTCATCCCGTACCGCACCCGTTGTTTTACTTGGGTGTTAGATAGATTAAGAGGTTTCAAATTTTGACATCCAATTAACTCCCTTCATTTGTTTTCCTAGACTAGTAATTTGACCGAATTAGACCAGTACCCACATGATATCAAATTATTCTGATGTTTATTAGTTGACTCTGCCAATATTTACCCCTCTCTGTTCAATTTACTTGGACCGCAATACTTTTTTTCCTTATTGGCACTAGATTTGACATATTTCCATTTCTTTTGCACTCATTTCTTAATATGTGTTAGCTTTAGGTTATTGTTTTGTTTTATATTTAATTTTATTATTGAACTCATTTGTTTTTTTAGGTTGTTAAATAGTGAGTTAGTGATTAGTGACAAGTTTTAAATTTAAAATGATTCTATATTATTATTATTTTAATCTTTAATAACCATTGTTATATATAATTATTTATTTAATACAAAACGAGTTTTGCCGAGGTCTCCCCGAGTTCCTAAGATTCCCTATTTATCAGCTGACCTAGATCTCCCCAAGTTCCGAGTTTCACAACCTTAATGGTTTATTTTTTTGGTTTCTCCCTCTTGTAATCATATCGTATATATTTGTGGCACCAACTGTAGGGATGATTCCAAAGAAATGATGCAGGCACGCTGCCACTTCATACAGGCAGAGGTCGATGGACATGTTATATTTGACCTATATGATGATGCCTACGTCAAAGTGAGTTTGCATGATCTTCATATGCATTTAAGGTGTTACCCCGTGCATATATTTTTTTCTTCTTTACATAATGTGGTGCCACTTGCCATTGTTGAATTGAATTAGGCCACATGGCTTTGTGAAGCTTTGCTTGAAATTTTAGCCAACTTATTGATACTGTTATTTGAAAAAATAGTCATCTGATATCTATTATTATGTAATCTGATATTTAATTTTTGTTGTGTTTAGGCTGAAGATGGGGAGGACAATTATATCTGCAAAATTATTGAAATGTTTGTGGGAGTTGATAAGACACCATACTTCACTGCTCAATGGTTTTATAGAGCTAAAGATACAGTAAGATAAATCTCAAAACATATCTCAAAAGCTTTGTTGATGTATAAAGCGCTAATGCTTTATTTCCCTTGATCCAGGTAATGAAGGACCATGGCTCTCTCATAGATTCCAAGAGAGTGTTCTTCTCAGAGATAAAAGATGACAATCCCCTTGACTGCTTGCTTGATAAACTACGAATAATCAAGGTTTCATGAAATGCTTATATCACAAGTCCTTATAATGTGTTTCTTATATGTCTGGTGTTTCTTACATGTCTGGATTTATATCTATTCAGACCTGAACTATCATCTGATTGTAGGTGGATTTGGAAGCGAAGAAAGACACGATTCCAGCTTGTAACTATTATTTTGACACACATTATTTGTTGCCGTACTCCACATTTATCAAGGCACCATCAGGTTACTGTTTTTATTTTACCATGAAATAATTGAAACGATTAAACACAATTGTTTTTATCTTGTCAACTTGGAATACTGATTGATCTCTATTCTAAACTTGCAGACAGTAGGACAAGTAGTGAGATGTCAACTGTGTCCAATGAAGTTGATAAGGATGCAATTAATAACGGGAAGTCTAATTCCGTGGAAGATTGTCAAGTGGAAGATCATAAACCTGTGGTGAGGTTACTTGATTTATACTCTGGATGTGGAGCCATGTCAACTGGTTTATGCCTTGGTGCAAGTCTTTCTGGATTAAATCTTGTTACTGTGAGTTATTCTTGTTTTTTCAAGCCATTTGAACATTGTAAATGTAGTTGTTGCAAGTGTTCTGTTGTGTATTGTAACTTATAAGTAGATGTTTCTTTCTTTTGCAGAAATGGGCTGTTGACTTCAACAAGTATGCATGTCAGAGTCTTCAGTTAAACCACCCTGAAACAGAGGTTAGATTTTTCACCTATTTTTGACCAATTAATACTCCACAGGGAGGCTCATTCATTTTGCAAACAGGTGAGGAATGAAGCTGCAGAAGATTTCCTCTCATTGTTGAAGGAATGGGAACGACTATGCATGAGTTTTAACTTTGTCAAAAGAAATGGGCAGCATCCATTTGTAGATCCTTTCGCCAATGATGAAGAGGAGGAAAATTCTGGATCTGATGATGACACTGGTAAGGCTGAAGATGATCCAGAGATCTTTGAAGTTGAAAAGATACTCGCGATATGTTTTGGAGACCCCAATGAAAAGAGGGAGCGCAAATTGCACTTCAAGGTAGCATAACTTAACCTCTTTGTGCACAAAAAAGTGTGTTGACGAACTGTTGCATTCTTGTTAGTTTGATTAGTTAATAGCATGTATGCACTCATATTAGTAAATGCATTTGTTCGAAACACTTTTTTTACAACTCTTAGGAGTAAAACTAGAACCATTAAGCTGATTTGTTTCTCTTCTATATTTCTACTTGTTATTTTTCCATTACTGAGCACTGCTGATATTGTGTGTGTGTGTTTATATCCTTGGTGTCCACTGATTTTAACATTTTACCCAATTGTTTTTGTTTAATTTTCCCTTGTAGGTTCGCTGGAAGGGTTATGGACCAGATGAGGACACTTGGGAGCCACTCGAAGGATTGGGGTATGTCTCCAGGGATGAGGAGTTTTAGTAGTATCACATCAATATCTTGCTCATTTTTTTCTGCACATTGATGTCTCTGCTGTCTTAATGCATACTTACAAAAGTTGTGTTATCTTATTGACTAGTGATTGCCGGGAACGTGTAAAGGAGTTTGTCACTCGAGGTTACAGCTCAAAGATTCTACCTTTGCCTGTAAGTTCAGTCTAGAAGCAACCAGATTATTTACAGTAAAGTATCAAATTCTCAATGCCTTTGTTTTCTGTTTTTATCATGCAGGGAGATGCTGATGTCATATGTGGAGGTCCTCCATGCCAAGGAGTCAGTGGCTTCAATCGATTTAGGAATAAAGAGAACCCTTTATCTGATGAGAAGAATAAACAACTTATTGTTTTTATGGAGACTGTAGAATATCTGAAACCAAAATTTGTATTAATGGAGAATGTGGTTGATATTATAAAGTTTGCTGGGGGCTATTTGGGAAGGTATGCATTGGCTCGTCTTGTCCAGTTGAATTATCAAGCTCGCATTGGAATGATGGCTGCTGGTTCTTATGGCCTTCCACAATTCCGTATGCGGGTTTTCTTATGGGGGGCACTCCCTACAGAGGTGAATTAACAATTATTACAATTCATGGTTATGTACAGCCTGTCTGTTATTGTGTGGTCAATGAATGTCTTACTTTTGTAGAAGCTGCCTCAATATCCACTTCCAACTCATGATGTTGTTGTGAGAGGTGGTATTCCCGTGGAGTTTCAGGTATACTGATTCTTGTTAATTAGATTGTGTTTTTGTTAGTTTATTGTTTTTGCTTATATATGTTCATTAAAAGAAATGTAATTTATGCAGAAAAATGCAGTTGCTTATGATGAAGGGGACCTAGTTGACCTTGAAAAGCGACTTTATCTTGAAGATGCAATTTCTGATCTCCCACCCGTGAGTTTTAATTTTCTTGCAATTATTGAAGTTCTAATTGCCTTAATCTTATGCTGTTATGTTTATGGTTTTATCTCCAGGTTGAAAATAGTGAGCATCGAGATGAAATGTCTTATGATGAAGGTCCTAAAACTGAGTTTCAGCAGCTCATTACATTAAGCAAAGAAGGTAGGTTGGTGAATTTAATTTGTCAAGTTTATAATTAGATTACTTTTGGTATTTAATCGTCAAGTGCCTTGTTCTTGTAGAGATGATGGGAACAATGTCGCAGTCTCAGTCAGAAACGAAATTATATGATCATCGGCCCCTTGAGTTGAATACAGATGATTATCAACGTAGTTGTCAAATACCTAAGAAAAAGGTTTCATTTTGATATTAGATCTTGTATTGATTAGATGCTTCATTTGCAATTTAATTAAGAGGAAAGGATAGTTTGATACACCAATTTTTTTTATGTTTTTGACTTTGATACACCCAAGTATTAATCTATCTTTTCCGCTCACCCAAGTTTCCTTTTATCCCATTTAAGAGCCTCAAATTGTGACTAAATATGAGAAAAATGGCACATTGGGTGTGCACAAAAGATAAGTTAATACTTGGGTGTATCAAAGTTAGAAACTTAAAGTTGTGTGTATCCAACTGTCCTTCCCCCTTTAATTAATCCCATGTATTGTTCATATGTTCATGCCCTTTTCTTATTTTCTTTTTGGATTGTCCTAGGGTGCAAACTTTCGAGATTTACCGGGTGTTCTTGTGCGCCCTGATAACAAAGTTGAGTGGGATCCGAAAGTAGAAAGGCATTTACTGGATTCTGGGAAACCATTGGTAGCCTTTCTATTCTATCCTGGATGTCCTTGTATTATTCCTTTGACATAATAGACACTAACTAAATACCATTTTATTGTTCAATGACAGGTTCCCGATTATGCCATGACCTTTGTGAACGGAACATCGTCAAAGTATGCATTTCTTTTTATTTGTTGTGCTTTTTGCTCCTCTGATTGTCTCTCTGGATGCTGATCTCCATTGAATTATGTAGACCTTTTGCACGGTTATGGTGGGATGAGACAGTGCCAACGGTGGTTACTCGAGCCGAGCCTCATAATCAGGTTTTTATTTCTTTTCATACTTGGTGAAATTGCATCTACAGGAGGCAAAAACTTAGGTGTCTTTCGCTGCAGAAAATTTTACACCCCAAACAAGACAGAGTTTTAACCATACGTGAGAATGCAAGACTTCAAGGATTTCCCGATTATTATAGATTCTATGGACCAGTAAAAGAAAGGTTGGGACATTTCTTGTTCATTGTAGCAACCTCCGTATATGCTGTGAAAGTTTGTGAAATATTTAGACTTTGGTTTAATCAGTTAACCGATTATATGCATTTCAGGTACATTCAAGTCGGAAATGCTGTGGCAGTCCCAGTTGCCCGAGCATTGGGATATGCTCTTGGCCTCGCATTCCAGGGTTCTGCAACTAATGAGCCACTGCTAAAATTGCCTCCAAAGTTCCCCAATCTTATAGAAAATGCTTCTTCTGCTTCATCCGAAGACGTAGCTTGATTTCTTTATATATATTAGGGATGGCAAAATCAGCCTCTGCTGATCATTACAGTAATCCATTGCAACTTATGTGTACGCAGTTTGTCATAATTTATGCAATGCAAGTCTGATTTGAACAAGAACATTGACTTTGAGGGACTTAATTTTTGAGGAAATGAGTGATCTAACGAAGAATTAAACTTGGGATCTAACATCATTACCCATAGAGAAGCGCTCGGTAGGCAGCAAGTGGGTGTTCACAATTAAATATAAAGCAGATGGTTCGCTAGAGAGGTACAAAGCAAGGCTTGTGGCAAGAGGCTTCGCTCAAACTTATGGTCTGGATTACGAAGAAACATTCACTCCGGTGGCCAAACTGAACATTGTGCGTGTTCTTCTTTCACTCGCAGCAAATCTGGACTGGTCTCTTCGACAATTTGACGTGAAGAATGCTTTTCTAAATGGTGAGTTAGAAGAAGAGGTGTATATGGAGACTCCTTCGGGTTTTGAAGAAATGAAGAAGAACGACAGAGTTTGCAAGTTGAAGAAATTCATATATGGATTGAAAAAATCTCCGAGAGCTTGGTTCAAGAGATTTACCAAGGCAGTGAAGGCACATGGTTATGAAGGAATACATAGGGTCCAATCAGCCTCTGCTGATCATTACAGTAATCCATTGCAACTTATGTGTACGCAGTTTGTCATAATTTATGCAATGCAAGTCTGATTTGAACAAGAACATTGACTTTGAGGGACTTAATTTTTGAGGAAATGAGTGATCTAACGAAGAATTAAACTTGGGATCTAACATCATTACCCATAGAGAAGCGCTCGGTAGGCAGCAAGTGGGTGTTCACAATTAAATATAAAGCAGATGGTTTGCTAGAGAGGTACAAAGCAAGGCTTGTGGCAAGAGGCTTCACTCAAACTTATGGTCTGGATTACAAAGAAACATTCGCTCCAAAGGTCAAACTGAACATTGTGTGTGTTATTCTCACTCGCAGCAAATCTAGACTGGTCTCTTTGACAATTTGACGTGAAAAATGCTTTTCTAAATGGTGAGTTAGAAGAAGAGGTGTATATGGAGACTCCTCCGGGTTTTGAAGAACTGAAGAAGGATGGCAGAGTTTGCAAGTTGAAGAAATTCATATATAGATTGAAACAATCTCCGAAAGCTTGGTTTGAGATATTTACCAAGGCAGTGAAGGCACAGGGTTACTCTTAGGCTCATTCAGATCATACTATGTTCTACAAACACAATAATGGTAAAATTCCTATTTTAATTGTATATATAGATGACATTGTTATGAGAGGAGATGATACCCACGAGCTAGACAAGTTTCAGACTTTCTTATCAAGCCAATTTGAAGTCAAGGATCTAGAACAACTCAAATATTTCCTAGGGGATGGAGGTGGCTAGGTCCTTAAAGGGCATAGTTATCTCACAAAGTAAATATGTTCTAGACCTTTTGAAGGAGACTGGAATTCTCGGATGTAACCCAATGGCAACTTTTATTGATCCCAATAAAAAACTCGAGAAAGAAGATGGAGGAGAGCCAGTGGACAAGACTCAGTATCAAAAGCTGGTGGGGAAGCTAATTTGTTTGGCTCATACAAGACCTGATATTGCTTTTTCAGTGAGCTTGGTCAGTTAGTTCATGCATTTTCCCTCGGAAAAACACATTAAGGCAGTCTACAGAATTCTTCATTATTTGAAGGGGAGTCCAGGAAAAGGGTTCTTGTTTCTCGGAAAAACACTAACGCTGACTGGGGCGAGAATTCAACTGACAGAAGATCTACCATCAGCAACTGTTCCTTTGTTTGGGAGCAACGTAGTCACTTGGCGTAGCAAACAAATCCGGTTGTCTCGAGGAGCAGTGCTGAGGCAGAATTTAGAGCTATGGGTCAAAGAGTATGTGAACTCTTATGGATTCGGAAGATCTTAGAGGAGCTAAAGGTTGTAAGAAATAAACCTATGAAGTTATATTGCGACGAAAAATCTGCAATCAGTATTGCTCAAAACATGGTGCAGCACGACAGGACGAAGCATGTCGAAATAGACCGTCATTTCATCAAAGAAAGACTAGAAAATGGCGACAATAGTATGCCCTTCGTTCCCTCATCAAAACATCTTGTAGATGTTCTCACCAAAGGACTGTTTACTACCATGTTTGAAGGTATTCTATCCAAGCTTGGAATGACCGATATCTATTCACCAGCTTGAGGAAGGGTGTCGAGAATATTACTGATTTAATTAGCTAAATTTATTTTTGTAAATATTTGATTACGTTATAAGTAGTATCTGATTCAGTTATAATTAGTTAGCTTGTTTTTAGGTAGTTTTCTATTTTCTCTCCTTGATTGTTTCCTTGTTTTAAGTATTTAAATTCAGTAGAGTAATAAAAATATTCATTTAGGTTCAATCCTCTTTCTCCTTCAAATCATTTTTAAGAAACTTCACATTTCTTGATTCCACAAATCTAGTGTGATATGGACAATCCCCAAACGTGTACATGGCATAAACTCGGTTTCCAACCTTTGAATAATTCAAATGATTTTGTTAACCGCATTGGTTGGAACTCAGTTCAATATGTACGCTACAGTCTTAAGAGCTTCAATCCATAAGGACTTAGGAAGACCATAGCTAGCTAACATACTCCAGACTATGTCCAATAATGCCCGGTTTCCTTTTTCTGCCACTCCATTCATGTCCGGTGGAGTATTGGGCAACAATCCCATACTCTTGAAGAAACTTTACAAACATACCTACTGCTTGTCCATCCTAAGTGTATCTACCATAATATTCACCACCCCGATTTGATCTCACAATCTTAATTTGCTTTTAACATTTTTTCTCTAATTCTGCTTTAAATGCTTTGAAGGCATCTAATGCTTCACTTTTATTATGAATCAAGTATAAACACATATAACGCGAGTAATCATCTATGAGGGTGATGAAGTTGTTGTTACGCTTAGGTTGGCTCTATTTTTTAGTGCAAAGAAAGATGTCGGTCATCATGTCGCAACTTTTGGTAAGACATCTTTCAAGTATATTTTTGGTAAGTTCTGATATTATATTCTCTAATCTGCAGAATCGTGTCTGCAAGATATTCTGTCGAATATATTACCAGTTCGATCTCAAGTAGGATCGTATATGTAATTGGTAAAGATATTCTCTGCTGTATGGATTAGGAAACCCTAGATACAAGGAGATATGTCGTAAAGGTTAAGGAAATCCTAGTGACGCTTCAAGACGGTGTGTAACTGCTATAAAAGGTGATAGCTTCCCCCTTAGCAGATTGTCGTTCTTCTGAGAAAATATTTAGAGCTTCTAAACGTGCATGACTGGCATGTTGGAAGGATGTACCATTTGATAAGAATGATGTAACTCTCCAAACACTCTTTAAGAAGATTGAGTGATTGGGAGATTGAGTTTATTGTGTTTACATGGTTGAAGACTCACGTGTCTTTGAAGATAGAAGACGTCCGAGCATAAGCGTTTGCTCAAAGAGTGGAACCAAGAAGGATCTCAAATTCAAGGGGAGTCTCTGGCCCAGGTGTCCACTAATAGTAATAGTAGCTAACACAATGATTTGTGTGATAATCATCTAAGGCCTTGTTTATACTATTGACTTCATAATAGTGAAATCCTTTCCACTAGCAAAGTGCCCCCAGACGTAGGTGATGTTGCACCGAACTGGGTTAACATATTGTGTGTCTTCTATTTGGAATTTTGTTTATCCATCATCTGTATTCACGAGAGTTGTCGAACATATAGTTACGACTTTGTGTGTGACATCTTGCCTCTGCATCTAACAAGAACTTCAATTGGTATTAGAGGAGGCACCTAGTTCCTTAGGTGATTTCCTGGATAAATTTTGAGTATCAGATATGGATAGTTCGAGAGGATGAGGCTCGGTTAATCACCCCCCAGTGCATGGAAACAACTATGGTTACTAGAAGGCTCGTATGAGTGCCTTCATGAAGTCTCTTGACAACAAAACATGGAAGGCTGTTATCCATGGTTGAAAAGAACCAGAGTAGGTTGATTGGCAAGGAACTTAGTTGGTCCCAAACTTGAGAAAGACTGGAGTCCTGCAGAAAAAGAGGGAGCCGTAGGTAACTCTCGTGCACTCAATATTATATTTATCAGAGTTGATAAAAAAATTTCGGACTAATCAACATGTGCACAAGTGCCAAGAAAGCGTGGGAAATTCTTGCCTCTGATGATGAGCTCTCAAAAAACACTATGAATCATGCGTACAATATGTTGTATACTAAATGAATTGAAGAATCTCAAATCCTTGACAAAAAGAGTGCACTCATTCTCTCTCTGACCGAAGACAAGACAAGACTGCTGGAAACCATTGTTGACCTGAAACGTGAAGTCACTCGCCTTAATGGGGAACTTAATTAGATGACTAAATCTGTTAGGATGATGAACTCTAGCACCGATACACTAGACACAATTCTAACCATTGGAAAGCCTGCAAATAACATGAAGGGCCTCTAATATACTCAGGGTACGTCTAACATTCAGACTGTCTTTGTTGCTCAAAAATCTGGCGACCAGAAGTCCCGCAACATGTCACAAACATCTGGAAACGACAAGTCTTAGAAGCACCATCATAATCATCCTCATGAACGATCTCCGAGTAACAATCGACCACGGTGGGTATGTCTCTATTGTGGACAAAAGGGTCACATACGACCTTTCTGCTATCATTAGTATAGAAGGAACATCCGTCAACACTAGTATGTCCGCATGCATGCACAATCGCTCCATAAATCTCCACCTCGGAAGGAATGGAGGGTAAAATATGTATCCTATCGTGCTAATATTTCTTATACCACCCTGACTGTCTCCACTCGGAATGATTGGTACTTTGATAGTGGGTGCTCTCGTCACATGACAGGTGATCGTGCTTTTCTAACCAACATAAAACCATACTCGAACTGTTTTGTTACATTCAGTGATAGAGTTAAAGCAAAAATCATCGGTAAAGGTCAGGTAAACTTCCCAGGTTTGTCTTTATTAGCTGAGGCTTGCTGGTAAAAGGCCTCACAACCAATCTTATCAGTATAAGTCGATTATGTGACTTATATTTACTTGTAAACTTCACCCGGTTCTATGGCCTCCTCTAAGCTGACGGCCAAGTACTCAGTGCTATACCAAATTGGAGTGGCGAACTGGGCTCCTTCATCCCATGGCTCAAGCATTAAGTCAGAACTGGCATGCTTGATCTACCAGATAGCAGGCAAGCGTCCAAATGTGCTTACTATTAGTCCCACGATGTTCGAGGGGAAACATGTATGAGATCTTGTTAGGCCATCAGTTAAGACATCTGAAGCTGGTAGCAATTCGAAGACTGTTGGATCAGTCGCAGACAGGGTGGTGAAAAAGCTTACAGAGGAAATCAGCTTCCTAGAAAAGACCATCGAGACTCTTTCTAGCAGAAAGACTATGTGTGAAGGTCTTGTTTGTGACCAAACCTCTGTTCTTGAAGAAGATGCTTTTGCCTCTGTTCCGATCGAAGATTAAGAAGTCAATAACTCTGAAGAAGATGAAGATGAAGATGATGTGGACTCTGCAACATTTTAGTTTCTGCCTTTTATTTAAGCATCATCCTCTGTGAACTTAGTTTCTGTCTGGTTGTGTACTTAATGATGCTATGTGCATCGCGGTCCAGATACTCTGCTCTTATTTTCTAAGACTTATTGTTGCTCTCTGTATGTGCTATCTATGCATGATGGTTCGTTTTTTTTTGGTTCTTGTCTTTGGTTATTTTCTGAGGCAATCAGGGGGGAAGCTTGAAGATGACTTGACACATGTGCTGACATCTTTTCTTGTTGGTACAAGTTTGAATCTGTGGAAGCGTTGAAGTGTTTGCCTAAAAATAGCCAAATGGGGAGATTGTTGTTATGCTTAAGTTGACTCTATTTTTTAGTTCAAAAAAAGATGTCGGTCATCATGTCGCAACTTTTGGTAAGACATGTTTCGAGTGTATTTTTTGTATATTTCGATATTTTATTCTCTGATCTATAGTATCGTGTCTGCGAGATATTCAGTCGAATATATTACCAGTTCGATCTCAAGTAGGATCATATTTGTAATTTGTAAAGATACTCTCTCCTGTATGGGTTAGGAAACTCTAGATACAAGGAAATATGTCGTAAAAGTTAAAGAAACCCTAGTAACGCTTCAAGACGGTGTGTAGCTTCTATAAAAGCATATTGAAAGGATGTATCATTTGATAAGAACGATGTAACTCTCCAAACACTATTTGGGAAGATTGAGTGATTGGGAGATTGGGAGATTGTGTTTATTATGTTTACGTGATTAAAGACTCACGTGCCTTTAAAGATAGAAGACGTCCGAGCATAGGCGTTTGCTCGAAGAGTGGAATCGAGAAGGATCGTGAATTTAGGGGGAGTCCCTGGTCTAGGTGTTCACTAATAGTAATAGTAGATAAGACATTGATTTGTGTGATAATCATCTAAGGCCTTGTTTGTACTATTGACTTCATAATAGTGAAATCCTTTCCACTGGAAAAGTGCTCCTAGACGTAGGTGATGTTGCACCGAACTGGGTAACATATTGTGTGTCTTATGTTTTCTATTTTACTTATCCATTATCCGTGTTCAAGTAAGTTGTCAGAACATATATTTACGACTTTTTGCGCAACGTCTTGTCTCTCCATCTAACCAGAATTTCTGAAGTATTTCTGACCATACGATTCCATATTCTAACAACATATATCCGTATATATAATCTCCAATATATCTGAGCTCCTTTTGACACCTTTCATTGACTTGTTAGTCTGCTTTTCCTTTATGTAGTCTAAACAAGTATTGAAATTAGTAAAGTCTAAAACACAAAGTATTTCCTCCCTTACCAATCTCTTAATCCGATCAATTGAGATATGTCTTAATTTCCACTGCCACAACATAGAAGAGTTTTCATTCATAACACATTGTTTTATACCAACATGAACATGTGTTACACTATGTCAGTTGTTATTTTGCAAATTATTATGAATAGGAAAAATGTCACTTACCTCCTCCGTACTATGGACGGTTTCACTTACTTCTTATGAAAACATAATGTATTTTGTGAAGTCCGGAAACTATACTAACATTTCACTTAACCCCAACAAAGTTAGTTTTTGGTCAAAATGACGAAAATGCCCCTGTATTTAAAAAAATGAAAAAACATTTTCTTGAAACATATTTTATAAAATAAATAATAAAAACTGATTCTAATATTATTGTTATTAAAAATGAAAATTGGTTTTTAAACATCATTTTTTTATGTTTTACAATTTTTATTTTTTTAAAGTAATATTTTTAATAATAAAATACTTTTATAATTATTTATTTTATAGGAAAGTATATTTTTTTAAACAATTTTTATTTTTTAAATACAAGTGCATTTTCGTCATTTTCAAAAAAAAGTTAACAGAATTTTCAAAAATTAACGCGTTGGGGCTAAGTGAAACATTAGTATAGTTCGGGGACTCCACATTACACATTTTGTTTTCGGAGGAATTAAGTGAAAATCGTGCATAATACAGGGGGTGTAAGTGACATTTCCCCAAATGAAAAATACCATTAGATAATGTACCATTTCCAACAAGTTATAACTGAAATTCATTTGAAATATTAAAAGAATATCCAAATGGTACAAGTCTAGTAACTGAAATTAAGTTTGGAACATAAAAGGTATTTTTCTAATTCAGAACATAAACTCCAGTATAAATTAAGGTGCAATTCCCAGCCTTCAACAAGTCACAAACTTTCTCATGCTGCTCAATTGAACCAGGATGCTAGTAGATATTTTGAAGTTTATGAACATTACACAAACGAGATTACATCGCTCCCACCGTTTATAGAGTGTAATTTCAGCTTGAGTACTAGCACTGTTAATCGAAGGTGGTTCTTCCTTCCTTATAGCATAATCAATGTTTGTTTGTTTTTCAGGTGGATACATATAAAATATTTTTTTTATACGGGTATACTTAAGATTTTTCAAAATTTTCACTTTACATCTCTCCGTCCAATTCCGTTAGTTTTTAACATTCTTGACATGTGAAATGACTAAAATACCCTTAAAAATTAAATAAGTTATTAAAATAAAAATGAAAAGACTAAAATGCCCTCACATGCACTTCTAATTTTCAAACATATGTCATTACCTCTCTCTCTCATTTCATTTAGCCTCTCTCCTCCCTCTCCCTCTCTCTCACACCGATTCTCACATAATTTATAGGAAAAAATAAGCCCAAACCAAAAAATTAAATTCCAAAAATCAATTAGTTTATGTACTAACTACAATTTCATGATGTGTAGTTATCGAATAAATCGATAGGTCAATTACGTCTAACAACTCATAGAGACACAAACGTGAACCATTTTAGGTAATAAATAAATTTTTTTACTTTTAATCTAAACTACTCTTGATCGTATGATTATCGTACTAGGACTATTATGAGCTAGAAAGATCAATATATGTATGACAGTACTTATAGGATAAATAATGAATCACATTCATTAAGTTATATGTATAGATGATGCATATGGAGATATGATCATTAAACTGACAAAAAGTGAGATTTTCCAAATAGTGATATTACCAATAGTGCCAATGAGAAAATTCTTGTAAGGGAAAAATGTATGTCATTTTCCTTTGACCTGTGATCGTCATAGTAATTAATAGTTAACTTGTTGTACTTTGATACCGGACACCTAATGTACAAGTTTACTAGTTGAAAGGTCATATTGTTAGTAATTTTATGGTTAAACAAGTATCTTGACTAAGGCAAATGAATAATTTAAGAAAAGAGTTTCTTAAAATTATTCAACAACCATTGAGATTGACGTGAAGTATAGTGATCGTCTATTAGAGTTTGACAGACATAATCACCAGGGGAAATTCTTTATCACTACCCTCAACTATACGAGTTTTGCATGTCACTACTCTCAACTATTTTTTGTTGCACATCACCATGGGGAACTAATTTTTATGTTTCACCATTTCCAACATAGTTAAATCTATGAGAAATTCTTGATCACTACCCTCCATTATGCAATTTTTGCACGTCACCATTGTATGGTTTCATTTAGTTGCACCGTTAATCACAGAGTTAAGTTTAATGTAAAATGTCCATAATACCCCTATATTAAAAATTAAAAAATAAATTTCTGTTGAACTTTTTTTTAAATTTTTTTTATCACATAGATAATTAAACACTGATTTCAAAATTATTTTTTAAAAAAATATGAAAAATAAAAAAACCACTTTTAACAACGTTTTTTTTAATATTTTTTCAAAAAATTATTTTTAAAAAATATATTCAAACCAGTTTTTTATCATTTATTCTATAAAAAAATTTTAAAAAAATAAACTAAACAAATTATTTTTTTCATATTTTAAATACAAGGGTATTTTAGTCATTTAAAGTGTACTTTACGTGGATGACATCATCTTTACGGCCTCATCTACATCGCTACTCACATCACTCATGTCTCGTCTAAACTCTGAGATTTCTATGACTAATCTCATTCTCTTACACTACTTCTTTTTGGTATATCTGTCACTTATACCCCTTCCGTTCTCATTTTATCTTAAGAAAATTTTGCTCGTGAAATCCTGACTCGTGCACATATGTCTTCTTGCTATCCTTGTCTCACATGTGTCGACGTCAAACCCAAGTTGTCTCTTTCTTTGGGGTCTTCCGTCTCTAATCATTCACTTTATCGTAGCCTAGCTGGTGCTCTCCAGTTCCTCACATTCTCTCGTCCAAATATTTCTTATGTTGTCCAGCAAATTTGCCTTGTCATGCATGATTCTTGCAAACCACATTTTCACGCTCTTAAGCGCATCTTCCGCTACATTCAAGGAACTAGTGTGACCTTCACCTCTATAGATCTCTAGACTTCTCTCTCACCACCTACTCTGATGCAGATTGGGCTGGTTGTCCTGACACACGTTGTTCTACTTCTACTTCCCGTGTTTTTCTTGATCCCAATCTCATTTCTTGGTCTTCTAAACGTTAGCACGTTGTCTCTCGCTTTAATGCTGAACTTGAAGATCGCGGTGTTGCTAACGTTGTTGCTGATTCTTGTTGACCTTCTTCTTGAGTTATAGTGTCATTTGTCCACTGCCACTATTGTATGTTGTGATAACGTTAGTTCTATCTATATGGCTGCTACCCCGTCTAACACCAACGTTCCAAACATGTTGAACTAGATTTACACTTTGTGCGAGACAAAGTTGCTGCAAGTCAGTTTCGTCTGCTACATGTACCATCCTTGCACCAGTTTGCTGACATATTCACCAAGGGACTCCCGACGGCTCTCTTAGAAGACTTTCGGTCCAATCTAAGTATCCAGACTCTTCCAACTCCAGCTGCAGATGCGTGTTAGATATCCTTACAATTATTGTTTGTTATTGTCATTTAAATTGTATTAACTCTATTATTTCCCACCTCTTTATATTCCTCCAGTTACAATTGTACTTGTTAAATAAACTCATGAGTCATGAGTAATATAGAAACAACGGTTAATTATATTTTGCCCATACTAAAGTTACATGTTTTACACCTTACAACAAGTAAAGAAAAAAGTTTACATTAAGGTCAGCTAATTGTGTTTTTTTTTCACTTTACACTAACAGTGTTAGATTTTGGATGAAATTTTTTTTATTTTGTGTGAAAAGTCAAAATTGCCCTCAATTATTCATTAAAATTTCGAATTGATGTCATAATTCATCAAATTATAATATTTATTAATAATAAATAATTTCTATTAATCATATTGAGTAACAAAAATTAATTTAATTATTGATTATTAATAATTTAAAAAGTTAAATTAATTATTAATAATTAAAATAATACTAATTATCAATAATAATAATATTAATTATTAATAATATATTGAAATTTTCGAATAACATTCGAAATGACGGTTTAAATGTTACTAATACGTAATCCTTTGTATAAACACTAGGGTGGGCGTACGTTAAGATGGAATAGGCCCGCCAATATGCCTAATGTACCCGTTGCAATATGATGAGAAGCTATTCCTCTCGGAGCAAAAGGATCAAAACTCTCTCATACGAGTTTCGTTTTGGGCTTATGATATATCAAATCGAAGAGAATCGGAAGACAACAATTTTGAAGAAAGAATTTTTTTCTTCATATTATTAATAATTGATTTACTTTTAATTTTTAAATAATTATTACAAAAAGTATTAATAATATAAATAATTAATTATTAATAACGTTTTTTGCATTTAGCTATAACATCGTTAAATTTTGGATGAATTGTTTTTAGATTATACTAATTTTGTTGTCGTTGGATGAAATTGTGGACAAAAACTCATTTTCCAAAGTTGTTGATCTTCTGATTCTCTTCGATTTGATATACTATGAGCCCAAAACGGAGCTCGTATGAGAGAGTTATGTTATTCGAAAGTTCCAATATATTCACTATCAGTTTTTGCAACAGTAACGGCGCACAAAAAGTATGTGCGCCGTTAGAACATACATTTGTAACGGCGCACGCTTAAAGTGCGCCGTTGCAAATGTTTGTAACGGCGCACACGTACCGTGCGCCGTTACACAAGTCTGTAACGGCGAACTTTAAACGTGCGCCGTTAATTAACCAACTTTGTAACGGCGCACACCGTTATGTGCGCCGTTACAAATTGTGTTGACCGTTGACCAGTTTCGTTGCCGTTATGTAAAACGGTCGGAAATTGAGCCGTTGTTGTTACCGTTAGTCCGTAACGGCGCACCTTGGTATGTGCGCCGTTACTAGAGGTTTGTAACGGCGCACTGTAGTATGTGCGCCGTTACAAATATGTATTATAAATCTGGGCAGAACCTCCCCTTCTTTTCCTACAACATATCTCACACCTACTTTTCTCCCGACAAGGGTAATATCGTAATTTTGAAAATTTACAAATTTTCCCGAGCACCCTCAGACAAATCTCCCGAGAAGGTATGTACAAATTTTTAAATAATGCACTACATATAACTGCAAATTTGTATATGATTTCATCGATCCAAGTTTAGATTTTGTATGATTTTGCTTGTATGAATAATTTGCATGTTAAATTTATTAAATTAGTTTTGGAAGTGATGAAATAAATTACTCGATTCCATGAATTGCATGATAACATTAGGGTCAATTCTCCCGATTCCATTAATTGCATGATAACATTAGGGTAAATTCTCCCGTAATTGTTGGACATTTAGAACCTAATTATAGGGGTATTTTGGTCATTTATGACCTAATTAGGGGTAATAAGGTTATAAATGACCAAACAAGGGTAATTAGGTAATTTATGTGAATTAGAAGGTACGTACATATTTTGAAATAATGCAATATTATGTAAATCAATTGTTAACCGAATTTATATATATTACATATATAGAATGGATCGGAGATGGATGGGATCCGTAAAAATGAGTGAGGAATGGATGAAAGGATTAAGCAGTTTTGTAAAATTTGCGAGAAAAAACGCTCCAAGAGATGGTGTGGGACGTTTCAAGTGTCCATGCACGAGGTGTTGTAATTCTGCTTGGCACGATATGGAGACTATTTGCGATCATATATTGAGGAAAGATTTCCTTAGATTGTATAATGTGTGGTTCCATCATGGCGAAGCCGAAGGAGCTAGCTCGAGCCGGAATTGGGATATCAGTTTGAGGGAAACATCGGCGAATCAGCCTTGTTCGACGTCGGACAACAATCCAGTATACGTTGATCCTGTGCATCAGCTCGTGGATGATGTAGACCCGACTAGAGATGTAAGGATTGACGAGGACGAGGACGAGGACGAGGACGAGGACAAGGACGAGGACGAACAACAAAACATTGGAATAATAACCGAAGTCGAGGAGAGAGTCGCTAAGGCAACCATGACAGCATACAACCGGTTGGTGACGGACTCGCAAAAGCCGTTGTACGAAAATAGTGAGGATACTTCATTAGCAGCAATGTTAAGGATGTTGTCCATCAAGCAGAGCACCGGGATGTCTGACGAAGCTTTTACCAAGTTTGCCAAAGATTAATGTTCTACGTTACCCCAACCTAATACGTATCCATCTAGCTATGCAGCGGCGAAGCAGAAAATGAAGGCAATCCAACTACCACACGTGAAATATGATGCATGTCTGTACGGATGCACATTGTACTACGGAACACAATCGCAACTCCAGACATGTGGCGTTTGTGGAGAGGCACGATACGCGAAGGTGGGAAAAAAATTAGTTCCGAAAAAGACGTTGTGGTACTTCCCATTGACTCCTCGACTTCAACGTTTATATCTTGCCCCAGAGACGGCTGAGTGGATGCGATGGCACGGGGAGCGGGAGAATGAGGACGATGAAATATTAGTACATCCATCAGACGGTGCGGATTGGATTCATTTTGACGCTAAATACCCAGTATTTTCTGGAGAAATACGGAACGTGCGGCTGGCGCTGTCAACCGACGGGTTCTCTCCATACGGGCCTACTGCATCGAGTTACAGTTTGTGGCCTGTAGTCGCTATCCCGTTGAATTTTCCGCCCTCGATGGCTATAAGAAAGGAGTATAACATCCTCACCATGTTGATATCTGGTCCAAAATCACCGGGGAAATGCTTAAATAACTTCATGCGTCCGCTGATTGATGAGTTGAACCATCTGTGGGAGCACGGAGTTGTCACGTGGGATGGTTCTAAGAAAGAGGCTTTCATCATGCGAGCTGCTGTGATGTGGACAATAAGTGACTTCCCGGGCTTGGGAATGTTGGGAGGCATCCAGACTAAAGGACATAAGGCATGTCCTTTATGCTTGGACGAGATCGATTCTGAACACAGTAACTCAAGAATCTCTTACCAAGGTGCTCGTAGGTTCTTACCACCGAAACATCCGCTGCGATTTCAGCCGCAGGCCTTTAACGGGAAGACAGAGACACGGAGAAGGCCTACCCGGCATTCAGGGGCTGCTGTACTCAGTGCGATTCTACGTCATCAATACCCACCGCCTAGTCTGCATCCGAAGTTCAGTAAACGAAAAGGGGGTGGTGTTCGTATATGTTGGTCTCATAAAAGCATTTTTTGGGAGCTGCCTTATTGGAAAACTCATAAAGTCAGACATGCATTGGATTTGATGCATATAGAGAAGAACGTATGCGACAACGTCATAGGTACAGTTCTTGGAATTGCAGGGAAGACTAAGGATGACGTGAAAGCTAGGAGAACTTACGAGGAACAGGGTGTCCGGCAAGACCAATGGGTGCAAGACAGGGAGCTCCCAGATGCACCTTATGGCGTGGCGGGTCGTGATCGGATGGAAGTACTGGAGCATATAAAAGCTGTTAAATTTCCCTCTGGATATGCGGGAAGTCTAAAGAGCAAGGTGAATCCCGATGAGAAAAAGTTTCTCGGATTGAAGACCCACGATTGTCACGTGTTGATGCAACGTATCTTCCCCCTTGTCATTCGGAAGTACGTTCCGCCTTATGTGGCAGAAGCATTAACAGAGCTGGGCAAGGCCTTTCAAATGTTGTGCACGAGGGAACCGAGGAAAAAAGCCCTGAAAAAGTTGGGGGAAGATATAGTGGTTCTAGTCTGTAAGTTGGAAACTATTTTCCCTCCTTCATTCTATACAATTATGGTTCACCTTCTACTGCACCTCCCGGATCAAGTTTTGCGAACCGGCCCAGTTCATTTCACATGGATGTTTCCAATTGAACGGTATGATCCATGAATTCGAAATATCATGAATAATTACCATTGAACTGTATAATCGAATATGACATTAACCTTCATAATTCGATTGTAGGCAACTTGGCGTGTACAAGAAAAGTGTGCGAAACCCGCGATATCCAGAAGGTTGTATAGCCCAACAGTACTTGATGCACGAGTCTGTCACCTTCACTCAGATGTACCTTAACCGCGCCACTTCAGCCAGCAAAAGTTTTGTTAGTCCAGCTCTAGGTTTCAACTTATCAGTTGTTTCCCCACATGTACAAGTTAAGAGCGTGGTGCGAAACGACAAATTGAGCACCTCCGAGATGTTCTGGGCGAATTGGACAGTGATTGAGAATTGTGCCGAAGCAGATACATTCGTAGAATCACATCGTGCAGGGTTCCAACGAATACACCCACAGAAATCTCTTCAGGATCGAGTCATGTCATTTGTCTTCGAGTGGCGCAGAA
This sequence comes from Geranium rotundifolium, assembly GCA_963920655.1. Lineage (NCBI taxonomy): Eukaryota > Viridiplantae > Streptophyta > Magnoliopsida > Geraniales > Geraniaceae > Geranium > Geranium rotundifolium. Next base: position 12,682,200 of record OY987323.1, read on the forward strand.
TTGTATGTAATAGACTTCAGTTAACTTGAATTACCATTTACAAATTTTAGGGATAACTCATTTAAATTCTGTGTGCAGATGAGTGCTCCAGGATGGCAACGAGAGTTGGTACTACTATCAAGAGGTCCTCGTTCGTCTGCCATTTATTCGCAGTGTACTGTTAACGGCGTCAAATTTTTATGCTTGAGAATCGACCAGGGCCGGAGAAATCAAAATTCAGGGGTCATGATTGAAGCAAACGACATATGTTACTACGGTGTTCTTATGGACGTATGTATCCTTACCTACTCGAAAGGCATGCCAGTCGTTCTATTCAAGTGTCGTTGGTACGACGAACGGACAGTTAGAAAGGACGCAAATGGATTCATTTCGGTCAACACGTCCACAGATCATCACAAACAAAACCCATTTTGCCTTGCTTTAATGGCAAAACAGGTATACTATATCGACGACCCTAAATCTGGACCGTGGAAGGTTGTCAACGTCGTGTCGCATAGGGGTCACTACAAACCGAGCAGTTTAGCCCGTGCCGGTGACGACGACGACCTGGAGTTTGAAGTCGATGAACCTTACCAAGAAGATTGAATTGACATCGTCACACCGGGTGGTATCACTATCGACCTAACAAACTTAATCCGGTGTCCACCGCCAGCACCTCCAGCTGAGAACGATGAAGCAAACGAAGAAACCGAGCACGACGACGAAGAAACCGATGACAGCGATTTGGAAGGGCATGAAGATTATGATTCCGCCGACTCTGATACTTAATATGTATATGTATGTTTGATTGGTTATGAATAAATGGTTTTTTTAATCTATCATCTATAAAGAGTAATTTGGTCAATTCGGTCAATTCGGACTACATTAGGGGTAATTCGGCGAATTCAACCTTTAAAAGGGTAATTCGGTCAACTACGACCAAATTCGGTCAATTCGGACTACATTAGGGGTAATTCGGTGAATTCGACCTTTAAAAGGGTAATTCGGTGAATTTGACCTTCAAAAGGGTAATTCGGTCAACTACGACCGAATTACCCCTAATTCGGTCAATTTGACCTTAAAAAGGTAATTCGGTCAATTCCGGCCTAATTAGGGGTAATTCGGTCAATTCCACATTCAACTATTTTTTTTCCTAAGTATGGGTTTGTAACGGCGCACACAGTAGGTGCGCCGTTACAAATCCACACTTAGGAAAAAATCAGGCAGTTGACTTGTCCTTTGAAATCGGGTTTTCGAGCCCGATCGAGATTCATACGTTCAACATAGTCAAATGAAATTATGAAACATGAACTAACAAGTCATTGCGCTCAAATTGGTACGGTCGGATTAACTTTTGGATCGACATAAATATAATATTATTATTTTTGGTCGTTTGTAACGGCGCACGGGTACTATGTGCGCCGTTACAACAAGTCAAACAGGCCAGTCAACTCTGTTGACTTCTCATTGACCGGTTAGATCTAGGTTCATACATTATCGGAATTGAATGAAATTTTGGCATATGAAGTACACATTCATTGCGCTCCTATTCGTACGGTTGGATTAAAACTTTATTTTCAACACATTCCACTTTCGTTGAAAGCGTGAGTTTAGGGTTAAGGAAGGTAAAACTCTCAAATACCCTAAACTCATTGATGATCAAACGTTCGGTAGATTAATATATTTTATGTTCAATCAAAACCGTTCGATTAGTTGGAAATTACATATACGCGGTATAGTACAAATTTGAAGAAAATCAAACCACGGGAAGACCGCTTATCAATCACGATCGATTTTAGGTTAAATTTAGTGAATTTAGGGTTTAGAGTTTGTAACGGCGCACATAGCTACGTGCGCTGTTACAAAAGTGGCGCCACGCGAAAAATCAAATTTCACGGCGAAATTTCGCGAAAATTCAAATTTCGCGAAAATTTAAACTTCCCGCGGATATTTTGGTTGTAACGGCGCACGGGTATGTGCGCCGTTACAAATTTCGCTTGTAACGGCGCACATACCAAGGTGCGCCGTTACAAATATGTTGACCGTTGCAAAAGTTGACCGTTTGGTTCAGACAACGGTCAGAAACGGCTCGATTTCTGACCGTTACGGTTTGTAACGGCGCACCTTATAGTGTGCGCTGTTACAAATTTTTGGTGTAACGGCGCACAAGCCCATGTGCGCCGTTACACTGAAATTTGTAACGGCGCACCCTATAATGTGCGCCGTTACAAATATCGCAGATAAATTTGGGCAGAACCCTTCTCTTCCTCCTCCTCTCGGTTTCTTCCTCTAATCTTCCTCTAATCTTCCTCTGCTCTGCTCCGATCTGCCGCCGCCGTCGCCGTTGTCGTCCCGCCGTCCCGTCCCGCCGTCGCCGGTTTTCCCGTCAAAGAGGTAAGTCCCTAATTTATGAAAATTGCATGAATATTGCATGAATATTGGTTATGAAAATTGCATGAATATTTTAATTTAATTTCATATGAATGTTAGTATGAATATGAATGTTAGTATGAATATTTTAGTATAATTGTTAGTATGAATATGTTAGTATAATTTAATTTAATATGAATGTTAATATGATATGTTAATATGAATATGATTTTTGTTAATTTAATATGAAAATTGCATGTTTGGATATGTTAATATGAATATGTTTGGAATTAATAAGAAAATTGTATGTTAATATGAATATGTTAGTATGAATATGAATATGTTTGGAATTAATAAAAAAATTGCCCCTTAGGGGCAATTTTGGAAAATATTGCCCCTAAGGGAAATTTTGGAATTAAAAAAAAAATTGACCCTAAGGGGCAATTTTGGAATTTTTAGAAAAAATTGACCGTTAGGGGCATTTTGGGAATTATGAAAAAATTGCCCCTTTAGGGGAAATTTGGGAATTATGAAAAAATTGCCCCTTTAGGGGTAATTTGGGAATTATGAAAAAATTGCCCCTTTAGGGGTAATTTGGGAATTATGAAAAAATTGCCCTAAGGGGCAATTTTGGAATTTTAAGAATAAATTGCCCCTTTAGGGGCATTTTGGGAATTATGAAAAAATTGCCCCTAAGGGGCAATTTGGGAATTATGGAAAAGTTGCCCCTTTAGGGGCAATTTGGGAATTATAACAAAAAATTGACCCTAAGGGGCGATTTTCGAATTTTAAGAAAAAATTGCCCCTTAGGGGCAATTTGGGAATTATGGAAAAATTGCCCCTTTAGGGGCAATTTGGGAATTATGAAAAAATTGCCCCTTTAGGGGCAATTTTGGAATTTTGGAAAAAATTGCCCCTAAAGGGCAATTTCGGCATCATGAAAAAAATTATGACATAGCAAAAATTTTGGAATTATGAAAAAATTGCCCCTAAAGGGCAATTTTGCAATTTTGGAAAGAATTGCCCCTAAGGGGCAATTTCGGCATTATGAAAAAAATTATGACTCAGCAAAAATTTTGGAATTATGAAAAAATTGCCCCTAAGGGGCAATTTCGGAATTTTGAAAAAAATTATCCCCTTAGGGGCAATTTTGGAAAACTCACAAAAATTTAACCCCTAAGGGTAATTCGGGCATTTTCGCCCGAATTTCTCTATTCTTTCGGTCAAATTGACCTTAAAAGTCTTATTCGGTCAATTACAGATAATGGAGCCTAGACGTAAGGCACCTAGGGCCCGGGCACCTAGGCGAGCCACCATGGACGTTCCATTTTTCCAGGCTTCGCAGGCGCCGGAGGTACATGATGAGATGTACACTCCGTCACCGCCGCAGCCGACTCAGCCCACTCAGCCGACTTATCTGGTCTGGGAGTTCCAGGTCCCGGATCCTCGGAGTTTCCAGGAGATGCTCGGAGACGTCGCAGGACCCTCCGATGAGGACTTTGTGCCGGATGAGTCCGAACTGCCGCTGAACGAGTGGAGGCTCCTTCCTCTCCAGTACAGAGAGATTCCGAGGTACGAGCTGTACTTCGACTACAAGGTGGAAGTCGACTGCCTCAGGACGAAGAGCAAAGAAGGACCAAAAGATCGGCATCAACATCGCCGACGATGAGAGAGTAGTTCAGGCGAACGGAGGTCCGTTGCTCTTGACGTGGGAAAACGGCCGACCACGTGTCGCAGGAGGAGTTTCGGCCGATAGGGTGAAGACGATTATAGGGAAGTTCGCTCGGGAACGCGATGCTTCCTACCAGACGTTTGGAGATTTGCCGCCGTCTGAGTTCCAGGCGTTTTGGAGGAGTTTCGGGGTAATTTCAACGTTTACTCTATTTTTTTTCCAAATGTTTGTTCGTATTACAAATATTCACGTCATATTTGTGAATTTCAGCGTTTGTTTGAAGTGACCGATTCGGTTGAGCTACGGGGTTGGATTCGTGAGACGGCCATAAGCGCTTACAAGGAGCGAAAATCCAACATGAAGCGGTTATACAAGCTGTACGTCGACCCGACTAGATTGGACCGGAATGGGATTCCCAAGAGTCTGAAAGGGAAGAAGTCCCAGTGGCGGTGGCTTGTTGAACATTTCGATGCCAACGAGGTATATTACTAATTTTTACTTTACTTGAATTTTTTCTTGAACTTTTACTATTTATCATGTGAATTTACTTTGATTTTTTTTCCAGGAAAATGTTGGTACTCAAATGAGTGTCATTCGGAGGAGCGACAACAAGTTAAACCACCACACTGGCAAAGTCCCATTTCGAGCACTTTGGGAGAGGATGTCGGCGGCCGGGGAAGTGGAGGTCTCCAAAAAGTTGGAGGCCTCACTGAAGGCTCACAAGGCCTTACCTAGGCCTGGTGATGGTCCACAGGAGGGGGAGGAGGAACTCAACCCGAAGCTTGTAAGTTTCGTTATTTTTTTTAATTTTAATATTTTAATTTATTATATTAATCAAAAATTTTTTGCAGCTTTACATTAGGAATGCGCTTAGGGATTGGAAGAATGACGAGGCGAACTACAACGAGGATGGAACGCTGAACAAGATGACCGACGTTGAAGAGGATGAGGTCATGCGACAAGCTGCCGAGTATGTTCGCCAGATCGAGCTTGCCAGAGGAGTTACTATAGAACCCTCCAGAGGACGACGCATCCGGGGTTGCGGGAGTGCTTACGAGGCACCGCCGAGACAGAGAAGACGTTCGACCTCCTCTGATGGTAGTCAGGCGGAGATTGCGGAGCTCCGGAATGAACTCACGGAACTTCGCGCTGAACGTCAGGCTGAACGTGAGCAAGCCGCCGCCGAAAAAAAGCAAGCCGCCGCCGAAAAACAGCATGCCGAGCAGATGTTCCAGTACTTCCAACAACAGCTGCTGTTACTCAACCCTAATCTCGCCCCTCCACCTCCACCTCCGAATAGTTCTAGAGATCCTGGGGGCCCGTCCTCGTAGATTTTTTGTAATTTAAATATGTTATTCAACAATTTAAACAATTTAAATATTTTTTGTAATTTATATTTATTCAATAATTTTATTTTCAATTTCAATATTCATTTCTAAATAAAATAAATAAATTTTTAAAAAAATAATAAATATAAAATTTATTTTATATTTATTATTTTTTAAAATTTTTTTTTTTATTATTCTGCATCATTTGTAACGGCGCACGAGTGGTGTGCGCCGTTACAACTTTGTAACGGCGCATAGTGTGTGTGCGCCGTTACAATTATTGACGGCGCACGCCGTCTGTGCGCCGTCAACACCTGTAACGGCGCACACTCACAGTGCGGCGTTACAAATTTGTAACGGCGCCCTCCGTAAGTGCGCCGTTACAAACGGTGACGGCACCGTCATCCTCATCAACGGTGACGGCAACGTTTGTAACGGCGCACTAACGGTGTGCGCCGTCAACGTTAGTAACGGCGCACGTGTTTTGTGCGCCGTTACAGACGTTTTTGTGCGCCGTTACAGTTTGTAACGGCGCACAAATCCTCTGTAACGGCGCTGTTAGCGTGCGCCGTTACAAATAAAAAAACTGATAGTAATTAATAATTGATTTTATTTAAAATTTTAATCAATATTATTCAAATTATTAATAATTAAACCGGTATGACCGGATCCGAATGTGGTTTAGTCTTAGTTCGGGAAGAATACCTTAGGGCTATTTTGGTCAATTTTAAAAATTAAAATTTTAACACCGTTAAAGTAAAGTGTAAAAAACATAGTTAGCTAACGTTAATGTAAATTTTTTTCTTCAAATGTAATAAAATGTAAAACAAGTCATTTTAATACGAGCAAAGGGTAATAATTAACCCCAGAAAGCATTCTTTGAGTCACAGTTCTCACAAAATGAGAATATATTTGGGGTGAGTGTTGGAGATTTTGAGCACTTCACTTGCTGTTTTAATAGATTTTTGTCTCAGTTTGTGAGTCATCATATGTAGAATGACGACAACTCCTAGTTTGTAGTTCAACCCCATTAATTATTCAACTTATCTTTTATATTTGGGAAGCCAAATGTCACTAGAGATTAGAAGCCATTTAAAGTAAATGTGCTTATTTCTTTCATCAGTGGTCCCTAGTTTTTTAAAGCATATTTTGGTAGATTTATGACTAAGATACACACACACCCACTTGGAATGAGAGAGATGGGTGCCTGTATACAGCAATTAATGAAAAAGCTGGGTCGATGCGTGAATTTCATGGCTACTGGCTAGCTAAATTGAATGCACAATTTTATTATCATGGGTCCCAAATGAGACATTAGCCACGTACCAATATTTAATTCACTGTCCCAACTCCTGCCTAAGTCCCTACCCTCTGCCGTACGATCTTCCGGCTATTAAAGACTTGGGGTGTTTACCAGAGTTTATTTCTTCGGATGGATATCTTAGCAGTAAAGGTTAAGAATAAGTAATGTCAGCATATAATATGAGACATGAATCAAAATCCAAATCTAAATATTACGTACCTATAGCTTATTAGTCGATGACATTGTTGATGAAGTGTGGTGGTAATGCTTTGTATCGCCCGCAGTATTTGTGTGATGATATGACGACGGATGTACTGCTCAACGCACTGGTAACTATTAAGAAAAATATCTAAATCTAAAATGTTATACCTAATAATTGCGAAATTCAATAAGAGTTTAAATTTTCCTTACACTCAAAACTTGATATGCTAATCTTTTGGACGTGGACTAATATATATATGAAACTGATAAATTACGATATAAGATTCCCTCTCATATGTGGAATTCGAAACAAACCAAATAAGAATATTTACAAACAAACCCTAATCCTCAAAACCATAATATTCCTTCCTTTACCTATTCTACTAGGCCCAATATGATGATTGATAATTTAAGTTCCAAATTCTTGTTAGGCCAACTTTGTCAATATTTTTGTGGTTATAAAGTGGCTGATAAACCTAGCGATGATAGTGATCTAATGAAGAGTAAGCATGTAGTGATGGACACAACAAGTTTGTTAACGACCTTCTTACAGAAGAGAATACGCTAAACACTCGAATCGGAAAGTAGGAAACACATGCATGCTTGATGGAATGTAGCAGTTGGTGGTTCAACACTGATTTGGTAGTGGTTGTTAGAAATCAGTATTAGTATTCAAGTCCGATGTATTCATAGGATGGTGGCTCATAATCATTTTATATTTCTTGATCCAAAATACGGATTAGGCAATGGGAAACTCGAGAAGGCACATTGTCTTTGCCACATCACACTTGTTTAAGAGGTGTTAGTTCTTAACTATGTCGTCTTAACCTAATTAAAGTCAACCACCATATATAAGAGATATTAACATGTCACCCTTATAGTGGTGTGGACCTGCAAGAAGATTGAATAGAACAGGTGAATTATATGATATATGATACATAAGTGTTTTGAGTAAGTAGTGTGCTCTAACCAAATTAACTGCTTCTATCATGTTCTCATTAAGTGTCATCTCCCTCTAGACTTTCTTCCTTCTTTAGGACTCTCATGTTATAAGGATATGACAGTGACGTGAACATTCGTTAAACAGTCTGATTGTTGCAAATTGTTCCTTCTAATAACACATGCAAAGCATAGTTGAAAATACGTTGCACCATTTAAAATCGCGTGTTTAATTTTATCACCTAGCTAGCCATGAGGTTAAGACTTTGTAAAGGACGATGAACTGTAATTAAGGCTAAGGATAGCGACCTTCTGGCTAAGCTTGGCCAAAAAGGAAGGCTAGCTTTAAGTTTATGAACATTTTATTGTTGGAGAAATCGGTCAATAAATGAATAATGTACAGAAGAAAAATAATGGAAGTCTGTTTGATGCTTTCTAGCTCCTGTTTCAAAATTGTAAGAAAAAATCTTGAATTTATTTTGCTCCATTTGGTGTGGATAAATTCATTTTTAAATAAAATATAAAGGAAGAAAACCAAATTCAAGCTTTTGGTTTGAAAAACAGAGTGGAAAGCTTGGTTCTTGTTCGCTTCGAGTATTAAAAAAAATGCTTACGTTTGCGTTATCATTTTATTGTAGATGCTATGGCCGTACGGGACGTTACAATATTAAGAAAGTTGGTTTTTGCGAATTAATGGTGTTGTTACGTTTAGATTGCCTGTATCTTTTAGGACACAGAAAAATGTTAGTCAAAATGTCTGAAGCGTTAGTAAAAGACATCTGTCGACTTAGTTTTAGGCAAGTTTCCAGTTTCGAAAAATATTAGTATTTATGCGTGTTTACAGTTGTAATGTTGCGATAAAAAATTCTCAAAAAGAAGCTTGCATGAAGAAAGGAAGTTCATGAAGGAAACGGAAACACAAGTCTGACAGAAATAAGGAAGTACTCGAAGACGTGTCACTGCATTGAAGAGGACACCCTAGCCGGATGTCAAAACTTCTTGTGTAGTTGTTATAAAATCCCCTTAGCAGCTTGAGGTTCTTCGTGCACAAATTATTCAGAGCTCCTAAGCGTGTTGGGAGGCTATATGTTTTGTTAAGAACCGTGTGCTCGACAAACATCATTCGAGGAGAATTGAGTGTTTGATCGATTATGGTATTGTGTACGTGATTGAAGATTCACGAAGACTGTTGAAGACAACAACGAACCGGGCATCGGAGTGTGCTCGAATGGTGGAATTTAGGCGTTCTCAAAGACAAGGGGAGTCCCTGGTCGAGTTGTTTCATGTGTAGTAATAGTAGTTTAAGACAATGGTTTGAGTGATAACCAGTTGATGCTTGAAGTTGTACTATTGACTACCGTATTGTGAAAACCTTTCCACTAGTAAAGTGCCCCCAGACGTAGGTGTGATTACACCAAACTAGGTAAGCACATCGTGTGTTTTTTATTTTCTGTTTTACTTGTATTGTGCCTATTATCTATGATTGAACAAGTTGTTGAACACTAAGTTACAATATCGTGTGAGACATCTTGTTTCTATGACTAACCATGAATTTCAAATAGAAATAAACCAATTGAAGATCGAAAGTTTGTCCAGTAGAATTTTGTGCCACACACCAATTTGTTCTTCTTCATACAACATTCTTGTGATCTAAATCAACTCTTACTAAAACTACAAATTTATAGATGATAAACTGAAGGACACAACAAAACAAAAAATTAAAAAAATTTCATCTTCGTAAACCTTGGTATGTTCTTCGGAGAACAATATATTTATATCATAAATTTTTATTGTTTGTTGTTAATTTGACATCATTATTTCAAGAGAAAACTTCACATATATCCCCTATACTTTGCAGCATTTTCACTTCACCTCAATAGATATTAATTTCTTACGAAAAGTCCAACATATTGTCAACTAACCATTAAATATTTAACAAGTTGTCATTCATTCTTCTCTCTCCATTTCTAATTTTCTCTCTCTCTTCAAGCTCAATCTAAAATTTGAGTCCAAAATTGATTGTTTTTCTTAATTCATTATTAGTTACATTCTTAAAACAAAATTTTGATACAGTTTTACAATCACAAAAACCGATTCCCCCAAAATCAAATTGATGACGTACTCACATTGAGCTGACACAGTTTCTTCGAGTCCAGCCTCCATACGCCCTCCTCCTTCTTGCATGAAAAACTAGCACCAAACTTCCTCAAATTTCAATCTTTTCTCATTTTCTGAGTTCTTCAAATTGGAGCTCTTTTTTCAGTCAGCCACGGAGAGAGCAAGGAGGTAAACCAACAACGCGATTCTGCGCAGCCTGGTCTCATAGGCCAATCGGAGCCGCCAAAACGAGCACCTGCCTAGCCGCTCCTCGTCCTCACCGGTTCTTTACACGCCTTTGAGGTAGTTTTCCTCGTTGTCTCCAGAGCTCTTTCACCAAGACCTAATCCATCATCCAGAAACGTTGCCGATCAGGGTTTTGGTCGTAGACCCGCTCAATCTTGGTCGAGGCGCTGAAACAATGTGACACCTTCGCTCACCGATACAATTTTGTGGGCCCAGAGAACAGCACTTGTAAAGTCGAAGCGTGTCGCGCGAACAACATAAATCAACACAAGTAATATAGAGTAAGAAATCAAACCCCAGTCATTTTTCCTTGGGGAGTAACAAAGCGCACGGTTTCGTAAGTCATGTGATTAGTTGAAATTTGTACTTTCGACTACTTCTCTTTTTGGTGTTTTCTCAATTACTTCAAGTGCAAGCTACTTAACAATTGTTGATATTTTGATTTACCAATGGGCTTAGGAGACTAACTCATGTAGTGCACTAGTGAAACCAACAATCGAGACATACATTCCAAGTAATTCACGTGTGAAGATATTCAACCGTTATCGTGTCAATTTTCGTCTCTCAGCATTGAAATCAACCTAAAATGAGATGTTCACGACTCTCTCAAGCTCGCTCTTAACTCAACTTGCAATAAGCACAACGGTTTTTATGGTTAAAGTACAATTCTAGGATCGATGGTGGTTAGTTTATGCCTTAAGCTACTAAACTTGTCTCTCGACATTGAGTTTAGCCTAGTGATACCTTGCTCTTTACTCTCTCGAGATAAAGTACAATTATCACCGCACTTAGACCGACAATCTTAGACTACAAATTCATCCTTGTGACAAATGCTAGTTCAAGCAAGTCATATCCTCTCAGACTCGGTCCTTAATCTATGTAATCACTCATGAGTAGCTAATTCATGGAAATTTCTCATCAAGCAAAAGCATTCATTTAACACCAATTTGCCTAGAATTAATACCGTAATTAACATTCAAGGAAGCAAAAGGTTCCAAACCTCCACCCCCGGGACTACCTCGATACACCAACTCAACGGCTCTCTCGAGACTTTTTGAATTGACTAAGGTCAAACTATCCTAGGTCTCCAACATAGAATATCTCTATCCTACACATTCAACCATGGATAATCACAAGCAAACTCAAGCAATCCACATCAACACACCAAATCACCTAAAACTAATACCTCAAAGTTATGGAATCATAGTGTTTACACAAATTAGACTCCATAGACAAGAAACTACTCCCTAGCCGTGGAGTCTAAAGCAAATCTCATGAAATCAAACCAAAACTACAATCCATATCCAAAAATCAACTAAAATAAGTGAAAAGATAAGAGAAAGCTTAGGAAATGGTGAAGCTCTTCCTCTCGAAGCTTGCTCCCTTGAATTGATGCTTCTAGCTCTTGGATTCTCCACCTTGAAGCTCCTTCCAATGGCCCTCAAGTTCCAAGAACTCTACTCTCAAAGCTCTCCCAAAGTGAAGATGAATTGAGAGCCAAAGTGGACACAAATCCCCCGAAAACGAGGTCAAAAAGTGCCCAAGTGTTTTGAGTCTATAAGGTTCAAGTTCCCTCCAAAAATGGCCCTCAAATCTCATTAAAGGTGATGAAAAATGTCCTATCCTTTGGACTATCCGGACCGGATGTGCCAAAGGATATGCTGATTTTTGGGCCATATCCTTTGGGCTATCCGGTCTGGATAGTCCAAAGGATAGACTCTCTACAGCTCATATCCTTTGGGCTATCCAGTCCGGATAGGCCAAAGGATATACCCTCTGGTTGGGTTTTCCTTTGGCATATCCGGTCTAGATATGGCAAAGGATATGTCTTCTTTCTCGTGCCTTGCCCTCCAAATAACCTCCTTCTAGACTCATGTTTAAGCTCCTTATTCCCGCTCCTACAATAAAGATTCCCAAAACTCTCGCAGCATCAAAAATTCTTAATAACACCGAAATTAAGCACATAGACGAGTAATAAACCAATAAGTTATGGGAAAAATGCGTCAGTACGGCGTCCTCTCGGGCCCATAACAACACCCAAACTTAAAGGTTTATCATCCTGATAAACAAAAGAACTTTAAGCAATAAGCCTCACCATCTCAAGGGATTCACGGGGAAGAGTCCCCTACCCAAAATATGCAATCCTAACTAGCATTGCTTGCCAAAACATTCACACTTCCTTTCATCAAATCTTGAGCAATCATTCATAACCAAAAGGTCCCTATTCCTCACATACATGCTTGCAACTTATGGATTCACCCTTTCCACCATACCAACACCAACCACAATGCTACATTAGATGCGCGAGTATCCGATTTATTAGTTAAATGTTTCTCACATGTTTTCTCTCTACTCACTTCTCTCTTGGCTCAATTTTTCTTTCTCCCAACCCCTTTTTTCACCCTTAAAACCATCACTAACCTTAACTTGAGGTCACGTGCTAGTGTGTGAATATTCAAAATTGCTCAAACACTTGAAATTAACTCATGAAAAACTAACATTAATGCAATACTCCACTTTCACAATTCAATCATACCTCAAAATTCGCAAATAAGTAAATTCCGTCCAAACTAACACAAACGAAAGGGCTTCACCATAACTCACTAGCATGCATAGGAATTTTCGTAACAAGGCAATTGAACCCAAAATCCAACTACTAGCAATTCAAATGTTTCAACAAGTAAGCATTTATTCCAAAAGTCGCAACCCTAAACATGCAAGCGAAATTTATTCTTAAGCTCCTCAAAAGCAACTAACAAGACCAAACTAAAATGGATTTACAAAGATGGGAAATGGGGTACCTCATTCATTAGGAGGACGAATGCATGATAGGCACCACTAGCCTTTGAGTTGCTTCCACTTCGTCATCTTTCTTTCCATGTTGCTTGGCTCACACTATTGGTCTACCCACGCCTTAGGTAGCCATATCATTCGAACGGCGCTACGAGCACTAGAGTTACTCCTCTTCTTCCTCTTTTTCTTCGTCCTTGCTTTCTTAGGAAAAATCCTAGTCATAGGAGTTTCAACTTCCATTTCCCCACATTGTTTGACAATGAACAATGCCTTCACATCATAACAAATAGAAATTGGTGTTTTCTTGGCTTGAGCTCCTTCTGGACCACTCTTAGCTTCAAGAGCTTCTAACTTATGTTCTACCTTCTCAAAGTTACTCCTTTCTATCTTCACCTTCTTGCACTTGGGGCTCGACTTCTCATCGAGCGAGGACATTCGAAACGTAAGTGACTCCTCCCCGATGGTCATTTTCAACTTTCCCATCTTAACACTTATGCATGTGTTGGTCGTGGCTAAAAATGGTCTTCCCAAAATAAGATTCACCTCTTTGCTTGCTTTGTAGTCATGGACTACGAAACTCGTGGGCACAATGAACTTACCTACCTTGACCAACACATTTTCCACGACACTTTTGGGATTCACCAACGAATTATCGGCGAGTTGCAACTCCACCGTTGTCTCTTTCATACTTATCAAACCGAGTTCCTCATATAGGGTTAGAGGCATCACATTAACTTCGTCGCCTAGGTCACATAGGGCTTTACAATGTGTAAACCCTAGTTCTATTGGCACAATAAAGCTTTCGGGGTCCTTCTCTTTCTCGGAAAGAGAATTTAGCAATAAAGCACTTGCCTCGGGGCTCATGCTCACCATATGCCCTTCATGCGCTTTAATTCTCATTTCTCTTAGCTCTTTGACAACTTCTTGTAGCTCTGGTTTCTTTTCCACTTGCTTCATGAGGGGAGCATTAACTTCAATTTTCATCAAGTCTTGCAAGAAACCTCGAGCCTCTCTAGCACTCTTGCTCTTTTGTATCCTTTGGGGGAATGGAGGAATGAGCTTAGGCGTCCATGCTTTAACGATAGGCTCATCTTCCACTATACTCATAAGCCTATCCTCATCTTCCACTCTTTCAAAAAAAATAGCACTTGTCTTTTTACATTGTCACGAGTAATCTCGGTGTTATTATGGAGAATTCCCACCGGTCTTGGTGCACTTCCTTCATTTAAACGCGTCTCAATATTCTTGATCTCTTGTCTTAATTCCTCATTGATAGCCATTTGAGATTTCATAAATATAGTAAGCATATCGTTCAATGACTCTTCCCCGTGTGAACCTTGACTCGTCGAACCTCTCTCGCTAACCGGAGGTCTCCCACCTCCATAGTTTCCTCGGTTACCATTGTTTCCCCCGTGTGGACTTCCGCCAAAAACCTTGTCATACCCCCCCCCCCCCCTCTCCCACCTTAATTGTTGTTTTGTGATGGTCGAGCGTTGTTGTTACCATGCCCATGGTTACCACCCCCGTCGGGATAGGGCGAAGGCGACATCTTATCTTGGAAGCCTCTGTTTTGTCGTTGGGTCGGACCGCCTCCGAACCCTCCATGGTTATTGGTGTAATACATACGTTGCACATCTACTTGAGGGCCCATGCTTTGTCCACATCCTCCTTGCATCATACCTAGTAAGGCATTCATCTTCTCCGCCAAGCTTTTCATCGTGTCCCGCTCTTCATTGACATTTGCAAATGATGCTACTTGTCTAAAGTCTCTCCCTCCACCATCATTCCATTGATAACTATTAAGTGCACATTTTTCAACAATATCGTAGACTCTTTCCGGGGGTAACGAGAGCAACGCCCCTCCTCCCGCATCGTTGACCGCCATTTGGGATGCTTGTGATAACCCTCCAAAGGACAACTCATTCAGGACCACATCGTTGATTTGGTGGTCGGGGCATCTTCATAGCATTGACTTGAACTGTCCCACGTTTTGCCCAAAGTCTCTCCATTCCAATGCACGTAATTATAGATGTCTTTTCTCAACTCCGCGCTTTTTCTCGGTGGAACATATTTTGCTAGGAAGAGGCGCTCTAAGTCTCCTTAATTGCGCTTGTCTCGTGAGTCCAACGCCATGTACCATTCTTTAGCGGAGCCTCCTAGTGAAAACGGAAAGAGCATGCATTTTACCACCTCTATTGGATATCCTCCCGCCGTTATCTCTACTACTTGGTCAAACATTCTAAGATGGCCACGCACCTCGTCACCGACCCCTTTGAATTGGGGGTTGGTTTGGAGGACGCTAAGCATCGTGGGCCGAAGCTCAAAATTGTGCATTCGGTACAATTGCTCTTCCCTTCCCCCGTATCGCGGAGGTTGGGGACGATGATAATTTTCTCGCTCTCCCCGATGTTGTTGAGAGCGAGGCGTGTTGTATCCGTCTTCTCTTTCATTCACGAAATCATCGTCTACTCGATCCCCTCGAACATCAAATTCCTCTCTACCGTGCTCACTTCTTGCGTCGTCTCGGGCCACCGGGCTTCCATGAATCCCTCTACCAAAAGATTGTGCCATTTCCACCATGGAATTAGGTCGCTTGCTTAATGCCTTATTCCTCCGAAAATATACTTCGATTTCTGGAATGTAATCAAACTCTATGTGCCCACTCGCTCGGGTTATGCAATATCAATGGTACCTACAAACAAACCACAAATGTATCAACACTCATTAAACCAAATCACAATTCAAAACAAAACCATCGCTGATTAATGTCGCGCGAACGACAAGAATCAACACAAGTAATATAGAGTAAGAAATCAAACCCTAGTCATTTTTCCTCGGGGATTAACAAAAGGCAACGTTTCGTAAGTCATGTGATTAGTTGAAATTTGTACTTCCGACTAATTCTCTTTTTGTTGTTTTCTCAATTACTTCAAGTGCAAGCTTCTTAACAATTGTTGATATATCGATTTACCAAGGGGCTTATGAGACTAACTCATGTAGTGCACTCGTGAAACCAACAATCGAGCCATACATTCCAAGCAATTCAAGTGTGAAGATATTCAACCGTTATCGTGTCAGTTTTTGCCTCTCGACATTGAAATCAACTTAAATTGAGATGTTCACGACTCTCTCCAGCTCGCTCTTAACTAAACTTGCAATAAGCACAACGGTTTTTATGGTTAAAGTACAATTCTAGGATCGGTGGTGGTTAGTCTATACCTTAAGCTACTGAACTCGTCTCTCGACATTGAGTTTAGCCTAATGATACCTTGCTCTTTACTCTCTCGAGATCAAGTACAATTATCACCGCACTTATGCCGACAATCTTAGACTAAAAGTTCATCCTTGTTACAAATGCTAGTTCAAGCAAGTCCTATCCTCTCGGACTCGGTCTTTAACCTATGTAATCACTCATGAGTAGCTAATTCATGGAAATTTCTCATCAAACAAAAGCACTCATTTAACACCAATTTACCTAGAATTAATACCGTAATTAACATTCAAGGAAGCAAAAGGTTCCAAACCTCCGCCCCCGGGACTAGCTCGATACACTAACTCAATGGCTCTCTCGAGAAAATGGTCGAGCTTTGTGGCTTCAACGGCATCAATTCTTTAATTGATGTCACTGTCCTCAAATCGATTCACCATTTTTACATACAGAGACAAAATGGCATTTATCCTATTTTCAAGAAAAAACACCCATGTAATGCTCATGTGGTCGACTATTGACCCAAAATTACGTCGTTAGGGTGAAGTGAAACATTAGACAACTTCAGAGAATACACAAAACAACTTTATCTTTCAGAATAGTTAAGTTAAAATGTTGCAAAGCACATGGGAAGTATGTGGAGTTTTCCTTATTTCAATTGTAACTGTGTTAAATGTTAGTACGAACCTGGTTAGATATGAACCGTTAGAATTGATTTTATACACGTAGTGAATTACTTTTAAATTTATTAATCTGAATACTATTTTATTAAATATCTGGGGTTATAATAATTGAATAAATACTTATGTAAAGTATAATTTCTTGTACAAATAAATATTCAAATACAATTAAAGATTCTTGCCAATGGATGAAGATACGCCGCTAAACTAGGGTTTGGTTTGGTTGTGGTCTGTACCCTTCGCCCATGGCAATTTGGGTTGTTCGTCGAAAATTGACGATGTCTCTCGGCGGCACAACTCTGCTTATGAAGGTTTCTAATACGGCGACGGTTCCGGGTTTTGCGGTGGTAGCTGCGACGGCAGTTGACGGTGAAGGAGGCAGATCTAAGGGGAGGGCAGGAACGGGGTCGAGGACAGTGCTGTTGAGGTTGGAGTTGAGGACGAAATTGCAGGTGGGGCGAGCTTGGGTTGCAACGGTAGATCAATACTGGGATGGAACTGGAGTTATATGGCGTCGGTGGGCAGAATCATGCAAGCATACCGAATTAGGGGCCTCGGCTTGCTTAAGCTTCAATACATGAGAATCGGCAGTTTTGGTTGGTTGGTAGGTCGGTACTAGGAGGGAACCAGAGTTATCTGGTGTCGGTGGGTAGACTCATGCAAGCATACCAAACTAGGGGGTCTGGGCTTGTTTAAGATTCAATACGTCACTTGGGTGTCCTATTGGGATTGGTACTGCAAAGAAACGGGGGGGGGGGGGGGGGGGGGGGGGGGGTCCATGGTGTCGATGGGTTGATCCGGTTAAACACAATGAGTTGGGAGAATTTGAATTTTGCCATGCCCATATTGATCCTAGGGTTGATCGAGGAAGCTGGTTTAAGGCGGTATGCAGCAAGATCACGGGGTTTCTCCATCCGCATGAGTTGGAGGTCGTGGCTCTGCATGAAGCTAATTGGTTCGAGTCGATTGGTCTCCGGGGTTATCATGGATGCATGTGTAAAGCACTCTGCAGCAAGATCACGGGGTTTCTCCATCCGTATGAGTTGGAGGTTGTGGCTCTACATGATGCTAAACATGTCGAGCTGAACAACTTTGGAGGAATCATAAGCGAACGGTGTTGCGTACTACCCACTATCGGAACATGTGGTCTTTGTTTTGCTTGTAATCAAATAGCTCACGAATTGGCCATGTTTGCTTTAGCTAACAGTAGATGGGATTATAGTGAGGCGTTTGTCCCACTAACTGTAGCTTCAACTGTCCGACTTGATGCCGAATTAGTTGCTATTTAATTAATAAAATTCGCATTTGCCTCCAATAAAAAAGATTCTTGTCTATGAAGAAGGCCTATTTTTCTCGCAATCTTCCTTCATAATTGACTGCAAATTTATTGTGTTAATATACAGGTGCGCCAAATCATAAATATTATAATAGACAAGAAAATAGTCAAACATAAATGATTTTGGATAACATGTTCCATCGGGATTCAATTACAAACTCTCTTTATGTTTCAAACTACCAAACATGAAGATTATTTTTTTTTGAAACAACCAAACATGAAGAATATTATTATTAATTTGTGTTGTTGCGGTTTTTATTATGTTTTGCAAATGAGCAATCGAGATATTTAAGAGCAGGACATGAAATATGTTTTTCATATCATCTTGAGAGGTAGTTTTCATAATTAGTGTACCGTCATTGTTGTTTGCATGACCTGCTAATATAAATAAATTAGTGTGTATGGAATTATCATCCTACAAAATTAAGTATATTTAAAAATTTATCGGACAGGGCCCACACAAGACCACACATTATGCTCTCTATTTAAGATTGTTTTGTTTTGCACCAAAATAAACAAGACACCCAACCCAGCCACAGCCAAGAAAATCCCCTTGTTCAATCAAGAACCAAAATTCCGTCCTTGTTGGAGCAAATGGGTCGGTGGTTCGTGTTGGCGGCGATTGTGTTAGCGTTGGTGGGTCAGTGTCGGTCGGACATAGAGCAGGACAAAGCAGAGTGTATGGACCAGCTGATCGGGCTGGCGACGTGCCTGCCGTACGTGGGCGGGGATGCGAAAGCCCCGACGTTGGAGTGCTGCTCCGGTGCGAAGCAGGTGGTGGTGAAGAGCATGAAGTGCCTGTGCATCTTGATAAAGGACAGGGACGACAAGAGCCTCGGCATCACCGTCAATATCAGCAAGGCTCTCAACCTCCCTGCCTCATGCCACGCCACAGCCAACTTGACCAAGTGCATTGGTGCGGTACCTCAATTTCTCTCATCCTACATGCTTGTTTCTTTGTTTTGATTTGTGGGTTTTCAGATCTTCTACACTTGCCTCTCAACTCCACCGAAGCTAAGGTCTATAAGGATTTTGCCAAGAGCATTCTGCCTAAAAATACCACCGTGCCTGCAGCTAATGGTAAGTTCAAAACATCAATCATCTCTGTTTCTATGTTGAATAATATGTTTCTACTAATTGTCCTATGAAATAGGTATTTAAAAAGACACTAGATATTAAGTCTCTTTTGATCTCATATTTACCTCGTCTAAGCAGAAAATTTTATGAGTTCAGGTATTTTCTTAAAAATATAAATCAATTTTCAAAGTAGAAATACTTCAAAATAAAATAATTTATAGTCATAAATACTTTTTAAATATATTTATATTTTTATGTATTTAAAGGTGATAAGTATTAAAATAATTATATTTATATATCTTAAATATTCACTTATTATTTTATATAATTCATTTTTATCTTACACGTATTTTGATTTATTTGATTAAAAATTTATAAATAACAAATATGATTAATACCTAGAACCTTTGTCTGTTCGCTGGATTAGGAAGATTTAAACACCTTAATAGCCCATCCATACAAGCAAAGTCCATTACGTGGGTCAAATCACATTCCCAAATTTAAACTCTTACTTATTTTACTCAAATTGTCAAAATTTCTCAATCACCGTACTATATAATAAGAGATGACTATCAGACACGCCCATCACATCAAACTAATTAACAATTGTTCCATTTAGTAATTAATTAATAATAATAATGTTTTTATTAATGTAATACTAATTAAATTATGTTTAACTTGTAGTTGAGGTAAATTCTAGTGGTAGCAGCCCATCAACTTCAGATTCAAAGAGTGACGGTGGGCAGAGGCAAAAGAATTGGTATGGGTCAGTGGAGATGGCCTTCATTGGAGTTTCTGCATTATTTTTCTTCACAATATTACCATACCACATCTTTGATGCTTGATATAGGTGTACTTTCTCCAAGAATAAGACTTGACACTTTGTTATGTAATGTAGTTAAATTCAGCAATGCTGGTATTTATTGTGTTGTGGACATTGTTTGAGTTTTTGTGCTTTGGTTGTTTCTTTTCATCACCTTTTACATAAATGGAGGATAAGGAATCTCTACAATATGAATGAATAAATTACTACTGCACATGCTTGATTGATCTCAAACTTGCAAAACTGTAGTTGGGCAGTGATTGCTTCATGAGAATTTAGTATCCTTTCTCAAATCAAGTATGAGCTCTGTTGTTTATGGAGTTATTTTATTATTGAATCTTCTGGATTTTCTGGAAAATTAAAGGATTCTGGTTGGAAGTTAAAACTAAACTTATTAATGATGTGATAGCTTGCATTAATGGTGTTCGCTATGTCATTGAGAATGAAATGTGACATTTATTATAGTTTGAGAAGAGAGAGACGCAACTGCTTTATGAGCTATAAAAAGAGACACCTAATTCGTTTTTATTTCAAAAGAAACCTCTATACTAGAATACATTACCTCTTAACTTTATATCATAATTCACAAACACGTGTTTATCTATTCTTCAAATTTTCACATAATTATTAATTATTCAAATAAATTATTTTCTCTTACAATGTACAAAACTAACGGAACTTGTCATTTTTTGTCACTAAGTTCATTCATTTTTCTAAATTTCTAAAATTAATTTCCATTGTGTTGTCCTTTAATTTTAAAGCTTTACTCATTATTTTTTTGTTTGTTAATATATAAGCCAAGTCTCACTACTTGTGGTGTATCTCTACACATAAATACTAGTCATGATTCATATAAACTTTAGATATTTACCTTATATATACATGTTTCTGTAACCTATTGCAATTAACGAATACAATTTTCTCGTTACAAATCATAATATGGTATAAGATGGCTCTCTCTTTATTCAATCCTAAAAGTTTTCTCTCGCTTGGACATCAAACTCGAAAACACTCGAACCATAACTGCCACTCATCAAACCTTACAATCACCAACAACCTCCCTCACAGAAACACACCATCACCAACTCATGCCACCATCATCAACAAAGCATCGTCGACATCACTACACCACCTGAACCACCCCCGACAGCGCATCGAATCACCAGCAACTCATTGAATCACCAACAACTCATCAAATCACTCGTGACAATTGCAACTTCGCAACCTCGACATAGCATTGCTTTCCATAGAACTCTAGTTTTTCAAAGTCCTCTTGCCGATGTTTTTAAAGCTCATAAAGTCAATGTTTCAATAAGACTTGATTTTTCTCTTAATGTGTTTGAAAAGTTTGTGTTCATCCAATTTCGGGGGTATTTCGCCACTATTTCAGGTATTTCAGGGTTCCAACTAGCACCCCGGCTCCTTTACACTTGTTCTCGTCTTTTTGATTTTTCGTGGCTAGTCCTTCACCTTTTCCCTCAGATCCACGTACTTAGTGTGTGAAAGTTTGGAAAAAGGTAAAACCACGAGAATAAAAATACTTTATTAAACAACCTGAACAATTAAAACAATATACTAAATTCTCAAGTTTCATCTTTGTTCAATAAGCTTAAGCATGCAAACATCTTTTTGACACAAACCCGGTGAAATAGTCAATCATGCTATCAAAGAAGATTACTAAATGAAAATTCGGGCATTCAACTAACTAAAAACATAATTCTAACACAAATCATACCAAAAAATTTATAAAAATAAATGTGAATGCATACGATGCAAGACTCGATTGTGGTGTGGGCTTAAGCGCACACTACACTTAGGGATTTATTGAGCCCGTGACTCAAGAAACTCAATTGTGGTGTGTATAAGATACACACCACACTTAAGACCTTACTCGGACTTAAGTTACACTAAAAACTCATAAAGAACCAAAATGCGGTGTGTAGACTCCACACTTAAGACTCTACTAAGTCTTCGGCTAAATTAGGAAATACTCATCATACAAACATAGCAATTAACTATGCAAACAATTAAAATTGGGGTGCCTCCCATAAACGCATTTTTTTGACGTCTTTAGCTAGACGTAATGGTCTCTTGAGGAGACTAAACCCTCGCATATAAAAACACACTTGCTCTTAAATTTTTTTAAACCAATATCCATCAAAATGGAATAAAATGCGCATAAGAAAGGAAAGATGTCACATCGATTATAATCTTCTAATATCGCCTTCCTTTCTTCTCTTTCTTTGAACTGGATTGCTTCTCCATCTGGGAGCTCTAGGATGGTCTCATTCCATGCAACTCTTGCTTCCTCTCTCCTAGTCTTGCTAATGTACCGCTCATGATACAAATAAAGTCTTGTTAGTAAGAACTAACGACAATTAGAGCCATCAATGATGGTTTATCTAGAAAAAAATTACGAACAGGAACTAACTCCAAATTAGCATGCCTAGCTAGAAGAGGTGCTAAAATAAATCAATTAACTATTTAAAATCAAAGCAAGGTTATAAAGAGAATCAAGAGGAGGTGGAGCCAAGGTTGACTTGAATTTAATAAAACTGACTCAAAATCACACAAAAACTGAAGTTAATGACACAAAATAATGACTATTTTCTTTGTTGATGCTACCTCTCATTTTCATGGATCTTATTTTGTATATTACATTTATATTAATGCTAATCAGGCTAAAATTCTTTGAACAATGTGTGTGGTTGAACCAAAATAATGAACTAATTTAAAATTTTCATAATTAATCAAGTATTAAACCATCTACTATTTGTGTCTACTTCATAAATAGGTTTGAATACAAGGTGTGTAGATTGATTTTGGAGTCTGAGTTATACTAATCTCCCTGATCCTGATGTTGGACGGATCTTGTGGATGTCGGATGGAGCTCGAGAGTATAATATTTGTGAAACCCTATAATCATAACGCGGTCTGAACCGTGCGTAAGGTTTTAAAAACTAAACAAATTGTACGCCCGTACTTGCTATACTCGTTGTGTATTTGTGTAACGAGAGAGATGAGTCGTGAGTAAAATTATAGACATATGAGGTCTGTAATGGCGAGTGCAAAAATAAAGTGCAAATTGTCTCAAATTTATAATGTAAGCACACTGTATTTGTACATGTAGTAAAACATTATTGTGTGTGTAATAGAAAGTCATGAGAAATTTGTCATAAGAACGTGCAGTCTAAAAGTTCGAAATCTTCTAAATTTTGCCAAATTTATCCATAACTACTATTAATAATATGTTTAAGCATATTCATCCATAACTGCCGTTGGTTGGCACGTCAATAATGGTCTGCACTTAAGTGCATCTCTTGTTAAGAAGTCTATATTAAAGATATTAGCCTCCAATCCGGATCCTCTGCTCAAGAATATATGAAATATTCAATAAAACTAGAGGTATACACAAGTTTATTATAAAACCGTAAATACATAATGGGTATTAAACTCATGTTGATGATACAGAAATATTAGTGGAAGCGTACTTCGATTTATCGTGTTAACAATATATGATTGGGATGGTTTTCAAGTAGTCACACCTAAGGGTCATATGATGAATTGTCCAATGAAGAGACAAAGGAATAATTACATGTTGATCATGGTCCTTCCTAGAAACCTGCCTTTGAGGTATTAGTGCCTGATACCGATAAAATGTAAATATTAGTTTACAGAGGTAACGACGGTTGATTATACCCAACTATGTCACGTTTCAAATCTAATACCTCAACTTTCAAATTTTCATTTGAGATACCCAAAGATTAAATAAGCGACACTTAGCGCAACGTCTATTAAATCTAACTGATTTGGTCTGTCAAAAAGTCTAAAATTCCCTAAATGGTTTTGGTATGTTAAACCATACTGATTGGTTCAATTAATATAATTATGAAATGACTATTTTACTCCTAATTGAATACCCATTTTAAAGTAAAGGGCAGATCTGACTTTTCACTTACCCAAATAATTATTATAAAATTTTAATATATATAAAATTTTATTAATATTATATATTATTATAAATCATATTAATATTAATCATAATCATTAATTAACCCTAATTAACACTAATTAAACCTAAACCTAAACCTACAACCCCGCCGCCGCCGCGCTCAGCCGCGACTCCGGCCGACGACCCCGACCGGCGACTCCGCAACCCCGACTGGTGCTCCTCGCGGCCTCCGTCACGAAGCTCCGTCAAGGTTTCGCAGAGCAGATCCGACTGGTGCTCCTTGCGGCCTCCGTCGAGCCACCATCTCCGTCGAGCTAGAGGTGGCCGTCGCGTAACCCAGATCTCGGCGAGGCTCGGACGCAGATCTAAATTCGACGGCCCAGACCTCGGCGAGGCTCGGACGCAGATCTGGGTTACGTGACGGAGGTTCGCGACGTCCTCGACTTCGACCAGCGAGGAGCCTCCGTCGCGGGCTTTTTCTCTGCGAGGAGCCTCCGTCGCGGGCACCACCAAAACCACCAGAACCTTTCCAGATCTGGTTGAGCGCGCTGGGGATTTGGGCGTCGAGCCTTGGCGGAGGAGCGTCCTCGACTTCGACCAGCAAGGAGCCTCCATCGACGGCGAGGAGCCTCCGTCGCGGGCACCACCAGAACCACCACGCCTCTCCGATCCAGATCTACTATGCGGCGGAGACGGCGAGTCTGGATTCTTCAGGCCGCGACGGAGAAGGCTACGAGGAGCACCGGTCGGAGTCGCAGGGAGGTCGCAGAGTCGCCGGTCGAGGTCGCCGGCTGGAGCCACGGCTGAGCGCGACGGCGAGGAGTGTACTGGCTGCTTAGGTTAATTAGGTTTAGACTTTGATTAGGTTTAGGTTTAATTAATGATTAATAATAATATAATTAATTAATAATTAATGATTAGTAATGATAATATATATATTTAAATATTAAATAATTATAATTGTTATTTGTGTAAGTGAAAAGTCAAATTTGTCCTCAATTTATTAGTTAAATTGTGGATTCAATGAGGGGTAAAATAGTCATTTCATAATCATATCAATTGAACCAATCAGACCAATTTAACAGACCAAAACTATTGAAGGCATTTTAGACTTTTTGACATACCAAATCAGTTAGATTTAATAGACGCTGGGCTAAGTGTCGCTTATTTAATCTTTGGGTATCACAAATGAAAATTTGGAAGTTGGGGTATTAGATTTGAAGCGTGACATAGTTGGGTATAGTCAACTGTCATTACCCCTAGTTTATATCATGAGCATCATTATTATTTTAAAATAAAATTTTAAATAGAATGATGAATATTTTTTTAGGGATAATCTCGTTTTAATAACTAAGATGACACATTATTCACTTAAATACACCTACTTTAATTTTTTTGAAAAAATTAGCGATGATGAATCATTTTGTCTTACTTTACGTAATAGTGTTAGTTAGCAGTTAATTTTCAGTGCGAAATGACCAAAATACGTTTAATTGTCACTCAAAATTTTAAATATATGCCATTGGCCGGATAATTTTCTTTCTAATTCTCTCTCATACTTCTTGAGTTTTCTATTAACTTAATTGGCCGGATAATTATTCAAATTAAACTTACAAGACTTTTTATGAATAAACAATTTAATTTATCAAAACACTAAAAAAACAAATAAAAAGAAGAACAACCACGGAGTATGAGTGGTTCTCTCTAAATCCTTCCCCGTCCTTTTCCTCCATGTAGTGGTTCTCTTTGTCGGAGGTGAATTTTATGTTGAACTCGTTCGAGAAGGAAGAATAGTTTGAGCACACCCTCCTCGTGGTGTGCAAAGTTGGAGCTTCGATAGGTGACTTTAAAAGTAATATTTAAAAATTAATCAAAATTTAGTTGACTATCTACTGCTCGAAGCTTTTTGATAACTGAAAGTCTGAAATCCTTGATTGAAAGCTCTAATGGCTTCTCTGACGCCGAAGAACCGAATTAACGTGTTCAAGGGGAGGGTATGCTGAAAAACACATGGATACTAAAACGTGTCAACTTAGTTGTACTAAAACAAGATTGTCCCTTTTGTTATGTGTGATTGAATTTGTGTTTTCCCTGATTTAAGCAATTGTTGGCAGAGGCAGCCTTGTTAATAGCACAGATTTATCTGTTCAAAGGTGAGGACATAGGTCTAAGATACCAGCCAGGCTACAACCATTTTATAACCTTGACTTATGATTTATGAGACAAGGATTTCAAAGCTTGTTGTGAATCCTTCCTGCACTTTGCTTTTGAAATCAAGTGAAAATACCATTCCATAATGTGACATCTTTCTCTCTCAATCACCTGTTGTTTGAATTGAACCATTCGGTTCATACAGATGCGTTTTCTGGTAATAACTTGTCTGGAGGAATCTATAATATAAGAGTTGTAATGTAGAGCCATTCATGACGTGACTATAGAATCTGCTGCAATTATAGGTAGTGAATTTTGAGGCTAACATTTATCCATCATAGACCGTTCACGCACTCAGTCAAACCTCTTTATTTTCTGTGAATGATGCTACTTACAGTGTAAAAGTTGGTTGTGCCAACCATATAACCAAATGCATGCATAGTGTGTACATACATACATTTGAACCTCAGAGGCTAAGGCACTTGATACATACAACTTATCATTCTTTTTCAACAGGAAATATATGATTCCACTTTACCAAAGCAAGGAGTTTCTGTGTGTTACCATCCAATCAACTCATTTCACTGTCAAAAGAAACTTCAGTACTGTACACAATATTCAACTTCAAAAGTTGAAATACTTGTTCCATAAAGCAGGAAATCCAAGAATTGGCCTTTACATGCATGGATATAAGATTTTCATCATTGAATTATATTTGCTACTCTAGACCGGCGGCGAAATGGGTTTTGGCCAGAATGTATGGGAACTCAGTTCAGTGCAAAAAATTACTATCTAGAAAGCGTGAATAAACACAGGAACTTCATTACCTGGACAGTTTACATTTTCTCGCCACTGCATCTAATCCAAGAAATGGATGTAAGAGCTATTCCAAATTACAAACAGCTGAGTTCCAGAATGTGGAATCCCAATTCATGCTTGAAGCACCTGACAGTGCAGAATGTGACTCTTCAACCCACTTCGACCAGCAATACTTGACCATATATTAGACACAAGAGTCCTCAAGTGTCCTTTACCTGCAATGTTTTCCCAAACAAGGTTGTCCACGTCCACCATACTAATGCTCATGTTGTTACGGATGATGCAGAGCTTCCCATTTAGTGGAACAAGAGCAGCTGCCTCGAGAGCACGAGAGCTCCCTAGATGGATTCTGCTGTCCATAAATTTATTCCATGAATCCGTGTCTCCGTCATACACCCTCAGCTTACATCCATCCCTGCAATCCAAAGCGTAGAGCTGTCCATTCAACGAGATGCTGGGATTACGCCAGCCGGCAACCATCCCATCACTGATGGGACTCCACGTATTGCTTTCAGGAGAGAAGGCTTCACTCATGACCTCCCGGTGTGACCCGAGTCCTTTTAGGAACCACTTCCCGTTATGTACTACCCCAATGAAGGGTACCATAGCCGTACTCATATCTGAAATAAAATTCCACCTGTTTCTGTTGGGGTCATAGACTTCAGCAGAACGAAGAGTCCTTTGGATTCCTTCACACTCCCCACCAGCTACATATAGGCAGTTATTTATCACACAAGAGCCAAAAAAGTGACGTTTTCGAAGCATATCTGGTACCCTATTCCATTTATTTGTTCGCGCACTGTAGTAAATGACTCGTCTCATTGACCCCTTAAGAGGATCCTTTCCACCAAACAAGTACAGGTGGCAGCCACTGAGTACAGCGCACCCAAAACCTAATGCTTCGGAATATTCTCCAGGAACAGGCGGAAGAGGCTGCCAGAGCTGATAGGTGGGATCAAAAGCATGCCATGAAATCCGTCCATCACGGTCTCTTTTGATGACATAAACCCACTCTTCTGCCATTCCGAGACTCTTCCTCAAAGAATAAAAGAAATTCCCAGCTAGAAGGCGGTACCATCTCTTGCAGACTAAACGGAGCTTCCTATGTTCCACACGAGGGACTCGAATCAGACAAGCAATGGCAAGATCATCAGGAAGGCCAGGCAGGAGAGGTGGCTGGAATCGGGTCCTTTCCCTCTTTGAGTTCTTGCTCCTATGTGCATTTGGATTGATATCGGGCTGGATGCAAATTTTCGAGCCAGGAACAAATTTCCTGGCACCAGCAACTGTCTTTAAGCCAGTATCCACTCTACAATAGCATGATACAGAATCGACCTGCAAAGTTTTGTGTAAGAGAACACATGAGTGATCAAGTATCACACACCAAAATACATTGATTATAAATATAAAAAAATCTAATACTCTACAGTTGTGAATATAACCCATTCAAAAGGTTTATAATCTCACTCTTGCATCTACGAATGCTCTCAAATGGCAAAATTATAAACGATTCAATAATTTTGATTCCTTTAGCTCTACATCACAAGTAAATGGCACAATTGATCCTGCTACATGTCTTAGGAGGGAGAACATTTCAACTGATTTATCAACTACAAAGGAAGGGTGATGCACGCTGCTACTTTATAACAGAGAAAAGGAACAATATGATTGCTTCTTTCTGTGATGTGTGTCTTTAATTCCGATTTTAACAGCTCCATAAACCAAAAGCTATTGTATCCATGCAAGTCATAAAGTAGAGTCATTTCTCCACCTGAGAAGCCTCTTCCAGCTTTAACCTTGGAAATGACCCTTACAAATGCTTTAGGCTCATTCTAATGCTTCATGTAAACCTTGGAATAAACTAATATCTAAAGTAAAAAAACTTAACACACAAAAGTGAGGTGCACATAAAAGTACTCTAATAGAGTAGAGCCCAGGGCCGGCATGTGTCAATGATATGCAAACCATTCTCACTCAAGAATGTTACAGGGTAAGCAATGGCACTTTTTGCAATATGGCTTCCGAAATACAATCAACGAAGACCCTTTTAGGCAATCATAGGAAATATCAGTAACAGTGATGATAAGTCAACAAAAATATTAAAGAATGTCATGCAAAGCAAGCCATCTTTTCCAAATCAATTTTCTTGGGCCAACAAAGTTGCCTTCATTAGCATTTTGTATCCACATTTTACATCCAATAGAAACTTATAAATTGAAAAAAGATCATAAGAATGGAGGAAGGTGAACACATACAATTAAAAAAAGAGCACCAACAAAAGACATTGACCCAGTTGTTATTAGATATCATCATCCTATATATTCAATGACAATTCTAATACACGAATCTAACTGACGAGTAAAGATTCATGACCTATTTTATATTATCTCGTCCTAAATCTCCAGCATTTTACTGCAGATCTAGAATACATTAAATTTATACGAACGAAATGGCAATTGCATTTAATCTTTGTGATATCAAAACCAAGCAAGAACTATCGTAAATGTCACTGCCATTTCTACCCCCACCCTTAGTTCATGCTCGCCAAAGTACATCGAAGCAAATGGTAATCGCCAACTGCCCACACAACTCAACAATGCAAACATTCCAGCTTCAATCTAAAAGTAGTGATGCACCACAAACTTTTCTCCAAAAGCAAAAAATTTAGCTCCATCAATGAAAAGAAAGGGTAATTTAAGGCAAGAACTAACAGATCTAAAGTCACCAACTCTATCCACAAATCAACTTGGAATTCATAATTAAAGAGGATGAGAAAATACTAAACCCAAATTCATTTGCATAAACAAAACAATAAAATGAATGGCAATAAAATTCCAAATACTCCAAAAATATCACACGCAAATAAACAGAATTGCATCTCTACTAACTATTTCAGAAAAACGAAAACGAATTATAAGAAATTAAAACCAAACAAATCCCGCATGTACGGTTGCCACAGTCCTTAAAATATTAACATCTGGGTGCCTAAAAAACACAATGATTTGCAGAAAGATATGAAATTGAGTTCAAAGAGATGGAAAATTGAGTGGAGCTTGGTTACCAGTGGAGCTTGAACTCGAAAGACCCTCTGGGCAGTCGGGGATTGCCGTTCAGCTGACCGGTCCATCTCAGAAGCACACTTTCATGGATGAATTAGGAGCCGAGGCGAGCCCAGAACAGAAATCAAGAAGATTGAGAGACCCAGATCACGAAGTGCTCGAAACCCAATTTCAAATCCTGGAATCTGATCTAACAGGTAAAAGCAATTGGAAAAATGGGAGCTTTGTCTTTTACCTCCGCAGATGAGAACAAAGGCTCTTGCAACAATACAACTTGGAACATCTCTCTCTCTAAAACACCAGAAACTATATTTCTCTTCTCCTGAATGTGGACGAAGGGTACAAATGGTCCCGTGGTCTTCACCAACTTGTCATTTTGTTACTCAACACGAGAACGGAGTACCCATAAAAGTAAAAACATACACTACACTAGCACATTTTTTATCACCTATATTACCACATGATCTAATACATGACACAAATATTAAATTGAGGGAAGTGGATATTTTTAGAATTAGCTGTTTTACAAATGTATATATTTAAAGTTTTGGGTAAATTTTACCTGACTCCTTTGACGATATACGTATCTCACATTAATTTTTGAAGCACTTATCATGCATAAGTTTACACTTGATCGATTTATTTTTTAGTTATATGCCCAAAAATAATATATTTTGCAGTAGATTGTCCATTTATAAATGCAAAATAAAAGTGTTAAAAGAAAAAACAGAAAGGAGCGAAAGAGAGGCTCTTCCTCTTGGTTTCACCCTCCCTTGTCTAGAAATTGCCAAAGAAGACGAGAGGCTCAGGTTTCGACAGCAGAAGCAGAGGAGATCTAGGGTTGGGAAGAGGACGAAGAAGCCACAGGACCGAGATCTCGATCTGTATTTGCAATTCCTTGATTCAGAACGAAGACGACGACGACGACGAAGCATTCCCACGACCGTGGAAGATGAGTTCGGATTCAGCGGTCCCTTCCTCTAACGCTCTTGGCAACGTTGACGAGTACATTGCTCAGCTCTTGCAGTGCAAGCCCCTGTCCGAGCAAGAGGTGCTTTATTTTTCCGACCTCATTTTATTTGGTCTTTTTTATCGGAAATTTTGCTGTTGTTCTGGAGCATGCATGGGTGCGATCTGTGAATTTAGCTGGATTTTGTTGTTTTGCGGACCGATCTGGTGACAAATTTTTAGATGCTTCTTAATTGGATGCAAATTTGTTCTTTTAGTTGAATCAGATTCATGGGATCTCGTATCCGTGGATTGAGGTTAGTGTCATGGGAAATGTGACTCGTGATGCACTAATAAAAGATGAAACTTTGCAATTTGTCTTGCCTTTTATGTGCATTGGAAGATATGCTGAGTTGCTTTCTTTGTAGTAGTAAGTAGTATTGTTCTTTATTTTATAGATGACCTGAATTGCCGTAGGGAAAATGTTTCTTAGCTTTATTGAGAGTACAGAAATGATTGTGATATTAATATTATTCGAAGCAAATACTTGTGCTTTTAAGCTAGGAGATGGAAATGTGATAGTGCAGTGCTTCTCCTGGATGAATTACCAGGTTCTTTTATAGATGTGATGATATTTGGGGTTGGTTCTGTTATTTCATTTATTCAAGGTACCCCCCTAAATCGTGATTGTACGGAAGTTGATAGTTGGGATTGAATAGGGAATATGAGCTTTACATAGATATTTCTATTCACAAGTGTGATTTTTAGCTTGGATTTTATCTGTGGAATCCTATGGAGAACAGGAGAGACTGAGAGGTAGTGTATGTCATGGAATAGCACCTTTTTGCTAGTGTTGAAAGTAGGCTTGTGCAGATATTTGGCAAGGCTTCCTTCCATCTGCAGTACGTTATGGCATTCAAACTTTCTCCATTTGGCATTTACCAGTATAGTCTATGTAGATTCTGAGAAATGGGAATTTATGTTTGCTTATACATGATGGGGAGTATATTTAAAATTATATGAGCAGACATATCGTTCAGTTTCTGGATTTGGTTTTATGACTCTGGAAGCAGTGTCAGATAATATGGAACTGCATTATAAAAAAATTATATCAGAATGTGCTACTTTTTTAGATCAAGTTTCAATATGTAGCATTTTTGGTTCTCTACCTTGTCTCTTTGTTCATCAATCATTTCTAGGTGAAGCCTTTGCTTTGTCTGGGACTGGAAATTATCATCATTAGACATATCTGTTTCCCTTTTCAATTATAGAAATCTATTCTCACTCACTTTCCTTCCTCTTATATAGGTTAGGACATTGTGTGGTAAGGCGAAGGAGATACTAGTGAATGAAAGTAATGTTCAGGTGTGTCTCATTATTAATCTGTTTGTGCTATCAATCTTCATAATCATACTTGGGTCTTTCATGATAGTTAGTTGCTGGGTATATGGACTGAATCTTTGCATTTATTATGCACTCTATATCAACTTACTGACATTTTGAACTTGAGGTTTAGAATGCTCAGAGGTGATGTCTGTTGCAAGTTTGTTGGTTCAATGACCTTGGTTATTTTTTAAATGTATTGCTGGCTATAATGCGTTATGTATAATCATATATTTGTTAGTATAGGGTAAGGTAAGGAATGCTTGAAATCCTGTTCACTACTTATCAGGAAAGATACTACATCATGTCAAGTCACTTAGCATAATGGCTTGTTTATTATTCATGCTCAAATTCTTGTGAAGTACATGCTATGGTTTTATTTTAATCTTTTAAGGTTAATTATGTTTTCTGACATGCAGCCTGTGAAAAGCCCTGTAACAATTTGTGGTGATATTCATGGGCAATTCCACGATCTTGCAGAGCTTTTCCGCATTGGAGGAAAGGTATTTTCTTAGAAG
Organism: Geranium rotundifolium; assembly: GCA_963920655.1. NCBI lineage: Eukaryota > Viridiplantae > Streptophyta > Magnoliopsida > Geraniales > Geraniaceae > Geranium > Geranium rotundifolium. Next base: position 12,715,082 of record OY987323.1, read on the forward strand.
AAACTACTTATTTATATTTTTAGTCTTTCAAGTACCGGTTGAGATTGATTTTTTATGGCTGGTCTTGGAGCTTAGATTTCATTTAAATTTCTAGATTTTGGCCAAATCCCTTGTTTGGATGTCCAAAGAATTGGAAATTTGAATATAGCTCAATGTCCTACGGAATTTTGAATTTTCATAGTTTTCCAAACATGTAATTGGCTCCTATCCTTGCAATTTATAATTTCTCAAACATCAGAACTGGTTATGTGTTGAGTTCAAATGTAAGAGTTGTAATTATGCAATTCAAGTTTATTATTTGAATTCAAACACAACCTCAGAGGTTATGAACTGCGATTAGGAAATCCTAATATACATATTTTCTCATATCAGTTTGTTTTTTATTTCTATTTACTACTTCAAGTTTGTTTTCTAGTCCTAGTCTAGATAAGCTGTTATGTCCTGTACAAGGGGATCTCTATTGTATTTTTAACATAACTTTCACTTACACCTGTATCAAATAAGTCAATTAGGGAAAAGTTATTTCATTGGCAGATATTAAGCTACCAATAATCCAAAGGGAGCTGTTATCTGTAGTTGGTGTGCTACTGTCCTTTACCCTATATTTTCAATGAACTTCCACGTTATTTTTTTGAGTTGTGTGTATCTGAGATTTATGTGTGACAATCATGATAGAAGATTTTATTATTTGCACTTGAAGAAAGAAACAGCATATTTTTTTAATTTAAATGTAAACATATGAATCTGAGTGGTAAAGAAGAAGAAAGTTTGATTTAAAAGAGGCCACCGCAGAGAGAAGAGATGTATAGTTAGATTATGACTTATCATGCCCTTTTACTTATTGACCATTGTGTTAAGAACAAAACTGGCTTTTTAATATCTTACTAAGCTGATATAAAATATTACGATGATTCCAGTTGAATCAAGCTGTCATAATTAGAGGTATGCACTTGGTTTTCTTTACTTAAAATTTGTTTCTGTTTAAATCTCTCTTGGATTTAATCTTTCTTGCCTTTTTATTTAGGCTCTTTCACTTATGTTGATTAGATATATTGTGTTATGGATAAATATTTATTTATGTTACAATTTTGTTTTGTAGTGTCCAGATACAAACTATTTATTTATGGGAGATTATGTCGATCGTGGGTATTATTCAGTTGAAACTGTAACAGTAAGTATGATTTACAGTATCTTCCTTTCATGCTTTTAACTTTTCCAACTGAAACATGTTAGCTTGATTTTCGAGTGTACTTTTCTATTGAGATGACATAGATGTAAACTTCAAACCTTCAGAAAAAATATAGTAACGACTAACGAAGTAAGAATGAAATCTTCACCAATAAGAAATATAAGAATGGTAAACCTTGAAAGTATATTAAAGTAATCACTTACTCATATTTTCAGCTCCTAGTAGCCCTGAAGACGCGTTATCCACAACGGATTACCATTCTAAGAGGAAATCATGAAAGTCGTCAGGTATACTTTTAGATTGCATTCTTATAATCTGACTTTTCTAACAGAATGACAAGCTGCAACTGCAACAATAATATTTATTGGAATTTTATTTTCGTTTGAGAGTTCTAGTTTGAACATGTACCTTCTTTATTAATGAACTGTGCTCGCTGTTTTCATGTGCTTCCGTTTGCAGATTACTCAAGTCTATGGGTTTTATGATGAATGTCTACGAAAGTGAGTCTTTAAATATCCATTGTTCATAAGAATTCAGTCATCATCCCAGAGTGATATGCTGTATATTGTTTCATTGAGCAGTCTATATCAATATATAAGATGTGAGAACATCACTTTTAGGCCTAGACAACTAATGCTTATAGGAAGTATATAACAGAAGTAATGTGTTTGAATTGTATTGATTCGTCATATGCATTTATGTGAAAGGAAGTTAGCAATCCATGCCTGAAGATTTCAGTGTTGAAATAAATATTAAGGTTGACTCTAGGAAATAGTTGTAGTGCTGCATACAGGTACATGCCCCTATCTTTTTTGTAGGAGTTCTTGGAACTGGTCTAATGAATTATGCATGTATAGCTTTTCTTCCACAAACCTGTAAAAACATTTCCTTCCTTTTCCTTGCAGGTATGGCAATGCTACTGTTTGGAAGATATTTACAGATCTCTTTGACTACTTTCCACTAACTGCATTGGTTAGTATTTTTTATATTCATTTCTGCAATGGCTTACAGTCTTGTCCGAGAAAGGAGCAAATATAGAAAGTAAAATTCAGTAATACAAAAAGTTATATAGCAGGTGCAATATATGCCCATGGCCCTGCCTGATATCAGACCTTTGATTGCGGAATCATGACTGTTGATGTAGTTTCTGAGTCTACTTTTCTTCCTTCACGCATCTATACATTTAGCTATATTGACAACTGGCACCATAGTTACAAGACTGCACCTTGACACCACCATAATCAGTACAATCATGTCTGCTGATGCTCCTGAACATTCTTGCTTCTACTACAGTCTCAGTCTCAGTGCTATTCCATGAACCTTCACTTTTGTCATCATGAGACTTGTTTTCTCCTTATGCTGTGTCTTTAAGTTAAGAAAACAATTCTGTAAGGATCTTTTTGGACTACCTGACGGAATGAGGTTACCTTTATAAATAGCAAACCCTAGTGAGGCTACAGTTATATAAGAAAGAAATCGATGTTAGGGAATGTGTATTTAAATATACCAAACAATTATTTTTATTATTAAGCTTAGTAAATTTTGTATAAGGATCTTTTTGGGAATCATTTAAACCGTAGGAGCATTGTATATGAAAAAGTGATTTGGCTTCCACATGAAGAACTGTTCAATAGTATTGCATTATATCTTATATAATGATTTTGTTAAAATGTAAATAGTAATAGGGCCTTCACCAATCAGCTTAAGTGTTTAGTTGAGAGGGTCTTCAACTGCTTTCACTTTACTGTGATATCTTGGTGTTCAGTCATATATCTGATAAAAAAAGAAGTTATGCTTTATATCTGATTGATTTTCAAACATTTGTAATTATTTTATGCATTTAAGTTTCCTACATACTGCCATTGTTTCTGTTGATTCTTTCATTTCATTTCTGACATTGGAAATGATTTATGCTGTTTCAAGGTTGAATCGGAAATCTTTTGTCTTCATGGAGGTTTGTCTCCATCCATTGAAACCCTCGATAACATACGCAGTTTTGACCGTGTTCAAGAAGTTCCTCATGAGGGTCCCATGTGTGATCTGTTGTGGTCTGACCCTGACGACCGCTGTGGTTGGGGGATATCACCGAGGGGTGCTGGATATACCTTCGGTCAAGTAATCATTTTTCACCATTTCCCATCCTATGCTGGTAAAAAAGCCAAACATCTTTCTTCATTTGCTCATGCATATTGTTCTTGCAGGACATATCTGAGCAGTTCAACCATACCAACAGCTTGAAACTGATTGCTAGGGCACACCAGCTAGTTATGGAAGGATATAACTGGGGTCATGTTAGTACATTAATTATTTTTTACGCTTCATATTGGCCTTTGCTTGAATAAATTATTCAATCAATTGTCACATCTTGGCAGGAACAAAAGGTAGTTACAATTTTCAGTGCACCAAATTATTGTTATCGGTGCGGAAACATGGCTTCAATTCTTGAAGTTGACGATTGCAAGGGCCACACATTCATTCAGGTTTTTCTTAATCTGAGTTCATACTGTCAAAATTACCTTATGGAACCATCAAATTTACAAAAAAAAAAACTAACACCATACCTGCACTTTGTAGTTTGAACCCGCTCCAAGAAGGGGAGAACCTGATGTGACCCGGAGAACACCTGATTACTTTCTATAATTCCACTGAAATTAAATTGCTGAATCCTAACAATTAGTGCTATTAGATGCTTTGCTTAATTGGATGGCGAGTCGTATTAAAACGAGTTGGAGGAACTTCAAATGATTTGATTCATCGCCTTGAATTATGCCCGAGTCTCTCCGAAGGAAGCGGTGAAACTGGTGACTTGTAGCAGTACGCGCGATAATTTCCAGCAAATATGACTTGCAGTCTCTGATTTCATATATGTTATATTTTTTCATCCTTTGATTTTTACCTTTAGGACCTTTTTTATGGCTGGGGGTTTGTAGAGAAGATGAGGAATGCTTTTATCTGTTCATGGGTGTTCTTTTTTATAATCTCCCTTCAACTAACTTGTCAATTTTTGCTATAGATACATTTATATGATTTTTTCTGGTGTATGTACTGAGTAAGATTGATTTGGTACCAATGATCCTTGCAAGATATCTACTACAAAACAAACGGGTCGGGTACATGTAGACATATATTTGCCCTGACAGGTACCCATTACTTTTTTATATTTAAAACAATAAACCTTACCTACCGAAAATAGACCTAATTGTTTATCAAAAATAGAATATTTATTTAAAATAATAAACCTTACCTGCAGAAAATAGACATAATTTGGGTATCAGGTATTAGGAAGCGAACGTGTGATGAACTTGTGTTCATGTAGTATCAGTTTATGCGTTTGTTTTACACTGTTGAATTGGTAACCCTATATGTGCAGTCAATGCAAATATATTGACAATAAAAGGGACTGCACATCCTCATGGACGTCGTCTCAGTCCTCTTCTTTCATATGTTTTGTTTTTAGCCGTGTTTTATTATTTTGTCCCTTCCTTTTGTGGTTCTGTAAAAAGCTAAATTAGAGTTTGTACTAGAATTGAGATTTTCAGAGGTAAAGATAAAAACTCCAATTATTTGTAGAGAGAAGTGTGTAATTGCAAGGATTCATAAATATTAATGAAGATTGACTTCAAAATTTTGGCAATGCCATTTCTTCCTTTTCTCTTATTTGTGAATAAATGCGTTTTTTATGCATAAATTTCTTTCATTATGAGGATCCGCACTGTCATAGTGTGCCCTCTGCCTTGACCTAGGCCAAGGTCTGAAGGTGAGCTGGGGCCTCGTGGAAAGTTCGGGTGGGGTTAGTAAAAATAGGTGGGTATTTACAGTTGTATATATTTTTTAAAAAATCTCTTCATTCTTCTATTAATAGCCAAATTCTCTAGTTTAGGGTATGCATTGAATAGTGTAATGTTAAGGTGAAGTTATCGATCCGGTACCTGCATGGGTTTTTGGTTATGTTAAGGTGACGATATAAGTTTTTGGTCATTTGATCTTATTGTTTATCACGTCTTTTATGAGTAATTGAGTAAAGTTATTTATCAAGATTAGGAAACAATATATTATGGTAGATTTAGTGTGGCATGACATGCGTATTTTCCAACATTATTCATTCGTCAGACACCCAAAATTATTGTGATAGCTTATAGTTGTTTGATCGAACAAATTTGTAATTGCTGCTTAATTGCATAAATGCATGTGTAGTCACTGTGGTTGCCATTTTCTTGTTGTTATTTGTGTTATTGTTAATTTATTTTAAAGGATAATAATCTAATCATACAGGTTTTGCATAAAGATCTATTTATCATTTTTCTAGAGAAAATTGCAAAAATTTTCTATATAGTTATGTTTTTTAGCACAAACTTTTCATTCATTATATTTTTGTAAGAATTCTGTCCCACTCATGTTTATTTTTGTAAAAACTCTCCCTTACTCATGTTTATTTTTGCACTGTTTATACAAATCTGAGAAAAAAATAATGAAAGTGTCATTTAAGTGTTGATTCAAACATGCTTAGGGGTGGGTACTTTGGCAACGGAATCGGAGACTGAATCTGATACGACCCGGAACCGAGATCGGAGAATCGAGAACTGTAGGTAACGGTTTCGATTATGGTTCTTAAAATGGAGAACCGGGGAGTCCGGTCCAGTTCTAGACCCCATGCGCACCCCTAAACATGCTAAATCAAACGTCCAACACTTGAGTGACATTGTAGTAATTAAATAAATTAATTTTCGCGGATTTGCACATATCGTGCAAATTTGAACATGAGTGAGGAAGACTCTTTGCAAATATACAGTAAATGGAGAGTCTTTTACAAAATCAAACAATTATGGGGACACCTTTTGCAATTTTCCCTTTTTTATTTTGTCAACTTCAAAAATTCACACTTTGCAACATTCACACAATGTTTTCTAACTTGCTAATAATTTGTATTCTTCCTGCCAATTCCTTGTCATCGACTTGTTTGTGAAACCATGCAAAAATATAAAACCTTGATAAGTTGAGAAGATAAAAAATGTTAAATATACTTACATGCAAAACACGTTCAATTACATGTACTTTATCGATATATTGCAATGAGTTAATTGTTAATAATCACGGGTTCATGTATTGTCTATTTTCATATTGTGTTTACTCTTTGATATGAGTGGGATAATACATGACTCCCGAGTCACGACACCCCATCGTGACTATTAGCGTCGTTGGTTACACTTACAGAAAATTGGAGAGGTTTGAGGAGCTTTGTCGACCTATTTTGCAGGGACAATATCATCATTATCCGGAGTTGAAATGGGGGAAAACTTTATATCACAGTGAAGAGGCATCAAATTCTCTACAACTTAGAAGAAGGAAGCTCGATCATCAGAATTATAGATTGCAAGATATTGGCCGGTCAAACAGGCTGGCCAATAACCCGCCCAACACTCCATTATAGGACCAACCAGCCAACTTGTGAGCACCATATAATTTTCATCTGAACTCCAAATCGAGAACTTTCTGAATCTAAATTCAAGTAGAATAAAAGAGTTACAGTTCGCATGAAGGAAGTTTTCCTACCGGAGGTCTAGAAGAGGGTTAAAATGGTGTCATATATTGGCTGGTGTTCAGAAGAATGCTAAGAAGAGGACAACATATCACACTAAGGCAAGTCACGACCAATGTCGTGACATTGAGAGTCGTGACTCCATGTCAAAACCCAAAAAAATCCCCATTTTCAGCTTCCAAAACCATATTTTACTCGTAAGTCGATTCTTGGGTATATGAAAACCTAGAGCTCTCATTTTTTTAGAACTCTTATACATTATAGAGAAGATGTCTAGAGTTTTGGAGAGAGGAAGTCTCCACTGGAGAGAGTTTTGAAGAAGTAAGAGCTTGAAGATTTGAAGATCAAGATCAAGGAAGAGCTGCGTTTTGGATCTAGAAGCTCAAGGTGAAGAAGAAGAAGAGCTTGGATCTAATCCTTTGGAAGTGAGTATTGTGATTTCTTCTTTAGCTTAGTGAAAATTTATAGTTTGAATTTGAGATTTGAAGATTTCTGACTTACATTGAGGATTGTTGAATTGATTTGAATTTTGTATAGTTGAATTGAATTTTGATTGTTGAGATTGTAGTTACTTTTTGGGATTATAGCTCGAGTATTTTGATCTTAATTTGAATATAAAGTGATTTTGAGTTTTGGGGTTGTTAAACTGATTTGTTGCTTATGATCATTTGGATTGATTGTGAGGATTGGATGATAACTAGAGCATGAGATAATGCTTGTAGTCATAGTTGATTGATGTGCTTGATGATTGTTGGTGGATAGTGGTGAGATTGTCACCTTAAGAGTAGTTGATATGATTTTGTGTTCAAGCATGATTGTTTTGGTAGAATTAGTTAATTGTGTAGTTTGAAGCATGTTGACGCATAACTAGATATGAGATTGGGAAATGAAACAAAGGGAAGTGTTGGAATTTAATTGGTTTTCATTTGCTAATCATCCTACGTGACAACTCCATGCTTCCACAACCAATTCAATTTGTCAATCAACAGACACATGAAGTTATTCAAGCATTTCCCAAGTGATCTATAACCAGATATCAACATGGTGAGGATGTTGTATTTCTTTCTCATAGCTATCGAGGGCGGAAAAATTAATGGGATAGAAACCACAAGCCATAGACTATAACTCGACGCATTAGGCCCAAATAGAAAGAACATGTCAGTTGCATGGGCCAGGTGCACGTTCCAAATTTCTCATGAAAAGACCGGGTATGTCATGTCAAACATATTCTAGTCCTCATCGTTCGTACAACGACTTTTGCAATTCTGTCACTAACTAGTTGTATGACGTCATCGTTGCTTTAGCGACCCCTCATCGACTTCAGTCACCATATCTCTGTCGTTGTTTATCTCACCAACCCTGACATCTCTAAATGGGTCTACATCGTCCATGAACTGCTCTACATAATAATAAAGTAAAGTTAAATGAGACCCAACAATTTTGAGTATTTATTTGAATTTTGTATACACTAATATTAATTATTATTTTATATTAAAAGTTGAAGTAAAACCCTATATAAAAATAGGAATAACACTACTTACAATCAACCAGAAGTACGATCGTCAATGAATCTGATCTTTTAACAAGTCGCTCGAGCTCAATTTATTAAATATTAAATTTGTGCTTATTATAGTCATGATTAAGATAAAACGGAACTTAAAATTGAGCTTGTTCAACAAACAAGTTAAAATTTAAGCATAACATTTTAAGATATGTTTGTAAGCCAACTTGTCTGATAATTAAATAAATATAATTTTCGTTTATATATTGTTATTACTTAATAAATATTTATAATGAAACTAACAAAGAAAATCGAGCCAAAACGACCTCGATCACAATGATTAATGATCTCGATTGAGTTGAGCCGACTCATTTAATATTTAATAAATTATTATATATTTTTATTTAATATAAATTTTAACAGATATTTATGGTGGAAATTAATTATGTGGAACCGAGCTAGAGTTGTAAATTAAATTCGAGCTTGATTGTAAAATGTTTTTTCAAACTTGAGCCCACCTCGATCTAATCCAATAAATATTTTCGGTCTAACATGAAAAATTAATTAATGTTCAGTTCCACCATATACAATAATAAAGATGATCATTTGAGTTGCATATTAAATGATACAACACCAACCCCAGTCTACGTCATTAGTTTGATATTTAACTACACAACCTACTCCTCAGGGCCATTCCACTTCATTAATAAAACCCCGCAGCTACCCCCGAACCCCATTTCATGACATACACACTACAGAATTTCTTGTCTTGAGACGGCTGCGTCTCTCGTGTAGTGCAGATATTGATCTGCAATCGTAAATTAATTAAGGGTTGGGTACATATTGTGACCGTGCACAACCCTTACTATTGGCTGTAGACCGATTTTGCATGTGCGGCCTTTAATTAATAATACGGGCTACGTATATCTTACGCGTGCGCGTGCACACGCACACGCGTTATAAGGGCAGCGCACGCGTAACATATCTTCATCACTTAATTAAAGAGCCACGTAAGAATAATATGTACACATCTTTTAATAAGGGTCGCGCACAAAATATGTCTGCATACTTTTTTTTTTGAAGGTAAAATCGAATTTTATTAATTAAATAGCAATTAACCTGGCATGAAGCCGGACAACTGAAACTATAGATGGTGAGACAGACCCCTCACCAATATCCCAACTACTGCCAGTTAAAACATACTTGGTCAATTCGTGAGCCATTTGAATGTGAGCAATACAAAGAACATTTGTTCTGATAATGAATAGTACGCAACACCGTTCGCTGATGATTCCTCCAAAGTTGCTTAGCTCGACCAGTTTATCATCATGTAGAGTCACGGCCTCCACCTCATACGAATGGAGAAACTCCGTGATCCCGCTGTATAATGCTTGAAACTGGCATCCATCATAACTCCAGAGACCAATCGAGTCGACCCGGTTAGCATCATGCAGAGCCACGAGCTCCAACTCATACAGATGGAGAAACCCCGTGATCTTGCTGCAAACTGCCTCAAACCAGATTCCTCGATTAACCATGCGATTAATATGGGTATCGCGAGATTTTAGAAATTCAAGTCCTCCAAGCTCATTGGGCTTAACATAATCAATACTTCTACACCCGAGACCCTCCGGTTCCTCCCAGTACCGATCCACATAGGACAACCGGGTGACGTATTGAAGTTTAAGAAAACCAAGCCCCCTTAGTTCGGTATGTTTGCATGCATCTGCCCACCGACACCAGATAACACTGATTCCCTCCCAGTACTGACCTACCAACCAACCAAAACCGTCGGTTCCCGGATTTAGTGGCTTTTGATTTCAGTGGCTTTTGCTTTTCGTGGTTTTAGCCCCGAATAACAGTGTTCTGCATCTTCCATCTGCATGCCTCGCCATGCACGATGTAGATAATTTCTCGCTAAATCGAGCACAATAATTTATGTACCTCCTCATATTTTCCTACAAATAATAAGAGTACATTAATTAGCTTGAAATAATTAAAATATAAATAAGGGTCATAAGCACTTGAAAATATTACTATTTTTTGTATTTCTTGGTATGTGACGTCTGTGTAACATAGACGATAGTTCTCCATCCTAAATGGCAGAGATGTCTCGTTGGCGTCCCTCTTTCTTTGGGAAACTCAGTCATCAATTCAACGAACGATATTGAACCCGAATTACGGTCGGGTTTCTTCTGTCGCTTTCCTGCCAACTCAAAAATTTTCCGCTGCAAAATACAAGTGTTGAAATGGCTAACAAACGATAGTTAAAGGAGTTTTTCAAAAAACAAGAGTAGGAACTAACACATATTTGGATCTCGAGTCGGTCATAGTACACTAGCCACTTTCACTCGTCCTTTCTTCCATTAAACTTGTAGGGAATACAATTGCATATGATTGCAACCCTATAATGTACGTAGAACGTCTTAAAATTATTTTTGCACTCTTTTTTTGCAAACCGGACTTTGTCCTCTATCCACTCAGTAAATATTTTGATGCGAAATCCACATTATAAGTGAGTTACAACCAATAAATACACATGATTAGTTTATTAAAGGCGAGTAACATTATTAGAGTTTGAGTCGGTTGATCTCTAGAGCATCAATGGTCTCATACTCCTCGTTCAAAACAATATCATTCCTCGCGCTCCTCTCCGTTATTCATCCATCACTCACTACATACTCATGTGTTTCTAAATCAAAGTAAAAAAAGAGTCTCCGTTTCTCAAACTCGTCTAGTCTCGCCTATCGTGACAAACTAGGATCTTCTAGTATAGGTCAGATAAATAGATTGATTCAAAATTAAAGCTGGCCTGAACCCACGGCGAGTCAGAGTGTCGGTCTCTAGGCGATCATCATACATCGCCTACTAATTTCTATTAGCCTCCAACTCAAAACTTTTACCATATGGCCACAACCCTAGAGATGTAACATGGGGAGACTCCACATGGGATGCTCTACATGCGACAATGGAATATAAATATCTTATTTATGAATGGACGTCGATTCTCGTGCAGTTCTAGCGTCTACTTTAGGAGTGGACTGTGAAGGTCATGACAGAGTCATCCCTTGGAGTGGATGGTGAACTCCATACGTGACATGGAACAAAATGTCTCAGGTGTCGAATCGTGCGACCGGCTCGACCCGGGTGACATTTTTCTTACACTTATCTTTACTATTTTCCGTATTAAGTCTCTTAGTCTTATCTATTTTGTCATCTACAATTGATTGATAGTGACGTTATCAATTTAAGTATTGGGTCAGTTTTTTTCAAAATACCCTTTTGGGGTTATAATCTTATCCAAATTGACTGAAATACCCATATTTGATTTAAAAAGACCAAAATGCCCTTGTGGGACATAATTTTGCCAGAATACCCATATTTGGCTCAAAATGACGAAAATACGTCTATTTAGTCCAAAATGATCAAAATACCCTTTTTCATTATTTCACCAAACTAATCCTAAAAGTTCTAAAAGTAGTATTAGGATATCTCAATTAAATAATATAATATTGAGTCGTCTACAATTAATTATGCTTAATCATGAAATATGAAACATTGATTTACAACTCAATAAACATATTCTTATTTTACCAAATTAATATACAAAATCACAAGGCTTCATACACCAGACGCGATTGTTATCAAGTAAATTTATATTCCGGCTGAAATCCAGGTCGAATCCACATGGACCAAAATAAGGTCTCTTATTTAGCTAATTAAAGTTTCTTTTTCTAAAATAAAAATAAAAATACAATAAACTACTCAAAATTTTGGCGTTTTTTATTATGGACTAATAAAATTAGAATATGGTTAGTTATAGATTACTGCAGGGATAATTTGGGTGACGGTGATGTTCAACAATTAAACTAGAAACCACGGGTGCTAGCCCGACGACTTAAAGTCAATCCAAGTTCAATAATCAGTTAATCAAGTATGAATAAAATCGGCCTATGTTGTGATTACATTACCCGTCTCTCGACTTTGGGCAATGCCTAATATAAGATCGATGACCATGTCTGGATTGTTTATAACCGATTTTCAACAGCTTTAAGTCCAACAATTTTTGAACCGAGACATCGTCTCTAGGAGACCGACCTCTCGACCCTACTTAGATTCGTTCTCAATCACATCTCTCGAAGCTGATTTCGAATTTAGATTATAAATATCAAATGATCAGTTTAACACTTATAAATTCGCACAAAGCAGGATGAATTTTATATGCATTGAATAACTAAAAATCAAAACTCATCATAACCATAAACTGTCACAAGGTCTAACACCCATGGTTAAGGGATTTTAGCCCATAAACATGGTGCTTAAAAGAGAATTCATCAATTACAAATCAGTTCAAGAAAAGAGGAAAACAATCAAACCCTGAACTTCGAATGGAGTTGGAGACTCATGCAATCCTCAACTGGTTTGCATGCGATGATTCCTTGTCTCCTTGTTGAAATCGATAGGAGATGGAATAATGGTGATTGGAACTCCCCAAAATTGTCCTGAAGCAGACCTGGATTAGTCGAGGGAGCTAGGTATCGAGAGCTATGTCAAAAGTGAGAGAGATCCCCAATTTTTTTGTCTAAAATTCGAATTTATACGCATTTTACATCTGATTTTGGGACTTTGTGAATGGTTTCCATGGGTTCCATACCAATTAATTACATGTGGAAGCGTGAAAATAACTATGGATTCCCGAATACTTAAACAATAAGGATCATCATGTGAGTTGATTAGGCATATGAACATGAATAAAAAATCTGAAATTTTACATTTTTAATATCTCAAATCACCAAGTATATAAATCTATACTCTCTAGATTTATTCACACAAGCAAGGCTACTCAAATCCTTGAGGTTTCTTCTAACAAACTGTACTAGTTTTGAAAGAAGAAAAAGCAACTTTGTGAGAGAGAGCTAGAGAGAGGGACGGTGGCAATGGGGGGTTAGGGTTTGACCAAGAGGGAATTAATTAGAGAAAATAAACCGAAAATCAATTATATAAAATATATTTGATTTTCCCAAATTTTATTTCCCTAAAATCTCTCTTATTTATCTTAATATAATTATTTATTATAATTCATATTAAGAATGGGCTTAAATCCAAAGTAGCTTGTCTTTAATTACACAAATTTAATTGGGTTCTAATTAAATGGTTTAGCTAGACCGATTCAATTCTTTTAAACCGATTTCTGGTTTAATCTAATTCGCTCCGATTTAATTAAATCGAAAGGCGAAGTATGAACTACAATAAGATCTTGTTTCAACAAATATATTTTTACAACATGCTAAATGAATTATCTTCTTACCGTTTAATCGAAAGAATCTCTATGAAATGAACTGGCCTGGTGTGCAAAAATTGATATGGAATATGTATAGGCAGATGGGCCATAATTGTGAAAGAGGGATGAAACACAGTTTTCAACTTGCACTGAGTCATCATTGTGTCTTATTTCATCTTCTTAACGTAAGTTTTTTTTAATTCTCTTACGTATAACATCTGGAAGAAATTCCTGAACTCTGCTAATACGCCCACCACAGGTTTGTCAATATATTTCTGAATCACAATTAGGAATATTCGATGAATTAACCAATGACAATTGTGAGTCTTCAACCCGTAAAAATTCTTGTCTTATGACTTAACCTTCCCCTTCATACTACCATCATAGCCAATAGGATACCCGACACTTGATATTTGGCTTAGTACTTCGGCACGCTGTTTAGGCTGCACAACATAACTCGCAGGTGGAAGAACTATTTTTCTATCACGACTGCGTCAAGGATGTAGCTCTGGTCGCGTGATTTAATTCTTAAGATTTTTTCGTGCTTTCTCGTCATCTTTACTCTTCCCCCAACCCTAGAACGATGTCATGACATTGTCGCACATATTCTTTTATATATGTATCACATCGAGCGCATACCGGATTTGATGGGTATTCTAATATTCTAACTCTCAGAATATGTTTCCATGCGTCATAAAAAAAACAGTTGGCTCCCGGTTTAAACTTTGGAAGTAAACGAATACGTGAGTAATCATGTTGGGATATCGCATCAAGGACTTCAGTCCTGAAACAAATAGCAGTCATATACTTTCTCCCCTTATTTCCATTAAGTGCATGCCCCATGTCACGCAATACATAATTTAAAGGTAAGAACATGTAAGCACCCTGGTACGCTGTTCCCCCACAACTGTGAGTGGAATCAATGGAGTACATGCAGATAGGATGCCTTGTAAACTTTCATTTGAATTCCTCCTAACAATATCAATAATAGATAGTCACTAATAGTCGACATTGAAAAAGCGCACATTGGGAAAGCTTCATTCTTGAACTCCTATGTCACAATCATCATGCAACATTTTATTTAGCTGTCGCATAAAATTATTCAAACATTTATCGGGGGACTTTAGATCAGATATCAACTTTTTTAGAATGTTGAATTCCTTCTTCATAGCAATTAGGGGGGGGGGGGGGGGGGGGGGGATTTAGCGCTATCACGACAACTTTTCAAAGATTGTAACAAATTGTTTTCCTCATTATAAATAATATTGTAGTGTATCATCGTCTTCCCTTTCATGTTCCTCGTGCCATCGCATCTACTCACTGATATCGGGTGTCATAAATAACCGCTGCAAGCTAACATTCAACGAAAAGTAGCACAAGGTCTTCCACGTAGCAAGTAAACTTCAAACTTTTTCATGTCGAACCTCTCCACAAAGCGGACACTTCTTATGTTTTGAGTATTATCCCTAGTACAAAACACAACCCTAGTGAAGTGCATTGTATTTCACCCTCGACATGTATATTACCTTCATTTCCGTTTTCCTGTGGCGTAATTCTACACAATCATTTAATTGCGATAATGTGCGGGATAAATCCCTAACAACATCGTCAAATGTCGTGTATGTCATTATAGTCTTCTGCTGGATGGACAAAATCCTTGATAGTGCTGCCAACGATGTGTCAATACTGCCTTCGTACATAGGGGTGTGCAGCTCTGCCCCAACCGTTTTGCAATAGTTTCTCTAGCAACCAACTTATCCACTTCGTCCAACATATCATTTTTTTCATCATGACCAACACAAGTTGGGTCAAGTGGTAAGGAGCTCACTTAGCACATGTGAGGTCCTGAGTTCGAATCTTGGTACATGCTAGTAGTGTAGGATGTATTCAATTATTGCCGATAAAAAAAAAATCATCATGGAGATTTCGGGATGGGTCTGCATCATCTACGAACTACTAACGAGATTCACGTTAGGACTCGAAGGTAGAAAATACTATATACTAGACTCGACAATCCACTTCCTATTTTGACTCTCCCCGACGTTTCTGATTTCGCCATGTTCATTACATAGTGTATAGTCTTTGAAGAACCAATTTCTATGTAAATGATTGAAAATGATGTTCATATCCCGTACACGAAAATTACAAGATTTTATGCATGGACACTTAACGCGATCTCTACAACATTCTCTACCATTTTGTCTCACAAATTTCATGAAGGTAGTCACCCTCGCCATAAATGCTTCTGACCTTCTTTCCCCTTTTCTACACTATTGATCAATTTCTTAAATATGTCTATAACGGTAGAGGAACATATTACAACATAAGTAACAGTTTGTTCGGGCTAATAATACTATAACATGTGATACGAACAATTACTACACATTCAATGAGCCTTAAGTTATAGAATATAAAAACACAAATAATTTAATGTGTACCTTATCATCGACTTATACGGTTTATTTGATCACTTACAAATTTCTCTTTCACAGTATGTGATAACTGAAAATCTAAATTTCTCCTACACCAATATTTAAACTAAATACTATCTTTCAAAACCAGTGTTGTAAATGGCGATTGCCGAAAACCACATGGGCGCAATGTCGTGGCGCCGTGGCGTTTCAACGGTTTTGAACATGTTTTGTACTGATTTGGGTTGATTTTGGACCAATTTGGGTAGGTTATGTCCAAAATAATTAATTTTTTGAATAAAGTTAAAAATATTATAAATCGTAGCATAATATGTATTTTTATTATATATATAAATCAATTTATATTAAAAATACAAAAATGAAAATCTGCATGGCCCCGAATGTCCATATCCGCCATCATAACGCTGTGAAACATCCACAACCTTGTTCAAAACAACAACAACACACACCGACATACAATCACATATATGATTCTGAAATGATGGTTTAAGGGCGCCGCGTGCAAACCATACCCACAACCCTTAACAACAACGACCACTTATTTTATCATTGGCAATAGTTGATCAAATCCGGTCAACATGATTGTGGCTGCAGGCACATTGTGTACGCATCCTTTAGTTTGGACGGTGGTGGCGACCCAGGTATGTCCGCAGCCATTATATTCGACAAAGAACGTGTAAAATATGTTCGCAGCTGTTAAAAGAATAAGGGTTGCTTGCCCCATGGTTCACAACCCTTATTTCTTACCAAATGGGTATTGATTTACTGTACGCCGCCCTTATACCAAGATCTTGCAGTTAAAAAAATAAGGGTTCCTTGATTTTTTTTCAAGGAAGTTCTTGTCCTTAATTAATTATTAGTAAGATATTAAGTTGCTTGTACAATAAAATATAGTTACAAAAATAACAACATAGTCGTTGACTAACAACAAATGATTTTTGTTACATAAAATATTAAAGCTTTAAATATTTGCTTTTGAAATTCATGAACATATCATATTATATCATAGATCAGTTTCTTAAAGTATACAAATTTTCATCCAAAAAAATTTCAAGCTCATTAAGTATGTCACATTCAGAAGAAAGTCGCACATTGTTCTAGTGCACACTGTCAGTTTTTTCTTTTGTAACGGCGCACTTAACGTGCGCCGTTTCAGAGGTTTTCTACGCCGTTACAGTTTGTAACGGCGCACAAAAACGTCTGTAACGGCGCACCTAACGTGCGCCGTTACAAACTGTGATGGCGCACGCCGTTAGTGCGCCGTTACAATGACTACCGTCACCGTTACGTACGATGACAGTGCCGTTACGGGTTGTAACGGCGCACGCCGTTACAATGACTACCGTCACCGTTACGTACGATGACAGTGCCGTTACGGGTTGTAACGGCGCACGCCGTCAGTGCGCCGTTACGAGGTGTAACGGCGCACCCCGTCAGTGCGCCGTTACAAACAGTAACGGCGCACGCAGTTTGTGCGCCGTTACACTTCGTAACGGCGCATGCCGTTAGTGCGCCGTTACGCGGTGTAACGGCGCACAAAGTTTGTGCGCCGTTACAAACAATACAGAATAATAAAAAAATTAAATTTTAAGAAAATAATAAATATAAATTTTTTTTATTTTTTTAAATTTTTTTTATTTCAATATTTAAAAATTAAAAATAATATGAAAATGAAATTAATATTAATATTAATATTGAAATTGTTTAATACATTATTTAATTTACATAATATCTATGACGACAAGCCTCCAGGATCTGTAGACCTAGTCGAGTCAAATGGAGGTGGAGGGGCGACATTGGGGTTTAGTAACCTAAGCTGCTCTTGGAAGTACCGGAACATGTGCTCATTTTGCTGGTTTTGGACAACCTGAGTCTAACGTTCAGCGCGAAGTTTCGTAATAACCTCATCTTGTTGACTGAGTCGAGTCCGGAGCTCCGCAATCTCCGCTTGACTACCATCGGAGGAGGTCGAACGTCTTCTCTGTCTCGGCGGTGCCTCGTAATCACTCCCGCAACCCCGGATGCGTCGTCCTCTGGAGGGTTCTATGGTAACTCCTCTGGCAAGCTCGACCTCTCGAACTTGCTCGGCAGCTAGTCGCATGACCTCATCCTCTTCAGCGTCGGTCATCTTGTTCAGCGTTCCATCCTCGTTGTAGTTCGCCTCGTCATTCTTCCAATCCCTAAGCGCATTCTTAATGTAAAGCTGCAAAAAAAAATTGATTAATATAATAAATTTAAATATTAAAATTAAAAAAAAAATAATAATGAAACTTACAAGCTTCGGGTGGAGTTCCTCCTCCCCCTCCTGTGCATCATCACCAGGTTTAGGGACCTTGTGAGCCTTCAATAAGGCCTCCAATTTTTTGGAGACCTCCACTTCCCCGGCCTCCGTCATCCTCTCCCAAAGAAGTCGAAATGGGACTTTGACAGTGTGGTGGTTTAATTTTTTTCTCGCTCCTCCGAATGGTACTCATTTGAGACCCAACTTGTTCCTGAAAAAAAAAAATTTAAGTAAATTGAAGAAATGAAATTGAAATTAAACCTATTAAATATAAAATTAGTAATATACCTCGTTGGCATCAAAATGATGAACGAGCCACCGCTACTGGGACTTCTTCCCTTTTAGACACTTGGGAATCCCATTACGGTCTAGTCTAGTAGGGTCCACGTAGAGCTTGTAAAACCGCTTCATGTTCGATTTTCGCTCCTTGTCCGCTTATGGCCGCCTCGCGAATCCAACCCCTAAGCTCATCGGAATCGGTCACTGCAAATAAACACTGAAATTGACAAACACCACGTCAATATTTATAATACGTGGCATTTGAAAAAAAATGTGAGTAAATGTTGAAATTACCTTAAAACTCCTCCAAAATGACTGGAACTCAGACGCCGGCAAATCCCCAAACGTCTGGTAGGAAGCGTCGCGTTCCCGAGCGAATTTTCCTATAATCGCCTTCACCCTTTCCATTGAAATCAGTCCTCCTGCGACACGTGGTCGGTCGTTTTCCCAAGTCCAGAGCAACGGACCTCCGTTCATCTGAACTGCTCTCTCTTCTTGCTCTATGTTGAGGTCGACCTTTTGCTCCTTTTTTGCCCTGGCTTCCCAGCTCTTCGTTTTTAGGCAGTCGACTTCCACTTTGTAATCGAAGTACAGCTCGTACCTCGGAATCTCTCTGTAGTGGAGGGGAAGGAGCCTTCACTCGTTCAGCGGGAGTTCTGACTCATCCGGCACAATGTCCTCTTCGGAGGGTCCAGCGACGTCTCCGAGCATCTCCTGGAAACTCCGAGGATCCGGGACATGGAACTGCCAGTCAACCTCCATATGCCCTGGATGAGTCGGCTGCGGCGGTGACGGAGTGTACATCTCATCTTGTATCTCCGGCGCCTGTGAAGCCCCGAAAAATGGAATGTCAATTCTGGCTCGCCTAGGTGCCCTGGCCTTAGGTGCCTTACGTCTCGGCTCCATTATTTGTAATTGTAAGCAGGAGAAGGTCATTTAATGACCGAATTACCCCTAATTCGGCCGGAAATGACCGAATTACCCTTTTTAGGTCAAATTGACCGAGTTACCACTAATTCGGCCGAAATTGACCGAATTACCCTTTTAAGGTCAAATTGACCGAAATAACCCTAATTCGGCCGAAATTGACCAAATTACCCTTTTAAGGTCAAATTGACCGAAATAACCCTAATTTGGCCAGAATTGACCGAATTACCCTTTGTAGGTCAAATTGACCGAAATAACCCTAATTCGGCCAGAAATGACCGAAATACCCTTTGCAAGTCATTAATGACCGAAATAACCCTAATTCGGCCGGAAATGACTGAATTACCCTTTTAAGATCAAATTGACTGAGTTACCCCTAATTCGACCGGAATTGACCGAATTACCCATTTTAGGTCAAATTGACCGAAATAACCCTAATTCGGCCGGAATTGACCTAATTACCCTTTTAAGGTCAAAATGGCCGAAATAACCATAATTCGGCCGGAATTGACCGAATTACCCTTTTAAGGTCAAAATGACCGAATTACCCCAAATTCGGCCGGAATTGACCGAATTACCCTTTTAAGGTCAAAATGACCGAATTACCCTAATTTGGCTGGAATTGACCAAATTACCATTTGAATGTCAAATTGACCGAATTACCCCTAATTCTGCCGGATTTGACCGAATTACCCTTTTAAGGTCAAATTGACCGAATTACCCCTAATTCGGCCGGAATTGACCGAATTACCCCTAATTCGGCCGGAATTGACAGAATTACCCCTAATTCGGCCAGAATTGACCGAATACCTTTTGAAGATCAAATTGACCGAATTATCCCTAATTCGGCCAGAATTGACCGAATTACTTTTTTAAGGTCAAATTGACCGAATTACCCCTAATTCGGGCGGAATTGACCGAATTACCCTTTTAAGGTCAAACTGATCGAATTACCCCTAATTTGGCCGTAATTGACCGAATTACCCTTTTTTGGTCAAATTGACCGCATTACCCCTAATTCGGCCAGAATTGACCGAATTACCCTTTGAAGGTCAAATTGACCGAATTACCCCTAATTCGGCCAGAATTGACCGAATTACTCTTTTAAGGTCAAATTGACCGAATTACCCGTAATTCGGCCGGAATTGACCGAATTACCCTTTTTAGGTGTAACGACGCACATCCCATTGTGCGTCGTTAGACCTAAAATTTGTAACGGTGCACCCTCATATATGCGCCGTTACAAATCGTAACGGTCAGAAAACGAGCCGTTTCTGACCGTTGTCTGACCCAACAGTCAAGTTTTGCAACGGTCAACAAATTTGTAACGGCGCATATATAAGGGTGCGCCGTTACAAACAAATTTTTGTAACGGCGCACATTTATGTGCGTCGTTAGAATGAAAATATCCGCGGGAAGTTTAAATTTTCGCGAAATTTACCTGCGAAATTTACCCGCGAAATTTGATTTTTCGCGAAATTTTAATTGCCGCCACTTTTGTAACGGCGCACAGAGCAATGTGCGTCGTTACAAATTTTAACCCTAAATTTAACCTAAACTCGATCGTGAATGACAAGCGGTCTTCCCGTGGTTTGATTTTCTTCAAATTTGTACTATACCACGTATATGTAATTTCCAACTAATTGAACGGTTTTGATTCAAAAATAAATATATTAATCTACCAAACGTTTGATCATCAATGTGTTTAAGATTTTTGTGAGTTTTACCTTCCTAAACCCTAAACTCACGCTTTCAACGAAAGTAGATTATGTTAAAAACAAAGTTTTAATCCAACCGTACGGATAGGAGCGCAATGAATGTGTACTTCATATGTCAAAACTTCAGTCAATTCCGATAATGTATGAACCTAGATCTAACCGGTCAATGGGAAGTCAACATAGTTGACTGGCCCATTTGACTTTTTGTAACGGCGCAATTTGCCAAAGTGCGCCGTTACAAACAAATAAAAAAATATTATTTTATTTGTGTCGATCCAAACGTGAATTCGACCGTACCAATTTGAGCGCAATGAATTGGTAGTTAATGTTACATAATTTCAGTCACTTTCTACAACGTATGAATCTCGATCAGGATCGAAAACCCGATTTGAAAAGACAAAAGTCAACAATCAGATTTTTCCTAAGTGTGGATTTGTAACGGCGCACCTAACATTGTGCGTCGTTACAAATCCACATTTAGGAAAAAAACAATTTTATTTCAAAATCAGATGGTAAGCTGTAATGACGAAATTACCCTTTATAGATCATAGATTAAAAAAACCATTTATTCATAACCAATCAAACATACATATACATATTAAGTATCGGAGTCGGCGGAATCATAATCTTCATGCCCTTCCAAATCGCTGTCATCGGTTTCTTCGTCGTCGTGCTCGGTTTCTTCGTCTTCTTCATCAATATCTTTCATTTCATCGTTCTCAGCTGGAGGTACTGGCGGTGGATACTGGATTAAGTTTGTTAGGTCGATAGTGATACCACCCGGTATGACGATGTCAATTCGATCTTCTTGGTAAGGTTCATCGACTTCAAACTTCAGGTCGTCGTCGTCACCGGCACGGGCTAAACTGCTCGGTTTGTAGTGACCCCTATGCGACACGACGTTCACAACCTTCCACGGTCCAGATTTAGGGTCGTCGATATAGTATACCTGTTTTGCCATTAAAGCAAGGCAAAATGGGTTTTGTTTGTGATGATCTGTGGACGTGTTGACCGAAATGAATCCATTTGTGTCATTTCTCACTGTCCGTTCGTCGTACCACCGACACTTGAATAGAACGACTGGCATGTCTTCCGAGTAGGTAAAGATACATACGTCCATAAGAACACCGTAGTAACATATGTCGTTTGCTTTAATCATGACCCCTGAATTTTGATTTCTCCGGCCCTGGTCAATTCTCAAGCATAAAAATTTGACGACGTTAACAGTACACTTCGAATAAATGACAGACAAACGAGGACCTCTGGATAGTAGTACCAACTCTCGTTGCCACCCTGGAGCACTCATCTGCACACGGAATATAAATGAGTTATCCCTAAAATTTGTATATGGTAATTGAAGTTAACTGATGTCTATTACGTACAATTCTGCGCCACTCGAAGACAAAGGACATGACTCGGTCTTGAAGAGATTTCCTAGGGTGTATTCATTGGAACCCTACACAATGTGATTCTACGAATGCATCAGCTTCGGCACAATTCTCAATCACTGTTCAATTCGCCCAGAACATCTCGGATGTGCTCAATTTGTCGTTTCGCACCACGCTCTTAACTTGTACATGTGGGGAAACAACTGATGAGTTGAAACCTAGAGTTGGACTAACAAAAGTTTCGCTGGCTGAAGTGGCGCGGTTAAGGTACATCTGAGTAAAGATGACAGGCTCATGCATCAAGTACTGTTGGGCTATACAACCTTCTGGATATCGCGGGTTTCGCACACTTTTCTTGTACACGCCAAGTTGCCTGCAATTGAAATATGAATGTTAATGTCATATTCGATTATCCAGTTCAATGGTAATTGGAAATGATATTTCGAAGTCAAGGATCACACCGTTCAATTGGAAACATCCATGTGAAATGAACTGGGCCGGTTCGCAAAACTTGATCCGGGAGGTGCAGTAGAAGGTGAACCATAGTTGTACAGAATGAATGAGGGAAAATAGTTTCCAACTTACAAACTAGAACCACTATAACTTCCCCCAACCTTTTCAGGGCTTTTTTCCTCGGTTCCCTCGTGCACAACAATTGAAAGGCCTTGCCCAGCTCTGTTAATGCTTCTGCCACATAAGGCGGAACGTACTTTCGAATGACAAGGGGGAAGATACGTTGCATAAACACGTGACAATCGTGGGTCTTCAATCCGAGGAAATTTTTCTCATCGGGATTCACCTTGCTCTTTAGACTTCCCGCATATCCAGAGGGAAACTTAACAGCTCGGATATGCTCCAATACTTCCTTCCGATCACGACCCGCCATGCCATAAGGTGCATCCGGGAGCTCCCCGTCTTGCACCCATTGGTCTTGCCGGACTCCCTGTTCCTCATAAGTTCTCCTAGCTTTCACGTCATCCTTAGTCTTCCCTGCAATTCCAAGAACTGTACCTATGACGCTGTCGCATACGTTCTTCTCTATATGCATCAAATCCAACGCATGTCTGACTTTATGAGTTTTCCAATAAGGCAGCTCCAAGAAAATGCTTTTATGAGACCCACATATAGGAACACCACCACCTTTTCGTTTACTGAACTTCGGATGCAGACTAGGCGGTGGGTATTGATGACGTAGAATCGCACTGAGTACAGCAGCCCCTGAATGCCGGGTAGGCCTTCTCCGTGTCTCTATCTTCCCGTTAAAGGCCTGCGACTGAAATCGCAGCGGATGTTTCGGTGGTAAGAACCTACGAGCACCTTGGTAAGATATTCTTGAGTTACTGTGTTCAGAATTGATCTCGTCCAAGCGTAGAGACATGCCTTATAGCCTTTAGTCTGGATGCCCCCCAACATTCCCAAACCCGGGAAGTCACTTATTGTCCACATCACAGCAGCCCGCATGATGAAAGCCTCTTTCTTAGAACCATCCCACGTGACAACTCCGTGCTCCCACAGATGGTTCAACTCATCAATCAACAGACGCATGAAGTTATTTAAGCACACATTATACGATCTAAGGAAATCTTTCCTCAATATATGATCGCAAATGGTGTCCATATCGTGCCGAGCAGAATTACAACACCTCATGCATGGACATTTGAAACGTCCCACACCATCTCTTGGAGCGTTTTTCCTCGCAAATTTTACAAAACTGCTTAATCCGTTCATCCATTCCTCACTCATTTTTACGGATCCTATCCATCTCCAATCCATTCTATATATGTAATATATATAAATTCAGTTAACAATTAATATTAGATAACTATATACCAAAAATGCCATTAATATTCATTATTATTTCTACAAAATCACAACAAAAACAATAATGTAGAATATATGCACTATTTCACATAAATCACACTAACTATACTAATTTACATAATATTGCATTATTTTAAAATATGTACGTACCTTCTAATTCACATAAATGACCTAATTACCCTTGTTTGGTCATTTATGACCAAATTACCCTTAATTAGGTTATAAATGACCAAAATACCCCTAATTAGGTCATAAATGACCACAATATTATTGTTTGGTCATTTATGATCAAATACCCTAATGTAATGTTATCATGCAAATAATGGAATCGGGAGAATTTACCCTAATGTTATCATGCAATTAATAGAATCGGGAGAATTTACCCTAATGTTATCATGCAATTCATGGAATCGGAAGAATTTACACTAATGTTATCATGCAATTCATGGAATCGGGTAATTTATTTCATCAATTTCAAAACTAAATTAATAAATTTAACATGCAATTTATTCATACAAGCAAAACCATACAAATTCATATGAAATCATATACAAATTTGCAGTTTTATATATTGCATTATTTAAAAATATGTACATACCTTGTCGGGAGATTTGTGTGAGGGTGCTCTGGAAAATTTATAACCTATCGAAATTACGAAATTACCATTGTCGGGAGAGAATTTGTTGTGAGAAGTTGTAGGAAGAAAAATGGGAGGTTCTGTGAAGATTTATACTACATTTTAGTAACGGCGCACAAGAAGATGTGCGCCGTTACAAAATTGCTTGTAACGGCGCACATATCTAGATGCGTCGTTACAAAGTAACGGTAACAACAACGACTTGATTTCCGGCCGTTTTCCATAACGGCAACAAAATGGTCAACGGTCAATACCTTTTGTAACGGCGCACATTATGGTGTGCGCCGTTACAAATTTGCGCTAGTAACGATGCACAGATAAAGTGCACCGTTACTAGTTTTCTTTCTAACGGCGCACAAACTTTAAGTGCGCCGTTACAAAAGAAAAAATTGATAGTGACATGAGTTAATCTATTATAAAGGGATAATCTTATGTCTCTCTCTCCTTAAGCATATACAATTTTTACTTGCAACATTGAAACAAAAATAATGAGCTTTGTGAAACTTTATGAGTAACCAAATGTCAGCTACTTCTTTTCATTAACTTTTTTTAAATATTTTACTTTTTTTTGGAAATAATGAAAATATTTATGTGTTTAAAAAGTAAAAATATTTTAAAAAAATTATTAAAATTTTTTTAAATACTTTTTTTATAAAATAAATATTAAGAAACTAATTTTTAGTACAACAAAATATTTTTAAAAAATAAAATGTTGTTTAAAAACTATTTTTCACTGTTTTAATAGATTTAAAAAGAAAACTAACATTGAAATAAGTTGTTATAATTACTTATTTCGTGAAAAATATTTAAAAACAAAAAGTTCAAACATATTTTCAAAATGTTTTTTTAATTTTTTTAGACACAAAAGCATTTTTATTATTTTCATAAAAATTTGACAGAGTTTTTAAAAAACAATTAGGGAAGAGGGGTAAATTAAGATGTTTGGTAACTTAAGGGTCTTTACAAAACCACTATACTTGGAATGATGCAAGAGAAAACCGTGTACTCCTCTTAAGGAGAGGTGTTTTAATTATCCATGTTATAAAAAGCAGAGCATTGACAGCGACTGATGAATGAAACACACAAAAAAGATTATAGGCAATAACATTGCATGAAAATTGGCGTTTGAGCCGGTGATGAATAAATGCAGCATCAATTAAATATGATATATAGGACTATACTCAATTATAAATAGACCCAACTTCAGTACTGACCAACATATATCTGTGTTGCCTAGTAAATTATTTTATTTAGCTCTCAAATCATCAAATCAATGGCTCCATCAATCTCCGAGTCAAGCTGGGAAAGCATAACGGAGTTTGTGATAAAGCAAGGGAATGGAGTGAAAGGGCTTTCCGATATGGGTCTCGAAAGCCTCCCCAAGCAGTACGTGCAGCCCCTCCATGAACGCATCTGCATGACCAACGTCGTGCACGACGAGGCCATTCCCGTTATCGACTTGTCCAATTTGGACAGCGACCCTAAGGTTGCGGTTGCTATATGCCATGCAGCTGAGACTTGGGGCTTCTTCCAGATTGTTAACCATGGACTGCCCCTTCATGTTCTTGCCAACGTCAAGGACGCCACTTATAGGTTCATCTTTACTACCCTTTCATTTATACATGTATTCATTTTAACATTCTAAAACAATGCTTATAAGCTCCTGTTTTTAAATATATATCATGAATATCAAAGTCCAATATTCTGTAGCATTTGTTTTTAGGGAACATCATAGCAGTTTAAGACACACAGTTTTATATATACGAAAAGTTGTGAGTTCAAAAATTATATAATTATTCAAAAGAAAAGTACTCATTCCATTTGCACTTCTAAATAGGAGCCAATATGTGATGTTTTTTCAAGTTTGTGTTTGACTGGAGAAAAAAATAGCTACACTTAAGTTCAACTAAGAGCTTATTAGAATTTTAGATCTTGATTGGAACACCTCAAATATATAAATTTTACAAAAATAAACTTTTTTATATGCATACTAAGTTTTTTAAAAGTGTATATAATCATTTGAGTATAATTCTTTGATGTTCATTGTGGTAAATATAAAATTATTTATTTAAACTAAACAAAAGTATTATATTTTAATAATGTGGGCCCTTATACAGTCGAGGCCGAAAGCCATGGCTTATTTAGCTACATACTAGAGCCGGCCCTGTCTATAACTATACGAGTTGTAATTACACGGGAAGGGTGATATTAAATATGAATATGAATTATTCCTTGAATATATATTAGTGTCACATTTAAAATACGTTAATCAATTTCTCCATGCTAATTAATGTTGAGGCTCTCTCTCTGCTGATAAAAGTTTGGTCAAGTATCAAAAGTAGAGCTCTCTTTTTCACAAGGAAGTTATTGAGCCCAACTCTACATACAACGTTAACAAGCCTATAGCATCCACCAATTATTTTGAACTAATAGCTATTAGTTCCGGTTATCGTATAACTAATTACAAACTATATGCAGTACTGTATAACAAGGTATTTTGAACAGGTTTTTCGGATTGCAAGCTGAAGAGAAGATGAAGTATACGAAGGAGTATACAGGCAGCAACAATGTGTGGTTCGGCACGAGCTTTAGTCCTAATGCAGAGAAGGCTCTGGAGTGGAAAGATTACCTCAGTCTCTTCTATGTTTCACAAGATGAAGCTTCGGCACTTTGGCCTCCTCAGTGCAAGTAATTAACATACTTTTAGTTCTAATATTCAGATAATTGTATATACCTCCACCTGGTATACACGATTTTCACTTATACCTTAAGACAGAGATACAGTTTGTGAAACATCTTAAATTAACAAAAGTCTCAAATTACCACATTCTGTTAACTCTTTTGAAATTTCTGTTAATATTTTTAAAAAATACAAAAATACCCTTATATATGTAAAAAGTAAAATATATTTTAAACTTTTTTAAAACAGTTTTTTTATGAAAGAAATAATAATAAATTGATTTTAGTGTAAAAAATATTAATTTTTCTTACAAAAATTATTATTATAAAAAACTATGTTTAAAACCCGTTCTCATTTTAACATATATTTTTAACAAAAAACTATTTTTAAAAAAAACAAGATTAAAATAAAAATTTATGTTTTAGAAAAATTTAATTTCAAAATATGGGGTATTTTCGTCATTTCCAAAACAAAGTAAACAGAATTTTTCAAAAAATTAACACAGTGGTGTAATCTGAGAAGTTTGCTGACTTAAGGGATTTCATAAAACACATATCTGTTTTGAAGGATGTAAATGATAATTGCATATACCCAAAGTAATGTATGCGGAATTATCCTATATATTTAATGTTACATATACAAAACTAACAAACCAAAAATATATATAATTTGTAGGGACCAAGTGTTGGAATACATGAAAAGCTCTGAAGTAGTGATCAAGAGGATACTAGAAACGTTAATGAAGAGGCTAAACGTGAAGGAAATTGACGAGACGAAAGAGTCTCAACTGATGGGGTCAAAGAGGGTCAACCTCAACTACTACCCAATCTGTCCCAACCCCGAGCTCACCGTCGGAGTGGGACGTCACTCTGACGTCTCCACCCTCACCTTTCTCCTTCAAGATGACATTGGTGGGCTCTACGTGCGCGGGAAGGACGACCAAAGCTGGATCCATGTCCCTCCCGTGACTGGATCCATCGTCATCAATGTTGGTGATGCACTACAGATAATGAGCAACGGTCGGTACAAGAGTATCGAGCACCGCGTTGTGGCCAATGGGAGCAAGAATAGGATTTCTGTTCCCATTTTCGTGAATCCGAGTCCTAACGATGTCATTGGTCCTATGCCTGAAGTGATTGCCGGAGGCGAGAAGCCGATCTACAGGCAAGTTCGTTACTCTGATTACGTTAAGCATTTCTTCAAGAAAGCTCATGATGGTAAGAATACTATCGACTTCGTCGCGATTTAATTTCGTATTGGGGTTCATTTACTAAAAATTGTAAGTCAATCTGAGTTATGTAAGAATAATGGAATCATGATATTTCTTTAATTGCGCGTTATGGCGCAAACTTACGAAATATTATGGTGTCTAATCTATGTTACTGTTACATGCAGTGAGAAAAATTATATATCGCTAAATTCGTATTGTTATTTGCACAATTTGTAATATTTTATTTCCTATTGTTCTTTGTGGTTTCCCTTTTCATTATTTTAATTTTTGTTTTTCTCCAACGTTTGAGATAGTTTTGTTTTATAAATAAAGAGCTTTATTAGATAATTAAAATACGAACAACAAGAAATCGAATTGGTAGGACATATCCCGAACATGACTCCTAAATATAATATAAAGAACATTAAATTTTCTATAATTCGACCCTTCATTAGATGTTGTCATGTTGCACCAATACTCAAGCAACTAATCTTGATAGCCACATGTAGTACCACGACCTCCACCCCTAAAAAAGGAAGAATCCTCGTGGTTCTGAAAGAACGTGAGCCCATCAATCTACCTTGGACATCATTACTGAATTAAATATTTCGATATAATAAATAACCACCACCAACAACCGCCAAAAACTACCAAAAACCCACTACTAACCACTTACAACAGCCAACAACTGTTGGACGGGACACACACCACAAGGACAGACTACACACACTTGCCACTAAGACAGACAAAATGAACAAATATACGCAGACGCACCAGACCTCCATCAACCCGCTAAACTTCCCTTTTGATATCAACTCCGGTGCCACGAAAAATAGCGTCCCCACGAACCCCTCAACTAAAAACTCCGCATATTCAAAAATGAAGAGCATCAACGACGTAGCCACAGAAACGGTAGAATATTGTAGAAGGACGAGTCTGGCAAGAAGACTCGCCGGAACGAGGAACTTCGAAAGCATAAGTGCAAACGACGAGAGCGCCGGTGGCAGTCGGGGGTGGGGGAAGACACACCGGACGCCCTCAGAACCGTCGAGGGCGGAGGCGCCGAAGTGTAGAGAGAGAAGCTCTCGGTTCTCTCTGAAATTTTATTAATTAAATTAAGTTTGACATATTTACTTTTAAAGAGTTGAATCTTTCAAATTTTGTTGTGTGGATTAGTATGTCAGCTCTCTTGATACGAAGTCACCGTTCACTCGATCACAAGAAATTGCGAATCTCAAATAATTGAAATAGCAATTTCAATAATATAAACATGCAATTCAACTAAAGAGTATGCAAATGAATTATCATCCAAAAATATTCTATCAAACACCCATGATAAAATTATTTCATAATTATGGTGCAAAATACGAAAGGTAGTAATGAGTACACAAAACTAACAAAAAAAGGATAGAACAATAGAATCTAAAATCTCGAGGGGTTAAAGCTAATTATCTTGGTGTTGGGAGAAAAAAGAATCAAATAAAATAATTATAAGCATCAAAATTAAATAATTCTCTCTACCTGTGCAAATTTTGTAGGAATCTATTAAGAAGAGCAAATCAAGCAAGCTAACAAATATAGCAAACAAGAACACAATCAGCACGCACAATTTTAGCGTAGAAAAACCTTCTCAACGTGAGAGAGGAAAAACATGGAACCCTCAAGGCCTCTTAATCTTCCCTATCAATATAATGGGTACAACGAGTTCTCTCTAAATATAGTTAGAGGATCACAGTATCTCAAGATTAAACTATCTGGGCTCAAGCCACAATTACAAGAAA
Source organism: Geranium rotundifolium (assembly GCA_963920655.1). Lineage (NCBI taxonomy): Eukaryota > Viridiplantae > Streptophyta > Magnoliopsida > Geraniales > Geraniaceae > Geranium > Geranium rotundifolium. The sequence goes on from OY987323.1 coordinate 12,745,743, forward strand.
GAGTAGAGAAATATCACTAAATTGGTGGCACACAATAAGAAAATCGTATCAAATCATTGGGACTTTCAAATGCAAATTGCAACGGTCAGAACGTAGTACAACCTCTCCCAAACACCTTGGCCAAAAATCAGCACGATCCAACGGTGGATCGACCTCCGATCTGACTCGAGAACCTTGCTACCCGGAACCGAAAACAACTGAAATTTCTGCACGATTTTCTCTGTATTCCTCTCTTGAATTAGTCTCTTTCGTTCTCTCTAATGCCTTCTATTTATAGGAAAGCAATTAGTATTTCTTTTCCAAGTGGTATACTAACCATATGGACTTTGGGGCCTCCACTTATTAAATAGATGCCCAACAAATCTCCCTCTTATTCAACTAAGTGGAGGGTATCGCCATAAACCACATAGCGTTGCTGCTTGAAACTGAGCTCCCCTATGAATCTCTTTATCCATAACAAATCTTTACATGCTTCAGTTGTTGTGATATATTCAGCTTCTGTAGTAGAAAGTGCAACACACTTTTGTAGTCTTGACTGCCAAAAAACTGCTCCACCTGCAAATGTCATCAAATAACCTGAGGTGGATTTTCCTGCTATCAACATCTTCTGTCATATCTAAATCAGAGAAGCTAACCAACACTGGTTCTCCACTTCAAAAGTTAGTATGAAATTAGAGGTATCTCGAAGATATCTCATAGTCCATTTGATTGCATCCCAATGCTATCTACCCGGATTTGAAAGAAAGCGGCTCACAACACTAACTGCATGAGTTATGTTAGACCTTGTACACACCATTTTGTATATCAAACTTCCTACTGATGAGGCATACAGAACTCTATCCATGTCGTTCATCTCCTTATCTGTAGAAGGGTTATGTCCTTTTCTTAGCTTAAAGTGAGTAGCAAGAGGAGAGCTCACCACTTTAGCCTTGTCCATATTGAACCTTTAAAACACATTTTCAATACAACGCTCTTGTGACATATGCAACTTCTCCGCAGCTCTATCACGAGTAATTCTGATGACAAGAATAGTCTTCGCAGACCCAAGTCCTTCATTGAAAAAACTTAACTATGTTGTTTCTTCAATCTCTCAACTCTGGAGACATTTTTACCAACAATCAACATATCATCAACATATAGCAATAATATGATAAGATCATCAGAGAATTTTTGCACAAAAACACAGTAGTCAAATTTCGTCTTCTGGTAGCCTTGCTCACCCATAACTGACTCAAATTTCTTAAACCATTGCCTTGGTGCTTGGTTCAAACCGTATAAGCTTTTATGAAACTTGGTCACATAGTCCTCTTTCCCATTTACTTCAAAACCCTCTACTGCTCCATATAAATCTCATTATCTAACTCACCATGGAGAAATGTAGTTTTCACATCCATCTGCTCAATCTCCAAACCAAGACTAGTTGCTAAACCAAGAATTACCCAAATAGATGACATCTTAACAACATGAGAAAATATTTCATCAAAGTTAATAATTTTTTTCTGGCTGAAACAATTGACGACCAATCTAACTTTATATCGTAGACGTGAAGTATTTTCTTCTTGCTTCACTCTGTAAACCCACTTGTTCTTCAAAACTCTTTTCCCTTTCGACAACTTGACCAACTCAAAAATATGATTCTCATGCAATGATTTCATCTCATCTTGCATGACTTCAACTCACTCCCCTGTTCTCATCTTCAAGGGCTTCACTGTAACTTTCGTGGTTCCCCCCCATCATATACTAACACATACTCATTAGCTGAGTACCTTAAAGACGGTTTTCGATCTCTAGTAAATCTCCTCATTGGAACAATTGGTGGAATATCTGGTACTGGCAACTGCTCATGGACTTCATTATCCATCTCGACCTCTATAGGAGCATCAACATCACCTACACCCTATTGGTCATCATGAACTTTAACTTCAAATTGAATTGGCACAACTGTAGAAGGAACTAAATCAAAGTCAATCAAGTCAGTTATAAATTGCAGAGCACTTTCTTCATAAATACCACATCCCGGCTTCTGATAAGTTTATTTTGCACCGTATCATAAAATATGTACCCAAACTCATCATCGTCATAACCGATGAATATGCACAGTCTAGTCTTCATATCAAGCTTAGATCTTTCATTCTTTGGAACATGCATAAATGCCTTACATCAAAATACTTTTAGGTTATTATATGAGACATCTTTACCTATCCAAACTCCATATAGAACATCAAACTCTAGAGGCAAACACGGTGTGAGATTCAACACATCAACCACTTTATTCAAAGCCTCACCCCAAAGCATCTTGCTAACCCTGCTTGTGAAAAAAAACATCTTGTCCTTTCAATAAGCGTTCTATTCATTCTATCAGCTAACCCATTTAGAGGTGTTCTTTGATGTCGAATACCTTGATCCTTACAATAATCATCAAAAGAACCACAATATTCACCTCCATTATCTGTTCGTATGCACTTTTACTTTTTCTCAGTATGTCTCTCAACTATGGCATGAAACTGCTTGAAGACACCACACACTTGATCTTTAGTCTTCAAGATATAGGCCCACACTTTTCTTTAATGATCATCTATAAAAGTCACAAAATAAAGACCACAACCAAGTGTCTAGGGTTTTATAGGACCACCCACATCAGAGTATACTAAGTCCAGCATTTCTAGCTTTTTCGAAAGAGGAGGTGATTTAAAAGATACTCTAGTTTGTTTGTCGCCCAAGCAATGCTTAAACTTCTTTAACGCTTCACCTTTCATCCCTGGTAAGAGATTCTTCTTTCCCAAAACCATCATTCCCTTCTCGCTCATGTGACTGAGTCTCTTGTGTCACAATTCAGTTGTACTCTCTTTCTCAATTGCATTAATAATGCCACCACAAACTCTTACTTGTGTCACGTACAACAAAGCAAAGTTTTCATCTTTAGACAGGACCATAACACCTTTAACGAGCTTCCATAACCCACCACCAAAGGTATGATGAAATCCTTCATCATCTAGTTTGCCTACAGATATCAAACTCAAACGAATGTCAGGAATATTCTTAACATTTTCCAGAATAAGAATTGTACCGTTCTTTGTCTTCAATCGCACATCTCATATGCCAATAGCTTTTGACATGCCTCTTTTTTCCATCTTAAAATTGCCATAATCACTAGATGTATAAGATGAAAAGAGATCCTTTCGACTTATAACATGAATGGAGGCACCGCTATCTACTACCCAACTAGTCTCATCACAAACCAAGTTAACATCCTCATCATCATATAAGAGAAAAAACTCTTCAGTAGTAGTAGCAACATTAATAAGAGATATATTATTGATTGTGTTTTGTTGTACAAGAGACCTCTATTTATAGAGGGATAGAGAAACCCTAATACATGTGAGATTAGGAAACTCTAATACAAATGTGAGAAAAGGAAACCTTAATATAGAAGGGCCTTAACCCTAATGGGTTTTAAACGTGATGTGAATATAATTTAACAGCCCCTCTCAAACTCAATGCGCTGAAACAAGAATTGAGTTTGAAACTTGATAATATTGAGTTGTGGCGGGGGTTGCGGTTGCCAAGGATGTTATCGAAGTGATGCATAGAGGATTGAGGATGGAGGATGTGCGCCGATGTTTGATGCTGTCCGCTGGCTGATGGCGATAGTGTGCTACAGTGTGCTACAGTGTGCTACAGTGTGGTATTGATTTGGTGATGTGGGTTTGACCGAGATGTTGGTTGTGTGATTGTTGATGTGTTTAGTGTTGATTGATGGTGGTTCACAATGTACGTGATGGTGGTGATGAAGGCTTTGATGATTTGATTATGATCAGTTTGATCGGTGATTGCAATGTGATTGCAATAGGTGGAAGCGATAGAGATTAGATATTGAATTGCCTCGCCCACCCGTCGAATCACAAAATCATCGACGAGTGGACAAAGCGATAAATTCGTAGAGATTTAACCAATGATCGAATCAGCCTCTGATACCATGATAGAAATAATGAGAGATATACTACTGGTCGTGTTTTGTTGTACAAGAGACCTCTATTTATAGAGGGACAAGGAAACCCTGATAAATGTGAGATTAGGAAACTCTAATACTAATGTGAGAAAAGGAAACCTTAATATAGATGATCCTTTCGTAATGTGAATATAATTTGACAGTACCGTTTTTCATCTTCAATCGCACATCTTCTATGCCAATAGCTTTTGACATGCCTCGATTTTCCATCTTAACATCGCCACAATCACTAGATGTATAAGATGAAAAGAGATTCTTTCGACTTGTAGCATGAATGGAGGCATCGCTATCTAATACCCAACTAGTCTCATCACAAGTCAAGTTAACATCTTCATCATCACACAAGAAAAGAAACTCTTCAGTAATAGTAGCAACATTATCCTCATGATTTGCCTCTTTTGAGCTTTCGGCAATTCTTTTTAATATGCCCCTTTAAACCACAGTGATAGCACTTTACATTGGTTAACATGTTCTTACTCTTGCTTCTGTCTCTACCCTTTGGACCTCTGCCCATACTCCTTCCCCTTTGTTCTGCCACTAAGACTTTTGAGTGCAAAAAGGAATCTTGTGACTTTTTTCTCATCTCTTCATTCAGAGCACTCCCTTTAGCGAAATCCACGGTGATAACACCATTTGAAGCTGAGTTAGATAATGACGTCCTAAACGTCTCCCATGAGTCCGGTAATGTACCAAGAAGCCACAAACCATGCACCTCATCATCGAACTTGATACCCATTCATGTAAGCTAATTAATAATTCCTTGAAAAACATTAAGATGATCTGTCAATGGAGCCCCTTCATGATACTTCAAACCCATCATCTGCTTTATCAAGAACAATTTATTATTACCAATCTTTTGAGCATATAATTGCTTAAGTTTGTTCCATAAACTGCGTGCATGTGTCTCTCCACTGACATGATTCAAACCATTATCATCCACCCAGTTTCTAATATAGCCACATACTTGATGATGTAATAAATTACATTCATCATCAGATTTCTTCTCAGGTTTGGCGTCACTGAAAACCGGCAGATAATAATCTTTCACATAAAGAAGATCTTCCGTCTTTCCTTTCCAAACATGATAATTTGAACCATTAAGACTAACCATTTTACTTGTATTAGCTTCCATTATTTAACACAAGATACCGATTAAATAATCTTTCCTCTGATAACACTTTGTTGGGAGAAAAATGAATTTAATAGAATAATTAGATGCAGCAAAATTAAACAATTCTCCACACATGTGCAAATCTTGTAGGAATCTATCAAGCAAGTTAACAAATATAGCAAAAAAGAATACAATAGGCACACACAATTTTAGTATGGAAAAACCTCCTCTACGTGAGAGAGGAAAAAACCACAGGACCCACAAGGCCTCTTAATCTCCACTGTCAATATAATGAGTATAACGAGTTCTCTCTAAATACAATTAGAGGATCACACTATCTCAAGATTAAACAATCTTGACTCAAGCCACAATTACAAGAAATAGTAGAAAACTTCACACAATTGGTGGCACACGATTAGAAAATCGTATCAAATCACAAGGATCTCCAAACATAAATTCCAACGGTCAGAACGTAATACCACGTTTTCCGAACACCCTGTCCAAAAATCAGCACGATCCAATGGTGGATCAACCTCCAATCGAACTCAAGAACCTTGCTAGCTGGAACCGAAAACAACAGAACTTTCTGGACAAATTTCTGTCTATTCCTCTCTTCAATTAGCCTATTTCCTTCTCTCAATTGTCTCTTACTTATAAGGAAAGAAATTATGGTTTCTTTTCCACGGGAGCTACTAACCACATGGGCTTTGGGTCTTCCCTTATTAAATAGAGGCCCAACACTTGGTCAATTCTCTTCCTATCTCATGTATCCTCGTTATCCTCTTGATCCTTACAACCTGGATCACCTTCTACATATTCAAATAATCTCCCTAGTCTTCGAGTTCGTCACCCGGTGCTCTCTGGCCATCGACTGTATTCTCTAGAAAATATCAGATGTTTGAAAAATATAGGTCAAAAACATGTTTTAGTTTTGTAGTAGCCGCACATGTCACAACCTCGATAATTATAATGCCAGAGCCATGGTTTGTCTGAGGGGCAGTTTACAGTAACAACGGAATCATTTTGAAGAACTCATCATATGCGGAAGAAGAAGGGACATTCACGCCAAATTATTTAGATTCAATATTACATTAAAGAGTACATTGGTTCCACAATTACTTCAATCCTAACAATTGCATTACTAATTAAACAACAATAATAGCAGTAGTTGTATATACTATTAAAAATGATGCACATGTGCTTCAAGAATGGTCTTATTATTGGCTATATATATATAGTTTACTAAATTCTACTCCGAGCAGAGAACTCATCCCTTACTTGGTCCCTCAGTACTCTCCTCAGCAATTTGTTTGAAGCTGTCCGAGGGAACTCTGCCACTACCTTAACCAAACTAACCTGTCAACATTAAATTCAAGCAACCAGAGTTAATGCGAATATTTCTACAGCTATAGAAAAGAAAAAGAAAGAATCGTTTCGAATCAAACCTTGAATAAAGGGTTAAGGTTGGTTTGAATGGCTCGTGACAGTTTGATCTTCAACTTGTCAGCTTCACTCACAAACCCTTTCTTTAGTACCACAAATATGACCAGCTGCTCAGGACCTCCATTTCCTGGTGCAATGCTTACTGCTGCAGTCTCTAACACGCTCTCGTCGGCCCTATCACATACTCTCTCAATCTCAATCGAACTTGTCTGCAATAAAATAACATTCGATAGTAAGAAAAATGCGCTGATCATGAAAACAGTGGTAACACAAGAACATGTTCCTACACTAGATATATTGAAAAGAAATCAACCAAATCTATAATAAGCATTTTTGGACATTCACATGTCAACTTAAACTTTTAGCTGGTTAAGATTAACATGATATCAGAAGTCTATCTTCAACCTACATCCGTACAGACCAATTGCCCATAAAAATGATATGCTTCATGTCACCAATATATAAATATGAATTTAACGAGGGCGTTGGATGCACAGTGTTTGGTAATACGTACCTTAATGCCACCGAGATTCATGGTGTCATCAGCCCTGCCCTGCACAATATAGTACCCTCCGACAGTTCTCTTAATGATGTCTCCATGTCTCCTTAGCAACTGTGGCATATACATAATTATAAACCTTGACTTGGGACAGAAACAAGAATAGTGCATGTAACATAGTAAAACAAACCAAATCATACTTTGCCATTGTACATTGGCATTCCCTTGAAGTAAACAGCATCATGATCAGCATTAAGCAGTCTATCAGTTGCTCCCATCATCAGAGGGAACAGACCAACTTCCCCAACACAACACTCATCATCACCCTGTCACAAACATACACATATATAGATTCAAAATCATTACAACTTATGTACATATATATATTATGAAGTTGCAGCATCTTACATAAGGAACTCCATGTTCGTTGAGGATGACGAAGCCTGTAGTCATGGATGGAGTGCTAAACGCTCCGAAAGCTTGCGGCTGGAGATGGCTTCCTTGGAGAAAGCACGCTGCCAGCTCCGTGCCCCCGCAACACTCTATAACAGGTTTGTAATTCGCCCTCGAAGACAGCCAAAGATCGTCATCAACATTCGATGCTTCGCCTGTCGTAGCAAATGATCTGCACAAAAGATAAAATTATAACTGGTTGTTCGTTCAAGTATCAACTTGATTTTTATAGATGAAAGAATATATTACTTGATCTTTGACCAATCCAGATCTTTCATGCACTGTGTGGTCTTCCATGTTTTCACCATGCTAGGTACCGTTCCCAGGACCGTCACTCCTGCGTCCTGCTCACATGTAACATAATGAAATAAGTGAATTATTTCATTTAACACACAATTGTGTATGAATTAATTAGAACCAGTGACCTGATACTTATATACCTGAATAAATTTACCAAAGCCGCGATCCAAAGGAGATCCATGATAGAGAGCAAGAGTGGCACCGGAGAGAAGGCTGACATAGATCACAGCAGGCCCCAAAACCCACCCTAAATTGGTAGGCCAGCAGAACTTATCTCCGGCTTGAATATCAATGTGAGCCCAGTTATCGGCAGCTGATCGAATGGGCGAAATTTGTGTCCATGGAACTGCTTTTGGCTCACCTGATCAAATATGAATATCAAAACATTATGTTACGATGCGAAAACTATATTATAGACTATCAGCTTTTAGAGTTTGATCTACCTGTTGTTCCGGATGAAAAGAGTATGTTAGTCAGAGCATCCCCTGATTGATACACAGGAGAGTAACATTTCGGACTGATGCAACAAAATGTAAGAGTCAGTAGATACTTTTCATTGCATCAAAACAAGATATGTATGTGCCTTACTTGGGAAGGCGATCGGTAAAAGAAAGAAAATCATTCCATGACAGATCTTGCTCTCTTAATCTAACGCCTATGTCCTTTCCGGTCAAGGGAAGAACAATAGCCTTATAAGGAGCAGCTTCCACAACGCGACTGCAAAAGATGAATTAATCACTATGCTGCCATAGAAAGTAAGCTGAGACTAAACAAAATAGTGAAGATTGAAACATACCTGTATAAAGGAAACTTCCGGCCCCCTCTCATTATAAAATCCTGAAATCATCAATGTAATGTTAAGTCGAGGCGAGCACTATCTCTCAAAATTAAGATAAGGTACAGAGTGTTTGGCTCACCTGGGTGAAGATACCCTTTGCTTTAGAAACTCGCAAACGGGTTGCGATTTCCTTAGGCGCGAAGCTGTCAGCTATGGATACAACAACATAACCTGCAAGCACAATTGCTAAATATATAACAACTGCACTTACTGTCATTGGCGTGTCTATTGCTATTGCATCTCCCTTTGAAAATGTTGCATCCAATGCATTTGACACCAACCTATATCACATTTAACATATATATCATTTAATGTGTCACAACCCTACAATTTCACATGTGAGTCCAATCCCACATCAAATAACTGCGAGGACATAAGCTATTAGTTGGAGCTCAACTAGTATATGAACAACGACCTGAGCTCATATGTGGAATCCTGACAAACAAAAGGTAAGAGGATCATACATGACTTGTTCTCGGAGTTGTTTCAAGGTGAAGTGATGAATGGGGGAATCGGGGCCAGGAATCTCATCCCTCCAAATAACAGCGGGAGAATGGTCATGTTTTCTTGGATGAGCAGAGGGAAGCAAACAACATTCAGCAATGTTCAGCACAGAACCGGGAAGCCAAGTCCCTCCGCGTTTCGATTCATCACTTGTGTCAACAATGCACTTCGGGGGTTTTTGGAACACGATCGAAAGTTCTTTCAGAACAACTGACCAATAAGCCTGAAAACCAAGCACAAAGATACTGGACATATTAAAACACAATGCTATGTCATTTAGTAAACATAATTTCCAAGAACTTAAGAGAAATGCATATACTTATAATTTTGAAAAAAAGAGTTGAGCGATTTACCTGAGGATGCTGAACAGAGAATTTCTGAAAGAGGCTGAAACTTGTAATGGGGTCCTTGTACGATGATCCTAGGAAGTTAGGACCGTACATTTCCATCAGACGGCCCAGGTTTGTGTCCTTGGACTTGTCTCTAAATGATAGTAACATGGCATCAGTTTTGGACATATATCACCCATACTAATTAACACAAGCCTCGAATAATCTATGGTTAATCTAAAATTACTTTAGAGTACAAAAGGTTAGAAGATATTAATTATATTTCTCAGGCCATTGATTGAGTGTCCTGAGTAACTGTGCTACTTCTCAAATTTTATGGTTATGAGCTTTATTGTATTTTCTTGTACAAAAATTAAGTATTATATCTTGAAGAGGCCGGTCCGTTACACTTGAATTTAGGATGGAGTGAGTTTAAACTATATATAGAGTTGTACACTAATCAAATTACTGAATCAAACTAAATTGTAATTATTTATTTGATTTAAATTTGTTAGAATAGATTTTTTTTTAAGAAAGTTAGAATAGATTAGTTATTATCAATTACTTATGATTTTCTATTATTACTAACTTACTTTTTTAAATTTGATTTACAGCTTATATAAATAGTTTTCTCATCATATAATAATTGATAGAATAAAAAACATAACATCACATAATGATATATTTTCCCTCATTCTTATTTCTGTCAAAATTATTAGTTCCAACTTCTATAAACAAGTTTAGATAGATAATGACATAATTTAAATTACTTTCTTATTTTACCTAGAAGTTGAGATAAAAGTTAAGATCATTCAAAATAATTTAAGTTTGTAAATTTTGGCCGAGAGGGAGAGAGAGAGAGTCAATTCTTCACTATTGTAGAGAAAAAATGGGACACGCACACAAACTTTATTGAGAAGCTCTGTAACTCGAATCTCTAACACAGTCCCAGTTGGAGTCGGAGTCAAGACCCGTGCAAATTGTGTTTTTGAAAAATCCTCAAATTTGACATTTAGGGTTAATCGAAAAGAACTCGTACGAGGACGATGACCCATTTCGATAAAGAATGGGACAAGAGAGACCATAGAAAATAGCTGAGAAGGAAGAAAGGGAGAAGACACATATAATGATATATTTTAAAATTTTAAAGAATTATTAAGTGTATTTTAGTCATCTAATAATTCATAAGAAAATAAAACCGAACATAAATCTAAGACCATTATTTATAATGAGTTACTGTCAAAAAAATTATTTAAAAGGAGACAAAACGTAACACTAGAGTTTTATTGCATGTGAATGTGCAAATGAGCAGAGAAATCAGATATGGGTTGACATAATAAGGGAGGTAAGATGAAGTCAGGTTTTGATAGTATACAGCTGGTGGCTACCATAAAATCAATGAAAAAGTATGGTAGTTGCTTTATGTATCATTTGTTTTGGAAACTATCAGATATCACAGTCACAGAGCTTCATCACAAGCTTGTTGGTGAGTTAGAGCTTAATTTGGGGTAGGGAGCTCAAAACAATATTCGAATCCAGTTAGAAATGACAGTAAAATAAATGGAGACAAAGGTAGTAAAATTCGTCTTGGTTCTCGTTAGAAATAGGTCGGAAATTTTTCATTTCTAACGAGGCGTAAATTTTTCAGAGATTCCTTTTTTTCTGTTTCGAACCTAAAATAATGTTAACATATATTTATTTTTTAATAAAATTTATATTAAAAACTATTATTTTAATAAAAATAATATTGTTTCATGAAATATATTATAAAATATTATTTTAATAAAAAATATATTTTAAAATATTATTTTTCATTAAATATGCATTCTAAAATATAATCTTTAATTAAAAAAATATTTTTAATATATTGGGCATATTGGAGCGGGATACTTTACCCCTCCTCTGTCCGAATATGAGAACTCTCCACCCGTTTGAGATTTTTGTCGAGAACGAAAAATAGTGTCATCTTTAAATTCAGCGTAACATTTTGTGCGAAGAAGTTTGGGTCGGGTAGATTTGGTGGTGTTGGGTGGGATAAGTTAGGTGGGCTTGGATTGTGAGGTAAAATAGGCTTTACAAAAAACTTGCTGGTGAATCATGTTGAATATTATAAAATAACACGCCCTTTACATGCCATAAAATATGATAATATACTAAAACTAATATGACACACCCTTCACATGACATAAATATGATATATACTATATTAATGTACGTGAAGTATGTATAATATTCTGCTAATTATGTGATACAATAAATTATATATTTCTTTTCGTAAGACTTTAATCATTACTATTAAAAAGTAACCCAAAATTAGAGACGAGACGAGTACCTACTCCGAATTTATTTGTTCCCCGTCAAATTATAAGAACTTTTGTTGTATAAATGGAGTATAAGATTGAATACATCTCTGAATTCATATTAGTCTCTGTGTTTTCACCTATTATTTAAAGACATAAACAAAAACGCTGCGACTTTGGGTGTTCACGTGAGTAAAATAACATTTCTGATGGATCCTCTGAATTTTTTTGGATTTGAAATAGGCCATTCACAAAAAGTGCAGGCGTGTAGTACCTTGTTACAAGTTAAAACGTGTCATCTTTTGTGGGGTCTATATTGTTTCATTGTCGGCACTTGCTTTCATTACTTCCTAACAATAAAGTTTGGTTTACCACAAGATCGGCCAACGTATATTTTCTCCATTATTTTGTTCGGTGACCCTTTTAAGATTGATCAAGTTCTGTTTTTTGGTGTTTACATGAAATAGATATGTACAAGTATCGGCCTGAGAGTATCAGGTTGAGCGTGACTTAGTGGCTGACATTGATCACTCTTTAGTTTCAGACCAGAGTCCAAGACACGGTAAATCTATTTGAGTGAAGTGGGTTTATGGGTAGACAGGGAGTATGATTAAAAAACATTTAGGGGGAGTTCAATGTATAATAATTGAAAAAAATAGGAGACTTACAGAGAAGGGAAGAAGTAGCAAGGAGGGCCGAGGGAGGAAGCATAAATAGTGTGGTACACTAATTGGTGCACTTTGTGAGGGTAACATGGTTTCAGCACTTTCCGGCGCACCACCTCCTTCCACACCGCCTCCGGCGATGTTTTTCCGGCGATCGCTTCGTTGAGGGCGGCCTCGAGTAGGTGGGAGTCGGGCAGTGAGAGACCGGCGGCGACAAAGTCGCCGGCGCTCCACTCATGACTCATGACCTATAATAATATTGCTCGTCTTCTTCTCCATTTGCTACCTTTCTCTCTTGCTATATCTTTCTCTTGTTGTGTTGAGGGAGAATATTGTAAGTTTGATTATTAGAGTATGGCCATTTAAGGGGATGGTACGAGACACCGTCACGTGTAACATGTTCTCTTAATGACCATGTTTAGTTTTTTTTATTTACATATACACACACATATATATATATATAATAATATATGTGATCCACGGCAAATCTTTCTATAATAAACTAATAAAATAGAAAAACGGATATATCAGTATGAATCTATACCCGTATCTAAAAGTTTATATATTTAAATAAAAACACACGTAGTAAGGTTGTTTGTCGTCAACTCCAATTCAAGATTTCTAAAATTTCAAAATTATTACTCAATTATAATTAAAATTTAGGGGTGATATCACATAGATAAATCTGGAGACACATGACTATCACGTAATTATACCTGAATTTTTTTAATTTCGTAGGTCACCTAAATAAAAAATGTATCACGATTAAAATTGTTATTTTTACTATGAAATAACGATTTTACTATTCTTTTGAATAAATGATTATATTAATGGTAAGGGGCATATTAGATTTTTGAGTAATGAGATATGCATGCATCCCACAATGTCACTTTTCAAAATTAATACCCCAACTTCGAAATTTTTATTTTGGCTACCTGAAGATTAAATAAGTGACATTTAACCCTACTTCTGTTAAATATAATTGAATTGGTTTGTTAAAATGTCGTATATGTTTTCAATAGTTTTAACTTGAAATTAAATTGGTCTAATTGGTCTAATCTGTTCAAATCTGGTCTAACCGGATAACTGAAAAATTGATTTCATTTTAATTATACATATCAGTTTTATTAATAATTTTTATCTCTTTTCCCTAAAAGAAACTCCTCCAACCCTTCCTCCTGCCTCCCACCCCTCCGACCAATGCCACACCGTCCACAATCACCACAGTCATAAGCTCTCGCCAGAGAAAAGACACGCCGGCAACGGAGAATGAACAGAGAGATGCCTCCTAGGGATTCCGACCACCGCCACGACTTCCCCTAACAGCTGCGACCGTCGCCCTGACGCCGGGAACCCTGCACATAGCTCCTGCTTCGATCTTCGCAACAGAGCTCCACCATAGAGGCCCCCCCCCATCGACGACGAGGGTGTTGTGGGAGACCAAATCGAAGCGGGATATGTTCTAGCCATCTTGGTCCAAGCCCTCGCCGTCGAGGTGGATGTCTGGGAGCCGAAAAAGTTTTCGGGCGGCGATTCCAAATATTTGTCGCGAATAGAGAAAACTTTTTGCGATGGTAATTAAATTTTGAATATTTTCGAATTTAAACCAACCAAATCGGAGTTATATAGCAAAAGTTATGGCCAAAACAACATTTAAATGTTGAAAACGAAAACCAAATCCACTTGAGGTTGAAGACGAACAAAACAATGTCGTTTTGTTAAATTTTTAGTGGATTATGTGAGGAAGCTACATGTTTTATAACGAAAAAAAGCAACAAAAGTTGAATTTGAACCTCAAACCTCTTGTAATACAATCAAACTCTCAACCACTAAGCCAAGTACATATTTGGTTTATTAATTACTTTGTTTATATATAATAGGAATAATTTCATGTGGCTACACCTAGATATTATTGTTTTTCAGGTGGGTACATTTAGAATATTTTTTCCAGTTAGTTACACCTAAGATGTGCAAAATTTTCAATTTGCACTTTTCGTCCAACTTCGTTAGTTTTTAACATTTTTTACATGTGAAAGGACTAAAATGTCTTTAACTATTCATCTAGTTTTCAAACATATGCCACCCTCCACCTCTTCTTTCGCTTCACCCTCACTCTCTTCCCCTTTCTCATCTCTTTCCAATCCCGTTGTGGAGGGTCGACTCCTTGCCGTTTTCATACCTCAGCCAAATCTTCACCAAGAAGAAGATGATGTTGATTCTGGGAGGTACCGTACCTTCAAAATATTTTTAAGAACTTCATTCCGATTATTTAATAATGGGCCGATTGATAAGCTTATTCAACTTATCGATTTTTGGGTGTGGAAGTAGAGGCCAAAGACCAGTTATTTTGGTGGAGAGATACAACAATGGCACTGCAAAGAGGTTCTTATTAATCTTTTTAATGCTTTTTATTGCTTATCAAAACACAATATGCTATTTACACTAACATTAGAAAATATTGTTGCTACGTTTAGTGTTGGCATACTTTTTAGTTTAAGGTAAGATGTCAAACCAACATATTGTAATACAGTGGGTATGACATGATGCGCTCATAAACAGGAAAGTTGTCAAAGCTTTCTTATTTAATTCACAAATGCTTGCGCGCTGAGGGAATTAAGTCGCGACAAGATAGGCAACTTCCAGCTGTGAAGACTACACGTCAGCAAGAAGTCACGACAAGTTTAGGCAATTTTCAGCTGTGAACACTACAAGTCAGCAAGTCACGAAAAGTTTAGGACACTTCCTGCTGTGAAAATTACATGTCAACTTGCCAATAGCGAAGAGGCGGCAAGGGATTTCCTATAAGGAATAGAACTCTGAAATAGGCATGTGTAGTTGCTATAAAAGCAGGCGCTTCCCCATAGCAATCTTGAAGGTTCTTTGTGCTCAAAATATTCAAAGCTCCTAAACGTGTTGGACTAACGTGTTGGGAGGATGTATGCTTTGATAAGAACCATGTGCTTCGACAAACATCATTCGAGGAGTTTAAGTGTTTGATCGATTCGGGTTTTTGTGTACGTGATTGAAGATTCACGAAGACTATTGAAGACAACGACGAACTGAGCATAGGCTTGCTCGAAGGGTGGAATTGGGAGGATCTCAAAGACAGGGGGAGTCCCTGGTCGAGGTGGTTCACGGTAAGATCTATAGTAGCTTAGGACAATAGCTTGTGTGATAGCTAGTTGGTGCTTGAAGTTGTACTATTGACTACCATATAGTGAAAATCTTTTCACTAGTAGAGTGCCCCCAAACGTTGGTGCGGAGTCACCGAATTGGGTAAACATATTGTGTGTCTTCTGTTTATTGTTTGTTTATTTATTGTCCATTATCTGCGATTTGGCAAGTTGTCGAACCAAGTGTTACAGCATTGTGTTTGACATCTTGTCCCTGTTACGAATAAGAATTTCAAATATAAGTAGAGGGAATACATGTGGCTTTCTTGTTCATGTTGATTAATACTATTTTAGTTAAACAAACCCAAAGTCCTATAATTGCATTTTTAACGGCTTAATTCTGACCCAATGAATAGAGAGCCACCGTAGACCATACATAGCCTCTCTCTCCACTCCATTTCTCACTATCTTTTTGTGTGCTACAACTAACTAGTCCCTCATTTGGGTGAAAAATCTCCATAACCCGTTTGGATTTTTGGGATTCTGCTAATGCCTAAAGCTTGAATCGGCCATTTCTGTGAGCTCTTCTTGCGAGAATGGACAAGAGGGTGATTTTCATGGCTCTGAAGATTATGCTTCTCTTTGGGTGTGCATCGTCTGCTTCCACTATCTGGTCTGTGACTGCTAGTAACTGGATTATATGTTGCCTTGTATTTTTGTTCGTTGTAGCTTACTGGGTTTTTCATTTTTTATTTTCAACATTGGGTTTTTGGATTTAGTCTAGCTGTTATGATTTGTTTTTGCTGCTCTTGCATTTGTGTTCATTGAAGCTTTGTGGGTTACTAGGTTTTTCATTTTTAATATTTGAGTTTTGGATTCAATCTTTGTTTTGGTTTATGGGTCTCATTAATTCTATGGTCATAGAATAGACCCTAAGTTGCAACAAAAGAAGTAATGATATTTATGAATTGTCAATTTGATTGATTTGGTGTGGTGTGGCTTGTTTTACAAATGTTTGTTACTTTCAGATTTTAAATGTATGCACAGTCAATATAAAGTAATCCACTATGCATTGGATTTTCATTCTAAGCTTTTCCTATACTGGATTTGGTTTGCTAGTAGGTTATGCTTGAAAGCTATCTTTAGCCATGCGATAAGGACGCATGTGAATGACAATTTGAGAGTCCACTAAACCCATAATCAAGCTACGAAGTTGGGCATTCTTGATTACCCAATCTGCAGCGCGAGCCGGAGCAGCAACTGTATCCTGTACAACCTCACCAAACTCATTGGCAGGCTTGTTGCGGGTCCGAATGTGACCTCCCAATTACACTTCTGACCCGCATTTGAGCATCGAATTGTCCTCGTTTCGGCTTCCTAGAGCCATTAATTTGGTACTTTTGATCATTTGTGTGTTTTTGACATTTTGTAGGTGCAAGGCACAATTTGAGCATAATTGGAGCTGAAAATCGGTTAAGAAAGTTCTGCACAACAGCTGAAACTTCCCGGTGGTGTAGATTTCTCGCCTGAAGTCCGATTGGGGCCCGTAATATGTCGATTTGAGCGGATTGTGAAGATCTAATCCATTGGTGAAGATTTGAAGGGGTCACGATCGTTCCTAGGTGAGGAACGATCATACCTATATAAATTTCCTGCCAATTTAGCTCGAAACTTACAGAGGCGAGGCACGATTTGGGTCACGATCGTGCCTACCAAGGCAAGATCGTGAATAAGGCGCGAAACTGATATTTATAGTGCATAAATCAGATATTATGGGGTGGGGGAGTTGAGCAAAGACCAAAAAACGAGTTGAGGAGGAGAGAGCTGAGTTTGAGAGCTCCAACCTCTTGTTCTTCATCAGATTTGAAGATTTCTTCCTCTCTTATGACACTTTGGGAGTTTTGGAGTGGATTCCACCATAGACTCAACCTTTGGAGCTAGGAAATGAATCTTTGGAGGAATTCCTACCATCAAATCCACCGAGCTTGAAGTTCCATCTTGCTCAAGAACACCAAGAGCAATTTCTATCTCTATTTACTAGTTTATTTTGATGTTGTTGTTTACTTTTGTTGATTGTGTGATGATAGTTGAATTGAGCACCATGGTTGAGGGCTAAATCCCTTAGCCATGGGTGCTAGACATTAGGAAATATGTTTATTGAGTTTATGGAGGTATTAGTTCTATGATTGAAGACTTTGTTGTGTGGTTGCTTATTTGAATGCATGTATTATTTAATTGACGCTTTACAATATGTGTTTGAGGAGTTATATCCGATACCGAAAGGGAAGAAATAGAATCCGGACCTAGCATCCACCGAGGGTTGTAGGCTCAAGACCGTGTCTTGGCACCTTGTAATAACTCTTAGCTTATTATTGTTGATCTAATGCGGTCTCGAGTTTTTCTCAATACCGAAAGGGCACAAGGAGACTCGGGATTAGGCTAACCTCATTACCGAAAGGCGAGGTCGGCACTTAAGACATAGACTCAACATTAATTTCGATCCAAAGGAACTAAAACTCGCAAACTTATTTACATTGCTATTTGTCTAGCACCCTAGGCGCTTTACTTCCATTGTTATCATGTTGTTGCTATTTACTTGTTGGTAGTTTACTAAAATAAATACAAACACTCAAAACAACCTACGACCCTCGTTAGTCCCTATGGATTCGACTCGGTATCTTACCAGTTTATTTGTACTTGCCGCGACCGCGTGTTGTTGCGCGAGAGAGGGGAGACCGCTTTTTCCCCCAACAAGACTTGTCATGCTCTTCAATGTACTTCCAAAGACCTTTTCCTGTCAAATGCCTCAAATTAGACAGACCAAGTCACATAATTCATGCCCGTAAATCGAATAGTAGTATTATCAAGTTTATCCATGAATAACCCAAGAAATCAGATGGCAAAAAAACCTGGGTGTAAGAAATAAATTGCCGATGACAGATCTGGATGACGGATGACAGATGACAGATCCAGATAACGGATGACGCCGGATGACGGAAAACAAAGCTCGGGAACGAACCCTAGAACTTAAAACCGAATCTTAGAGCAAAAAATAACTTAGAGAGGCTCTGATACCATGACAATCTTATGAAACGATATGTATTTGATGATCAGAACAATTACAAGAGTCACCTATTTATAGGATAAAAGGGTGCATTAGGGTTAGGTCATAACTGGGCCAATTGGGCTTCTATATTTACATGTGCCTATACATATTAGATTGACAGATGTCGATTCACAACTATTGACTCTTTTTAGGAATCCAAACTTATAACTATTTCCCAAGGCTCACAGTTCTCTGATGCAACTTTGCCATGGCTTCCTAATAACATCAAAGAGTTGCGACGAATAGAGGCGACGACCGGCGAATCTGTGAAAATGGCAAGGAGTCGACCCTCCACAACAGGATTGGAAAGAGATGAGAAAGGGGAAGAGATAGGGTGAAGAGAAGGAATAGGTTGAGAATGGCGTATGTTTGAAAATTAGATGAATAGATAAGGGCATTTTAGTCTTTTCATTCCAAACTTAATAATTCATTCCACCCATAAGGGCATTTTAGTCATTTCACATGTAAAAATGTTAAAAACTAACGGAATTGGATGGAAATTGTAAATTGAAAATTGAAAATTTTGCACATCTTAGGTGTAGTCAACTGAAAAAAAAAATTCTAGGTGTACCCATCTGGAAAAACATCAATATCTAAGTGTAGCCACCTAGAATTATCCCTATATAATAATATTGTTGACCAAAAATTAAACAAAACGCCACGGCTTCATTTGTCTTCAACATCCCGATAGATCTGGATTATGTTTTCAACGACTACCTCCTCCCCACTGTCGACGAACCAGAGAGGCAGAGTCATTATATATATCACTGTCGTCGTCTCGAGACACCGCCGCCGCCGACATCCGCTCAGTTGTCGATCTGAGTTGAGGCTCAAATGCCAAACAAATCATAATTAGGCGAGATGGGTCCTCACCTGGACGGATATGGAATATGGGTTCCACTCGGGCATGGCCAGGAGCGCGTCGGCGGGGTTGATCGAAGTTGAGTCGACGACGGTGGCTACGAGGAGCGTGATCATGGTTTTGTGACAGAGAAGCGGAGATTTGGATCTCAATTTAGGGACAATTTATGAGTTATTTGTGGATCTGTGGGCATAGTAGGTTTTGGGTAAGAACTTGGCAAGATCTCACAACGACTCCTTGAGGCCGCAGTTTGAAGGGGGAAGTATCGACAATATGATTGTGAAAGAGGAATTCAAAGACCCCATGGCATTTTTTGGAAAATAGAATGGTGCTTGAGTGCAATTTTGTCTTTTCATTTAAAATTTATCAAATAAATAAATCAATTTTCATTTGAACCGGTTCGACCGAATTTGAACTGATTAGACCAAATTTGAATCAACTAGACCAATCTGATTTCAAATTATAACCGTTGAGGGAATTTTCTACATTTTAATATACTAATTCAGTTATATTCAACAAAATTTAGATTAAATGTCGCTTATTTAAATTTCGGGTAGCCGAAATGAAATTTTTTAAATTTGGATACTGATTTTGAAAAGTGACATTGTTGGGGATAGTCATCTGCCATTACCCCTAGTTTTTCAAAAAAAATAAAAATACGGTTTTACCCTCCCTCTTATTTTGACCAAACCAGATTGGCCCGATCTGCTTTAACCAAAATTGACCGATCAGAACACCAGACCGGAGCCAAAACCACATTTGAGAAAAAAGTAGATATGGTTTTGACGAAACACGGTCCTACAAGAGATGATCCTAACGCCGGTGACAGAGTCCCTACCAGAGACGAACCCATCGCAAACGAAATAGATATGGACCAAAGCAGTTAATGTATGGGCATTTATATAGTCACTACACCATTTTGGAAAACAGGATGCGTACGTTGAGAAAGTACGCAGCCAATTTGGGCTGCGTCCATGCGTGTATGCAGCCAAATGTTGTTCACGCTGCGTACAGGCTTGTACACACCGCGTTTTGGTTGCGTGCATGCTTGTATGCAACCCGAATGACTTTTGTACGCAACCTACTCATCTCTCAATTCATCTCTCAAACAAACGAGTATCTAGTCGGGTTAGGGTCAGGGTCGGGCTGACCAGTACCCACCCCGCCCCGTCCTAGTGTATGTTAAAAAATTAATGATATTATATGTATATTTTAAAAAAAACGTTACCAACTAATTAATCTTAACTAGGTTTCTCAAAAAAAAATTTATACTCTAGTTAGGATTTTCGTTATTTTGTCTTTATCAACATATACTTCTCTATTACGTTTGATATTTTGCACACACATTTAATTAATCTCTCATAATTGGTTTTGGTTGCACAGTGAGAATACCTCATACACTAGTGTATAAAGACTTCAAAACACAATATTGCAGTAATATTTTTCTTACAAAGATAGAATAGACCCTGAATTGATTTGCGATGATGTAGTAGTTATTTTTTTAAATTTAGAACGTGTCATGAATTGTTTTAGTGCTTTCTTTATATTACATGCACATTATCATATTTATCATAATATTTTACCTACTTATTTTTGTTGGTAAAAAGATGTTTCGCAACACCATATTTAATGCATAAATAACTTAATGTTTGTACGTAAAATTAAATGAGTGGTGAGCATATAATACCTAACGGGCTATAAGAGAAAATTGGAATAACGTCTGATTTTGGGATGGGTCTGGGATTTACAAATTACCCGTACCCGTCGGGACGGGTCATATAGCAAAAAATCTTAAACTATGACGGGTTCGGGGCAAGGAACCTAATTTCGAGATGGGGTCTGGGATTACAAGACCGGCCCAACCCCGCCCCAGTACCATTCCTATGTATCACACAACTTTAAGAATATGAAGATTTAGTACCAAGGTTGAAGTTGCTCTTGTTGGAAAAAAACGATTGATTAATGAGTTTTAAATGAAGTTGAAACAAAATTAAAAATGGAAGTATCTTACATGCCTTTAGTGCTCTCGTTTCATGTCTTCTAAATAATTTTGGCTCCTTTTTAACACTCACGTTTTTTTAACGTATGTAATTATATAAAATGAAAGGACGGTAACAACATGGGAGACAGTTGGTGCACTGTGGGGCACATAAAACATTCGACATTTCTTTTGTCGAAAGGGAGATTATCAGCTCATGAGTTGAGTAAAATTGGTTTCTCGTTTTTGTTTTCTTGTTTGTATGTGTGTGTTTGGTGATTTTCTTGGAATGGTTAGAGATTGTTAACACTATCGTTGTACCCTAGGAGGCTACACTCATACAATACATATATAATTTTGAGGAGATCAGTCTCAAATCTCAATAGAAACCACTCGATCAAAGGTCAGAAAGCTGTCCAACGAAACTTGATACCATTGATGCATTTGTTTTTCTCAAACCAGAGTTCTACTGGTGAATCTAGCTACGACCAAAACATCAAAGTCGTAGAAGACGACATGAAAAATTCAACGAACCAAAAGTCATAACTTTTGGAGGTATATAGTTCATGTTATATCATACGAACAAAGATAGTACATAATCACCCTCCACGAATACGTTTCACTCCAAATAAAGTTTATACGGTTGAAATCAAGTTTTGGTCGAAACATTAAATTTGTATAAAACGATACGAAGATTCCAACTGTACTATGATCTTAATTTTCGAATATCTATTACTCCTGTTATACACTCCAAATAGTAGTAGTACAAATTGTAACCTAATTGTAAATTGTTTTTAATACTGTTTTAATTGTAATCTTGTTTTCATTGATGGACTAACATGCAATCTAAGAATCTTACGACTGTGTATTTGCTGTATAGCAATCTATGGATGACGAACATATTCCATTAACTAGAAAATGAATCAAATTTGATATTTGGTAAAACAAATATTTGGACAACCTTACTAATCGGTTTTGATATTGTTTTTTTTGTAGTTTAATTGATTATGTTTCTATGTGAAACACGCGGGAATATTGAATGTATTTTGGTTATGTAAAAAAATGCAATTAATTTACTCTATTTCCATGTGAAACACGTAAAAACGATTAAGATCGATCTTGAGTTTTAAAATAAAATGTTATGTGACAACTCAATTTGATTTGGCTCTTGTTAAGAACACATACAAACATATTGAACGGTTTCAATTTTATTCGAGGCATGCGTAATGAATTTAAACATTTCATTCCATTTCAAAAACGTTCGATGAATTATAGTAAAAGAAATATTTTGATTACATGTGAAGCAAATTAAATTTTTTCAGACTAATTACGTGTGTGTTCACTTTCAAATATGGGTAATAGCAATGTGAATAACGCGTTATTTGAGTGAAATTACTCCTAATTCAAATAGTGAGAGCATGTTCTCAAGATGTTTTCAAACAATTAATGAGCGGAACATCGTTTAATGACTTCAATCCATTTTATAATATTGGTTAATAATAACTTAGCTAGCGACCTTATTGAATCTTGTTTTGAGCATATTTTATTCGATGTCCTTGTGTTGAAAATGTATTTTTAAATTGTCATACTAATATTAGTATTATGTGTCAGCTATATGCTCAGTTGCTGCTATTTCATGACAAAGAATTGAACTTTGAACAATAAGCCCCAAACTTGACAATGATACAAATTTAGTAAGTTGCTTCTTGGTTGATCAGTTGAAAGAAGTTCAGCTGATGCATGGTCCAATTAATGAAGGACCAGGCCTGAGTACATCATACAAAAGGCGTTGAAGCTAACAACTTCATTGAGCAATCTGGCGAAAACATTCAAACATATTGAAATCTGACAATAATAACTCAATTTGACATAATTGCTCAAATGAAATTATTTGTTGTTTATAGACTGTTTAATGGATTATATTTCGTTGTGAAGCACTTAAGAACTATAATCCATTTTGTTAAATTGAAAAATGAACTATGCTGCATCCAGAAAAATTATATTCTGTGATTGTCGTTCGATTTCATTCGGTTCTTATTAAGAAGACGAAAGGAAAAATTCACAGGTTGGATCAAGTCGACAGTACATATTCACCGTCTATAAATACATTCACTATCAGTTTTTTCTTTTCTAACGGCGCACATAAGGTATGTGCGCCGTTAGAAATAAAAACAGTAACGACGCACAAGTAAAGTGCGCCGTTACAAAGGTTTGTAACGGCGCACAGTTTGTGTGCGCCGTTACAAACATTAGTAATGGCGCACTGTACTTCTGCGCCGTTGGTAATGAAAATTACTAACAGCGCACAAACGAATGTGCGCCGTTACAAAGACGGTCAACCGTTGACCATTTTGTTGCCGTTATGGAAAACGGTCGGAAATGAAGCCGTTGTTGTTACCGTTACTTTGTAACGGCGCACCTAGCATTGTGCGCCGTTACAAAAATGTATTATAAGTCTTGGCAGAACCTCCCCTTCTTCTTCCTACAACTTCTCACAACAAATTTTCTCCCGACAAGGGTAATTTCGTAATTTCGATACCTTATGAATTTTCCCGAGTACACTATATTTGTCCGTCACAAATCTCCCGACAAGGTATGTACATATTTTTAAATAATGCAATATATAAAATTTCAAATTTGTATATTATTTCATATGAATTTGTATGGTTTTGTATGAAAAATTTGCGTGTTATATTTATTAATTTAGTTTTGAAATTGATGAAATTAATTACCCGATTCCATGAATTGCATGATAATATTAGTGTAAATTCTCCCGATTCCATGAATTGCATGATAACATTAGGGTAAATTCTCCCGATTCCATTAATTGCATGATAACATTAGGGTAAATTCTCCCGATTCCATTAATTGCATGATAACATTAGGGTATTTGGTCATAAATGACCAAACAATAGTATTTCGGTCATTTATGACCTAATTAGGGGTAATTTGGTCATAAATGACCAAACAAGGGGTAATTATGTCATTTATGTGAATTAGAAGGTACGTACATATTTTTAAATAATACAATATTATGTAAATTAGTATAGTTAGTGTGATTTATGTGAAATAGTGCATATATTATGTATTATTATTTTTGTTGTGATTTGGTGAAATAATAATGAATATTAATGTCATTTTTGGTATATAGTTATCTAATATTAATTGTTAACCGAATTTATATATATTACATATACAGAATGGATCGGAGATGGATAGGATCCGTAAAAATGAGTGAGGAATGGATGAACGGATTAAGTAGTTTTGTAAAGTTTGCGAGGAAAAACGCTCCAAGAGATGGCGTGGGACGTTTCAAGTGTCCATGCACGAGGTGTTGTAATTCTACTTGGCACGATATGGATACCATTTGCGATCATATATTGAGGAAAGATTTCCTTAGATCATATAATGTGTGGTTCCATTATGGCGAAGCCGAAGGAGCTAGCTCGAGCCGGAATTGGGATATCAGTTTGAGGGCAACATCGGTGAATCAGCCTTGTTCGACGTCGGGCAACAATCCAGTATATGTTGATCTTGTGCATCAGCTCGTGGATGATGTAGACCCAACTAGAGATGTAAGGATTGAGGAGAACGAGGATGAGGACGAGGACGAACAACAGAACATTGGAATAATAACCGAAGTCGAGGAGGGAGTCGCTAAGGCAACCATGACAGCATACAACCGGTTGGTGACGGAGTCGCAAAAGCCATTGTACGAAAATAGTGAGGATACTTCTTTAGCAGCAGTGTTAAGGATGTTGTCCATCAAGCAGAGCACCCGGATGTCTGACGAAGCTTTTACCAAGGTTGCCAAAGATTATTGTTCTACGTTACCCCAACCTAATACGTATCCATCTATCTATGCAGCGGCGAAGCAGAAAATGAAGGCAATCCCCAACTGCCACACGTGAAATATGATGCATGTCTGTACGGATGCACTTTGTACTACGGAACACAATCGCAACTCCAGACATGTGGCTTTTGTGGAGAAGCACGATACGCTAGAGTGGGAAAAAAATTTGTTCCGAAAAAGACGTTGTGGTACTTCCCATTGACTCCTCGACTTCAACGTTTATATCTTGCCCTAGAGACGGCTGAGTGGATGCAATGGCACGGGGAGCGGGAGAATGAGGACGATGAAATATTAGTAAATCTATCGGACGGTGCGGATTGGATTCATTTTGACGCAAAATACCCAGTATTTTCAGGAGAAATACGGAACGTGCGGCTGGCGCTGTCATCCGATGGGTTCTCTCCATATGGGCCTAATGCGGCGAGTTACAGTTTGTGGCCTGTAGTCGATATCCCGTTGAATTTTTCGTCCTCGATAACTATGAGAAAGGAGTATAACATCCTAACCATGTTGATATCTGGTCAAAAATCACCGGGGAAATGCTTAAATAACTTCATGTGTCCGCTGATTGATGAGTTGAACCATCTGTGAGAGCACGGAGCTGTCACGTGGGATGGTTCTAAGAAAGAGGCTTTCATCATGCGGGCTGCTGTGATGTGGACAATAAGTGCTTCCCAAGTTTGGGAATGTTGGGGGGCATCCAGACTAAAGGCTATAAGGCATGTCCTCTATGCTTGGACGAGATCGATTCTGAACACAGTAACTCAAGAATCTCTTACCAAGGTGCTCGTAGGTTCATACCACCGAAACATCCGCTACGATTTCAGCCGCATGCCTTTAACGGGAAGACAGAGACACGGAGAAGGCCTACCCGGCATTCAGGGGCTGCTGTACTCAGTGCGATTCTACGTCATCAATACCCACCGCCTAGTCTGCATCCGAAGTTCAGTAAACGAAAAGGTGGCGGTGTTCCTATATGTTGGTCTCATAAAAGCATTTTCTGGGAGCTGCCTTATTGGAAAACTCATAAAGTCAGACATGCGTTGGATTTGATGCATATAGAGAAGAACGTATGCGACAACGTCATAGGTACAGTTCTTGAAATTGCAGGGAAGACTAAGGATGACGTGAAAGCTAGGAGAACTTATGAGGAACAGGGAGTTCGGCAAGACCAATGGGTGCAAGATGGGGAGCTCCCAGATGCACCTTATGGCGTGGCGGGTCGTGATCGGAAGGAAGTACTGGAGCATATCCGAGCTATTAAGTTTCCCTCTGGATATGCGGGAAGTCTAAAGAGTAAGGTGAATCCCGATGACAAAAAGTTCCTCGGATTGAAGACCCACGATTGTCACGTGTTGATGCAATGTATCTTCCCCCTTGTCATTCGAAAGTACGTTCCGCCTTATGTGGCAGAAGCATTAACAGAGCTGGGCAAGGCCTTTCAATTGTTGTGCACGAGGGAACCGAGGAAAAAAACCCTGAAAAGGTTGGGGGAAGATATAGTGGTTCTAGTTTGTAAGTTGGAAACTATTTTCCCTCCTTCATTCTGTACAATTATGGTTCACCTTCTACTGCACCTCCTGGATCAAGTTTTGCGAACCGGCCCAGTTCATTTCACATGGATGTTTCCAATTGAACGGTATGATCCTTGACTTCGAAATATCATTTCCAATTACCATTGAACTGTATAATCGAATATGACATTAACATTCATATTTCGATTGTAGGCAACTTGGCGTGTACAAGAAAAGTGTGCGAAACCCGCGATATCCAGAAGGTTGTATAGCCCAACAGTACTTGATGCACGAGTCTGTCACCTTCACTCAGATGTACCTTAACCGCGCCACTTCAGCCAGCGAAACATTTGTTAGTCCAGCTGTAGGTTTCAACTTATCAGTTATTTCCCCACATGTACAAGTTAAGAGCGTGGAACGAAACGACAAATTGAGCACATCCGAGATGTTCTGGGCGAATTGGACAGTGATTGAGAATTGTGCCGAAGCAGATGCATTCATAGAATCACATCGTGCAGGGTTCCAACGAATACACCCTAGGAAATCTCTTCAGGACCGAGTCATGTCCTTTGTCTTCGAGTGGTGCTAGAATTGTACATAATAGACATTAGTTAACTTCAATTACCATATACAAATTTTAGGGATAACTCATTTATATTTCGTGTGCAAATGACTGCTCCAGGGTGGCAACAAGAGTTGGTACTACTATCCAGAGGTCCTCGTTCGTCTGCCATTTATTCGCAGTGTACTGTTAACGGCGTCAAATTTTTATGCTAAAGAATCGACCAGGGCCGGAGAAATCAAAATTCAGGGGTCATGATTAAAGCAAATGACATATGTTACTATGGTGTTCTTATGAACGTATGTATCATTACCTACTCGGAAAGCATGTCAGTCGTTCTATTCAACTGTCGGTGGTACGACGAACGGACCGTTAGAAAGGACGCAAATGGATTCATTTCGGTCAACACGTCCACAGATCGTCACAAACAAAACCCATTTTGCCTTGCTTTAATGCCAAAACAGGTATACTATATCGACGACCCTAAATCTGGACCGTGGAAGGTTGTGAACGTCGTGTCGCATAGGGGTCACTACAAACCGAGCAGTTTAGCACGTGCCGGTGACGACGACGACCTGAAGTTTGAAGTCGATGAACCTTACCAAGAAGATCGAATTGACATTGTCACACCGGGTGGTATCACTATCGACCTAACAAACTTAATATGGTATCCACCGCCAGTACCTCTAGCTGAGAACGATGAAATGGAAGATATTGATGAAGAAGACGAAGAAACCGAACACGACGACGAAGAAACCAATGACAGCGATTTGGAAGGGCATGAAGATTATGATTCCGCCGACTCTGATAGTTAATATGTATATTTATGTTTGATTGGTTATAAATAAATGGTTTTTTTAATCTATGATCTATAAAGGGTAATTGCGTCATTACAGCTTACCGTGTGATTTTCAAATAAAACTGTTTTTTTCCTAAGTTAGGTGCGCCGTTACAAATCGACACTTAGGAAAAAACCGATTGTTGACTTTTGTCCTTTCAAATCGGGTTTTCGATCCCGATCGAGATTCATACGTTGTAAGAAGTGACTGAAATTATGTAACATTAACTACCAAGTCATTGCAGTGAAATTGGTACGGTCGGATTCACTTTTGGATCGATAGAAATAAAATAATAATTTTTTTATTTGTTTGTAACGGCGCACATTGGCAAAGTGCGCCGTTACAAAAAGTCAACGAGCCAGTCAACTATGTTGACTTCCCATAGACCGGTTTAGATCTAGGTTCATACATTATAGGAATTAACTGAAATTTTGGCATATGAAGTACACATTCATTGCGCTCCTATCCGTACGGTTGGATTAAAACTTTGTTTTTAACATAATCCACTTTCGTTAGAAGCGTGAGTTTAGGGTTTAGGAAGGTAAAACTCACAAAAACCCTAAACACATTGATGATCAAACGTTCGGTAGATTAATATATTTATTTTTGAATCGAAACCGTTCAAATAGTTGGAAATTACATATACGTGGTATAGTACAAATTTGAAGAAAATCAAACCCAGGAAGACCGCTTATCATTCACGATCGAGTTTAGGTTTAATTTAGGGTTAAAGTTTGTAACGGCGCACATGGCTATGTGCGCCGTTACAAAAGTGGCGGCAATTGAAATTTCGCGAAAAATCAAATTCGCGGGTAAATTTCGCGAAAATTTAAACTTTCCGCGGATATTTTCGTTGTAACGGCGCACCATGATGTGCGCCGTTACAAAATTTTGCTTGTAACGACGCACACGGGTATGTGCGCCGTTACAAATTTGTTGATCGTTGCAAAAGTTGACCGTTGGGTCACACAACGGTTAGAAACGGCTCGTTTTCTGACCGTTACGGTTTGTAACGGCGCACATTGTAGGGTGCGCAGTTACAAAGTTCAACCCTAACGGCGCACTCCTCTTTATGTGCCGTTACAGTTAAATTTTGTAACGGCGCACCCTACAATGTGTGCCGTTACAAAATCACAGATATATTTGGCAGAGCCTCTTTCTTCTTCCTCCTCTCTGTTTTTTTCGATTACCTTTTTTCTTCCTCCCCTTGCCACCTCTGCCTTCACGTCGTCGTCGCCGTCCCGCCGTCGCCGGACCTTCCCGTCAAAGAGGTAAGTGAGTATGTATGTATGTATGTATGTATGTATGTATGTATGTATGTATGTATGTATGTGTATATATATATGTATGTAATGTATGTTATATGTAGTATATTATGAATATGTATGTATTTTAGTATGTAGTTAGAAATTTTTTGATAATTTTGTATGAATTTAGTTAGAATTTTAGTATGTATTTGATAATTGATGGTGAATATGTAGGTATGTATGAAAATTTTGAATATAATTATGTGAATATGTATGTGAATATATAAATGGAATATGTATGTGAATATTTTGGAATTATATAAAAAATACCCAATAGGGGTATTTTTGAAATTAATTATAAAATACCCATTAGGGGTATTTTTGGAATTAATTATAAAATACCATTAGGGGTATTTTGGTCATTTTGACCTTAAAAAGGGTAATTCGGTCATTTCGGCCGAATTAGGGCTAATTCGGTCATTAATGACCTAAAAAGGGTAATTTGGTAATTTTCAGCCGAATTCGGGGTAATTCGGTCATTTTGACCTGCACATGGTAATTTAGTTATTTCCGGCCGAACTAGGGGTAAGTCGGTCATTTTGACCTTAAAAGGGTAATTCGGTCATTTCCGGCCGAATTAGGGTTATTTCTATCATTTCGGGCCGAATTAGGGGTAATTCGGTCATTAAATGACCTTCTCCTACTTACAATTACAGATAATGGAGCCGAGACGTAAGGCACCTAAGGCCAGGGCACCTAGGCGAGCCAGAATGGACATTCCATTCTTCGAGACTTCACAGGCGCCGGAGTTACAAGATGAGATGTACACTCCGTCACCGCCGCAGCCGACTCAGCCGACTCATCCAGGGTATACAGAGGTTGACTGGCAATTCCATGTCCCGGATAATCGGAGTTTCCAGGAGATGCTCGGAGACGTCGCTGGACCCTCCGAAGAGGACATTGTGCCGGATGAGTCTGAACTCATGTTAAACGAGTGGAGGTTCCATCCCCTCCACTATAGAGAGATTCCGATGTACGAGCTGTACTTCGATTACAAAGTGGAAGTCGACTGCCTAAACACGAAGAGTTGGGAAGCCAGGGCAAGAAAGGAGCAAAAGGTCGACCTCAACATAGACCAAGAAGAGAGAGCGGTTCAGATGAACAGAGGTCCTTTGCTCTTGACTTGGGAAAACGGCCGACCACGTGTCCAAGGAGGACTGCTTTCAATGGAAAGGGTGAAGGCTATTACAGGGAAATTCGCTCGGGAACGCGACGCTTCCTACCAGACGTTTGGGGATTTGCCGGCGTCTGAGTTCCAGTCATTTTGGAGGAGTTTTAAGGTAATTTCAACATTTACTCAATTTTTTTTTCAAATGCCACGTATTATAAATATTGACGTGGTGTTTGTCAATTTCAGCGTTTGTTTGCAGTGACCGATTCCGATGAGCTTAGGGGTTGGATTCGTGAGGCGGCCATAAGCGCCTACAAGGAGCGAAAATCGAACATGAAGCGGTTTTACAAGCTCTACGTGGACCCTACTAGATTAGACCGTAATGGGATTCCCAAGTGTCTGAAAGGGAAGAAGTCCTAGTGGCGGTGGCTCGTTCATCATTTTGATGCCAATGAGGTATATTACTAATTTCATATTTAATAGGTTTAATTTCAATTTCATTTTTCAATTAATTCAATTTACTTTAAATTTTTTTTCAGGAAGAAGTTGGGTCTCAAATGAGTACCATTCGAAGGAGCGGGAACAAATTAAACCACCATACTGGCAAAGTCCCATTTCGACTTCTTTGGGAGAGGATGACGGAGGCCGGGGAAGTGGAGGTCTCCAAAAAGTTGGAGGCCTTACTGAAGGCTCATAAGGTCCCTAAGCCTGGTGATGGTGCACAGGAGGGGGAGGAGGAACTCAACCCGAAGCTTGTAAGTTTAATTAATTTTTTTTATAATTTTAATATTTAAATTTATTATATTAATCAATTTTTTTTGCAGATTTACATTAAGAATGCGCTAAGGGATTGGAAGAATGACGAGGCGAACTACAACGAGGATGGAACGCTGAACAAGATGACCGACGCTGAAGAGGATGAGGTCATGCGACTAGCTGCCGAGCATGTTCGCGAGGTCGAGCTTTCCAGAGGAGTTACCATAGAACCCTCCAGAGGACGACGCATCCGGGGTTGCGGGAGTGATTACGAGGCACCGCCGAGACAGAGAAGACGTTCGACCTCCTCCGATGGTAGTCAAGCGGAGATTGTGGAGTTCCGGACTCGACTCAGCCAACAAGAGGAGGTTATTACGGAACTTCACGCTGAGGCCTCCCGAAGCCAGGCTGAACGTCAGACTCAGGCCGTCCAAAACCAGCAAACCGAGCACATGTTCCGTACTTCCAAGAACAGCTTAGATTACTAAATCCTAATGCCGCCCCTCCACCTCCATTTGACCCAACTAGGTCTACAGATCCTGAAGGGCCCGTCGTCATAGATATCGATGTAAATAAAATAATGTATTAAAAAATTTCAATATTAATATTAATTTCATTTTCATATTATTTTTAATTTTTAAATATTTCATTAAAAATAATAAAATTTAAAAAAAATAAAAAATATAAAAAATAGGGAAAAGGACACTTTTGTGCATCTAAATATACACTTTTGAAACTTACATACCCTAACTTTTTTTTTCTCTTTTTTCCATACTTTAATTTCATTTTGGGACAATTTTCTTCAGACATTTCAAAATACCGAAACTACCCCTGAATTGAGTCGGTTTAATTTCAACCAGATCCAACCATATTTTAATTAATAATGAAATTACTTTTTTACCGTCCATTGAATAACGAAATTATCACACAATTTAAGGGTATATTGGTCTTTTCAAATAACAAATTGAAAATTGAAAAGTAAATTATTAAATTACATTTTTGCCCCTCTCTCCTCACTGTTCATCATCTTCTCCGACAGCCCAACCACCCATCTCCGCGTCTACCGTCCGCCTACGGCAATGAAGATCCTCTCGTCCTCCGCCGCATACCTCTCCCTCTATGACCACCTCCACCTCAACTTCTCCTCCTCTATCCCTCCCCCCCTTCTCGAGGACCTCGCCTCTGAAACCCTAGGCTCCGCCGCCAACTGTGGATTTGTATCATAATCGGCACCACAACAAGAGTAGAGGAGCTGGCGGTTCTCGACGAGGAACATGGCGGTGGCGCGCGATGTTGGGCGGAGAGGAGGTAGATCTCGTAGAGGAGCTCGGCGTCGCCGGTGTCGAAGGAGGCGACGACGTCGAGGTCGATGGAGGATTCGCTGAGGGAGTCGCGAACCCTGGAGGCGACGACGAGGTGGTTCTGCTCGTAGAGGAGATGCCGGTGGCCTGGGGCGATGACGAGGCGGCTCTTCCTGGTGGCCGTTGATGGAGGCGGGGACGGGAAGGATTTAGGGTTGAAGGTAGACAGGGGCATTCAATTGAAAATTTGATGAATATGTGAGGGTAATTTCCTCTTTTTACCCTCTTTAAAAGTTGGACCGGTTCTCTCCATCAGACCAGATTTAATTTTGGTTCAACTCAGGGGTAATTTCGGTATTTTTAAAATTTTAGGGGTAAATTGTCCAAAATAATATTCAGGTATGGAAAAAAGAGAAAAAAAAAAGTTAGGGTATGTAAGTGTGAAAAGTGTATATTTAGGTGCACAAAAGTGTCATTTTCCCTAAAAAATATTTTTATATTTATTTTTTTAAAATTTTTTTTTATTCTGTATTGTTTGTAACGGCGCACACCGTTTGTGCGCCGTTACAAAACAAACGGCGCACGCAGTTAGTGCGCCGTTACGATGTGTAACGGCGCACGCAGTTAGTGCGCCGTTACTACTCGTAATGGCACCGTCATCGTGTGCAACAGTGACGGAAACCATTGTAACGGGTGCGCCGTGCGCCGTCACAGTTTGTAACGGCGACGCTATAACGGCGCACGTTACGTGCGCCGTTACAAACTGTAACGGCGCAGAAAACCTCTGTAACGGCGCACTTAACGTGTGCCGTTACAAAAGGAAAAACTGACAGTGATTTCGCTACAAAATAATTTTCGAAGGTCGGACCAAGTCTCGGCCAAAACATCAAAGTTGTAGAGAAGGAAACGAAAAACTTAATAGTATCAAGATCATAATTTTGGGATATTTGTATCTCATGTTATACCCTCTAAATATTAGTAGTACACATTTAATATTGTTTTTAGGGATAACTACAATTTAGTTCATCTAAATATCCGAAAATAACATTTTTATACCCTAACTAATTTTCTCGCTGTTTTAGTATTATGACAATTTTTTTTGTGACAATCTATGGTAAAATGACTAAAATGCCCTCCAATAACTTTTCGATTTTCATAAAGTGTCATGAATAGTAAATTTGTATTAAAATTGAAATGGGTCCGTTTCTACCTCCTTCCTCGCCGCTTGAGTAGCCTATCCCGAGGTAGAGTAGGCTCTCTAACTCGGTCGTGCCGATACGACGCTCATTGTCTTGGTACCAGTCATTGCCACCGTCGATGATGGTGTCTCCTGGATTTAGGTGCTCGGAGAGGGTCGCAATGGTATGCTCCACCGGCCTCGACTAGAATGATGATGAATATGGGCCGTTGGATCGAGATCACGAAGTCGCGAGGGTGCGGTGGAAGTTTTTTCGGATTTTGAGGTGGTGCGGTTGGATATGGAGATGGGGAAGCCTTTCTCGGCGATGTTTAGGGACATGTTCTAGTCCATTACGGTGAGGCCCGCCAGTCCAATGCGCGACATCCCGGTTGAGACCTCTATGGATGATGATACAAATTCATAGGTCTTGCTTTTCTTCTTTTTTATTTTAATTTCTTGTAACTAATTAAATCGGTTCAATTTCGGGTTTTGAACCAAATTGAACGACTTCAATTCTGGTTTATTAAACCAAAGATAGTTTAGCTATTTTATACATTTTAGAGGTGGGTTGTCAAGAAAATGGTCAATGTGCTAAAAAGAGATGAAATTAATTAAGATATAAAAGTGATATTTTCAAATAGTTAAGTGTAGAAAATTATCATTGCCCAGGGCTGCTCAATCGATAATCGAACCGGCAAGGTTCGGTTCCTAACATTCAAAACCAAAGCCGGACAGGATAAATTAAAAACCGAAGAACTGGAATCGATTCTAAAATTTTTACTAATTCAATTTAGTTGTCCTAATTAGAACAATTAACTATTAAAAAATTATATTCTCATCTAAAGAGGACAAGCCCAAATCAATCATGCCGACTCAAGTAGAAATGCTCTATTTATAAAGAGGAGGAAACCGTTTTTCTATACTTGGCCGATGTCGAATGTTGAACGTGGAATTGATCTATGAGTTAAGATTAAAAAACAAGTTTAAATATATAAAAAAAAACACGTACGTTAAGTACAAAAGACAAGTTTTTAATTTTATTGTAATCTTATTTTCGTTTATAAACTATAACTCTAATCTAATAGCTCTAGTCCTCCCTAGACTCTTATTCCCAGTTTTTCTTATTTTCGTTTATTGAATACACCGACTTTCTTTTTGCTAACACTTATTATTTATTTCTTGTGTCATTAATAAATGAACTTTCTTGACTTGAATACACTACGTTTTGTTTAATATTTTGATTTGAACACGACAGACTAGTTAGTTGACATGGTTGAACCATAGATTTTTTTTGTTCATGAGTAAATAAAGACCCGTTGATTTTAAAGCCTAATTAGTTGGTTAATAATTTGTGGTGAGGGGCCGCGAAAAAAGAATTTGACCCAAGGCAGTGCATATTTTCTTACACAAAATAATTGTGTTATAGATTTCGACTTTTAAACACTATTTGTAGGCTCACAGATTTTATGTAAATATGTCACGGATAATGAATTACTATGCAAAATTTACAATCAATGGTGTAAACGAAAGTCCATGAACTTATCAAAAGTATCATTCATTCTAATTAATTCGTTAGTTTTTTTAAAATGACAAATATACATCTAAACTTAAAAAAGTTAAAAATATATTATTTATTTGTGAAAAAATATATTTTTATAAAATAAATAATAAAACACTTAATTTATTATTATAAATATTATTTTTTAAAAAATAAAAAAACCTTGTTCAAAAACCGTTTCTCATTTTTAATATATATATATATTAAAATCATTTTTGATAAAAATAATGTTTTAAAAAATTAAAATGTATTTTTTAATTGTTTTGGATACAATGTTATTTTCGTTATTTTTCAAAAAAATTAACATAATTTTAAAACATGTTAAACTGAGACTTCTGGAAAATTCAGAGAATCTAGAAAATGACTTTTAGTTTCGTGGGACTTAAATGAAAAACTTGAAAAATTCGGTTACGTGAAATTTTTCCTAAACTATATAATATGACTTGAGCAAACTTGACATAGCAAAAAATGCATGGCTCTGGAAATAGGCCTAATGTCCTAATAAATAAGGCCCACTTTTATAAAAAATAGAGGCCCAAAATCAATTTTGTTCTCTCTCAAAATTTATGCTATGTGTTATTTTTTAGCAAGCATATGTTATGTCATTTCAACCACATATACTATATGTTATTTGTTATATGTCATTTTAATATTTTGATAATAAACAAAATGAAATATATTATTTTATCGTATCATTATGATTATTTTATTTGGTTAATTGATAAAAGTAAAATTTGAATGATAAAATAATAATAAAATAATACTTGTTTTTGGAGAGACAAATAGCATATGCTACATTTTCATGCAAAATATGTCATGTAAATATAGCATATGCCAAAATAGCATAGCAAATAGCATGTTGTTGGAGTTGATATATCATATTTTGCATTAGAGAGGCAAAAATAGCATGAGTTAGAGATGGTCTTACTCGATAAGGAAAATCAATAAATGGGTCATGGTTGATTTTTGAAGAACATGCTTGCTAGATCTATAAATTCAACAATCTAGATCAAAGAAACTCAAATACTTGTCATACTCGATTTCAATTTAATGAGAACCATTGACCATCGAATGATAATGAATTTTTTATTCTTTTGTAATACATGATTTTTATTAGAATACATTCCAAAAAATATATTCCTTTAGTCATATGTCATAGTGATGAAATAAGTTTTCTTTTTCCATTTTAGTCAGTTAATTATACTAATATTTTTTTTTCACTTACTGGTTATAACAACTTTAGTAATGGGTATATGGGAGCACATGGGGTTGAAGATGAATTGTTAAAGACTAAAAGAAAACTCAAGCACTTTTAATGGAAAATTTACTAAAGTGAACAAAGGAAAGAAGAGGGATAGGAAGGATATGGAGGGAATAATTGAAATCTCTTAAAACTTTAAAACACATTTAAAGGCATTTTAGTATTTTTTTTAACTCAAAATTTAACAGGCAGAACTTAAGGAAAAAAATTCAAATAAAAAAATTATCAAACTAAGGGGATGCTTGTGAGAAATATAATTTAAAATGTGTTATGTGAAAATCTGCCTAATCTAGAGAATGGTGTGTGAAATTATCTCATTCTTTAACAAAATTTGGACAATAATATTAAAATTCATAGCCCACTCAAATAATAAATAAAAGTAAAAAGACTCATTCAGATGTAAGAGTAAAAAAGGCCCATAAATTATATATGCACTTGCTTCTTTAATCCTCTTGAGAATTTAAATCGTTATCTTTGAAAACATCAAACGTTTCCCTTATTTTTACTTTCTACCCACTAAAAAATCAGCCAGATTCAAATTCATTCTTCTTAATTTTTTCGTTTCTTCGAACTATTTCTTGAAAATGAAACGATCTAGTCTATTTAATTACTTTAGTCGACCGTTGGGACTCAATAAAAAAAGACTATTTTAAGTACGTACTTCCAGCATTCAAGTTTTAATAACAAATTCCATCTACTCTTACTCATCAATTATCACTCAATTTTTTCGAATCTTTTGGGTTAATTTTGTGTTTTCATTTATGACTTCGACTGATAGTTGTTGGTTGGATAGTTAGAGAAGTGTTGTCCTGACCTTGTATACTGATTATGTGAATTGTAAAGTATAAGATGAAAATTAAATAAGAATTCTTTTGGCCGAGTAGAAGGCAAAAATTCATAATCTTCTCAAGATTCTAATGTTCAATCCCTAAATCCTTTTAAGTTTAATCAATTTATCCGTCATCGTTATTAGTATTTTGTGCATTTACAATTCTCTGTGTTTTACATATTTATTCCGCAATGACAAATAAAAAGTATGAATTAAACTCATTTGACATATCAACTAATTCAATATTATAGTTTTTTAAAGCTCTATGTGTAGTTTTATGAAAACAAGGTTGCCAAAGAGTCAGAGCTGAAGAAGAAAAATGATCAAGAGCATGCCAACTACATTTTACTTGTACAAAATAGATGTGGTTTGATATTGAAGTTCATTAATAGATGTACTTACCATATGCATGGTTCGGATAATCTTACCAAGCTACAACTAGGGCTGTCCATTGAGTCGGTTTGGATAAAACCGGCTCGGGTCCTACCCGACTCGGTTGGAGTTGGGTACCAAAACCCAGACCCAATACTCGACTCGGTTGAGGAGTCGGGTAATCGGGTTCGGGTAGACTCGGGTGTCGGGTGAGTCGGGTATACTCAAGACACCCGAATCTGTAAATTTTTGGCCCAATTTGAATGTGTAATGCAGAAAATCCCCAATTTGATTTTGAAATTCAAATCACCACATTTTCAATTGAAATCAGAAACCCTAAGCCCCAATTTTAGATTGAAATCCCCAATTTTAATTTCAAATCAGTAAACCTAAGCCCCAATTTCAAATTTAAATCTCCAATTTTAATTCGAAATCGAAATCAGAAAACTCTACATTTTGAAATTGAAATCAGAAACGCTAAAACCCCAATTTCAATTTGAAATTGAAATCCCCAATTTTACATCGAAATCAGAAAACCCTAAACCCCAATTTCAAATTTAAATCTAACCCCAATTTTAATTCGAAATCAGAAAACCCTAAATTCTGAAATTGAAATCAGAAAATCCCAAATTTAATTCGAAATTGGAAAACCCTAACCCCAATTTGTTAATTGAAAACAAATACCCGAAATCCCCAATTTTGAAATCCAATCAGTAAACCATAAAACCCCAATAACAAATTGAACACACAAACCTCAAGTCTGAACCCAAAAATTAGACATGCAAACCCAGAAATTAGGACATGCAAACCAAGAACAGAAGTTGAGATGGAAACCAAGAACAGAAATTGAAGGAAGCAAAAGGTTTGAGAATTCTTACCGTCATCGAAGCCCCAAACATCGTCGGCGAGTGATTGTGAAACCCTATCGACCAGCCCACCAGTCTCCACTCCACCGTTGAATCGATCTGTTGGAGAATCCTCTCTCCACCATCGAGGATTTATGGTGGAAGAAAGAGTTCTCCAACAGATCGATTCGAACGGTAATAGCTACCAAATCGATATGTTGGGTTGTGATGTGAGACTAGAGAGAGAGAGAGGTAGAAAGACAGAGGCAAGGCGAGGACGGCGACGGACAGAGAGAAAGGAGAGGAAAGGGAGAAGAAATGAGTTGCATCGTGGTGTGAGGAGTGAGGGCTGAGGGTTATTTTTGTGGATTAATAATTCGTGAACGGCTGAGATGGGTTCGTCGAGTTCAATCAACGGAGGAGGGAGTGCCACGTCGCCGAGTCGTGGCCCTCTGAAGAAGAAGAGAGCTCCTCACTCTCATTGAGTCCCACATCGGAAGCGTATGGGACTCAATGAGAGTTTATAAACTCATTTTCATCTGCATTTGGTATCTGAGTACAAGTGGGCTGGGCTTGTAGCTGGGTTGGAGGTCTTTGGTTTTGGGCTGGGCTGGGCAGTTTGTCATGTTGGGCTGGGGGAAGTAAAAAAATTGTACATTTTATATATACTGTCGGGTAGTCGGGTACCCGGTGGGTGATACAATTGGACCCAATACTCGACTCGGTTGGCTTGTCGGGTGGTCGGGTATCGGGTCAGTCGGGTATCGGGTCAGTCGGGTGTCGGGTAAGTTGAGTCGGGTGTCGGATGAGTCGGGTCGAGTATCGGGTTACCGGGTAAAATGAACAGCCCTAGCTACAACTAATTTGACAAGTTTCTCACATAACTACAGCTGAAATATTTTTTCATCTGTGAGTTGCGTTGAATTTGGTTATTCTCATTTAGCTATAATCTGTTAACTTTTCAGTTAATTTTAAACGTGAAATGACTAAAATACTCTTGATAGACACACTACAGTAATTATGTGTTTGTGTGACACAATAAATTTGATTTGCCACCTTTAATCATGAATAATGTAACACACCATACTTTAGGTGACACTTTAAATTTCACCCAATACTTAGGGTGACAATGGATATGTGACACCATTGGGGTGACACACATGTTGTAACCCAACACTTTAGGTGACATTTTAAATGTCACC